>OY744476.1:42843253-43190450 GCA_963556175.1 Tipula confusa
TAGTGGCTCGATTGTGATGAATGATGCCTTAATCAAAAGCTCTGGTCTTCAGTATAAATACAACTATAAAATATATGAACATTTCAATAAAAAATTATGTAAAAAAATTGCAAAGGGGTTAGCCTTTGCAAATTTACGAATTTTATTGAATAATCAATGCAACACGTACTAGTAGCCCGATTGTGATGAATGATACCTTAATCAAAAGCTCTAGTCTTCAGTATAAATACAAATATAAAATATATGAACATTTCAATAAAAAAAATTATGCAAAAAAAATGGCAAAGGGGTTAGCCTTTGCAAATTTACGAATTTCATTGAATATTCAATGCAACACGTAATAGTGGCTCGATTGTGATGAATGATGCCTTAATCAAAAGCTCTGGTCTTCAGTATAAATACAACTATAAAATATATGAACATTTCAATAAAAAATTATGTAAAAAAATTGCAAAGGGGTTAGCCTTTGCAAATTTACGAATTTTATTGAATAATCAATGCAACACGTACTAGTAGCCCGATTGTGATGAATGATACCTTAATCAAAAGCTCTAGTCTTCAGTATAAATACAACTATAAAATATATGAACATTTCAATAAAAAAAATTATGCAAAAAAAATGGCAAAGGGGTTAGCCTTTGCAAATTTACGAATTTCATTGAATATTCAATGCAACACGTAATAGTGGCTCGATTGTGATGAATGATGCCTTAATCAAAAGCTCTAGTCTTCAGTATAAATACAACTATAAAATATATGAACATTTCAATAAAAAAAAAAATTATGCAAAAAAATTGCAAAGGGGTTAGCCTTTGCAAATTTACGAATTTTATTGAACATTCAATGCAACACGTAATAGTGGCTCGATTGTGATGAATGATGCCTTAATCAAAAGCTCTGGTCTTCAGTATAAATACAACTATAAAATATATGAACATTTCAATAAAAAATTATGTAAAAAAATTGCAAAGGGGTTAGCCTTTGCAAATTTACGAATTTTATTGAATAATCAATGCAACACGTACTAGTAGCCCGATTGTGATGAATGATACCTTAATCAAAAGCTCTAGTCTTCAGTATAAATACAAATATAAAATATATGAACATTTCAATAAAAAAAATTATGCAAAAAAAATGGCAAAGGGGTTAGCCTTTGCAAATTTACGAATTTCATTGAATATTCAATGCAACACGTAATAGTGGCTCGATTGTGATGAATGATGCCTTAATCAAAAGCTCTGGTCTTCAGTATAAATACAACTATAAAATATATGAACATTTCAATAAAAAATTATGTAAAAAAATTGCAAAGGGGTTAGCCTTTGCAAATTTACGAATTTTATTGAATAATCAATGCAACACGTACTAGTAGCCCGATTGTGATGAATGATACCTTAATCAAAAGCTCTAGTCTTCAGTATAAATACAACTATAAAATATATGAACATTTCAATAAAAAAAATTATGCAAAAAAAATGGCAAAGGGGTTAGCCTTTGCAAATTTACGAATTTCATTGAATATTCAATGCAACACGTAATAGTGGCTCGATTGTGATGAATGATGCCTTAATCAAAAGCTCTAGTCTTCAGTATAAATACAACTATAAAATATATGAACATTTCAATAAAAAAAAAAATTATGCAAAAAAATTGCAAAGGGGTTAGCCTTTGCAAATTTACGAATTTTATTGAACATTCAATGCAACACGTAATAGTGGCTCGATTGTGATGAATGATGCCTTAATCAAAAGCTCTGGTCTTCAGTATAAATACAACTGTAAAATATATGAACATTTCAATAAAAAATTATGTAAAAAAATTGCAAAGGGGTTAGCCTTTGCAAATTTACGAATTTTATTGAATAATCAATGCAACACGTACTAGTAGCCCGATTGTGATGAATGATACCTTAATCAAAAGCTCTAGTCTTCAGTATAAATACAAATATAAAATATATGAACATTTCAATAAAAAAAATTATGCAAAAAAAATGGCAAAGGGGTTAGCCTTTGCAAATTTACGAATTTTATTAAATATTCAATGCAACACGTAATAGTGGCCTGATTGTGATGAATGATGCCTTAATCAAAAGCTCTGGTCTTCAGTATAAATACAACTATAAAATATATGAACATTTCAATAAAAAATTATGTAAAAAAATTGCAAAGGGGTTAGCCTTTGCAAATTTACGAATTTTATTGAATAATCAATGCAACACGTACTAGTAGCCCGATTGTGATGAATGATACCTTAATCAAAAGCTCTGGTCTTCAGTATAAATACAACTATAAAATATATGAACATTTCAATAAAAAAAATTATGCCAAAAAAATGGCAAAGGGGTTAGCCTTTGCAAATTTACGAATTTCATTGAATATTCAATGCAACACGTAACAGTGGCTCGATTGTGATGAATGATGCCTTAATCAAAAGCTCTAGTCTTCAGTATAAATACAACTATAAAATATATGAACATTTCAATAAAAAAAATTATGCAAAAAAAATAGCAAAGGGGTTAGCCTTTGCAAATTTACGAATTTTATTGAATATTCAATGCAACACGAAATAGTGGACCGATTGTGATGAATGATACCTTAATCAAAAGCTCTGGTGTTCAGTATAAATACAACTATAAAATATATGAACATTTCAATAAAAAAAATTATGCAAAAAAAATGGCAAAGGGGTTAGCCTTTGCAAATTTACGAATTTTATTGAATAATCAATGCAACACGTACTAGTAGCCCGATTGTGATGAATGATGCCTTAATCAAAAGCTCTAGTCTTCAGTATAAATACAACTATAAAATATATGAACATTTCTATAAAAAAAATTATGCAAAAAAAATGGCAAAGGGGTTAGCCTTTGCAAATTTACGAATTTTATTGAATATTAAATGCAACACGTAATAGTAGCCCGATTGTGATGAATGATACCTTAATCAAAAGCTCTAGTCTTCAGTATAAATACAAATATAAAATATATGAACATTTCAATAAAAAAAAAATTATACAAAAAAATGGCAAAGGGGTTAGCCTTTGCAAATTTACGAATTTTATTGAATAATCAATGCAACACGTACTAGTAGCCCGATTGTGATGAATGATACCTTAATCAAAAGCTCTAGTCTTCAGTATAAATACAACTATAAAATATATGAACATTTCAATAAAAAAAATTATGCAAAAAAAATGGCAAAGGGGTTAGCCTTTGCAAATTTACGAATTTCATTGAATATTCAATGCAACACGTAATAGTGGCTCGATTGTGATGAATGATGCCTTAATCAAAAGCTCTAGTCTTCAGTATAAATACAAATATAAAATATATGAACATTTCAATAAAAAAAAAAATTATGCAAAAAAATTGCAAAGGGGTTAGCCTTTGCAAATTTACGAATTTTATTGAACATTCAATGCAACACGTAATAGTGGCTCGATTGTGATGAATGATGCCTTAATCAAAAGCTCTGGTCTTCAGTATAAATACAACTTTAAAATATATGAACATTTCAATAAAAAATTATGTAAAAAAATTGCAAAGGGGTTAGCCTTTGCAAATTTACGAATTTTATTGAATAATCAATGCAACACGTACTAGTAGCCCGATTGTGATGAATGATACCTTAATCAAAAGCTCTAGTCTTCAGTATAAATACAAATATAAAATATATGAACATTTCAATAAAAAAAATTATGCAAAAAAAATGGCAAAGGGGTTAGCCTTTGCAAATTTACGAATTTCATTGAATATTCAATGCAACACGTAATAGTGGCTCGATTGTGATGAATGATGCCTTAATCAAAAGCTCTAGTCTTCAGTATAAATACAAATATAAAATATATGAACATTTCAATAAAAAAAAATTATGCAAAAAAAATGGCAAAGGGGTTAGCCTTTGCAAATTTACGAATTTTATTAAACATTCAATGCAACACGTAATAGTGGCTCGATTGTGATGAATGATGCCTTAATCAAAAGATCTGGTCTTCAGTATAAATACAACTATAAAATATATGAACATTTCAATAAAAAAAATTATGCAAAAAAAATAGCAAAGGGGTTAGCCTTTGCAAATTTACGAATTTTATTGAATATTCAATGCAACACGAAATAGTGGACCGATTGTGATGAATGATACCTTAATCAAAAGCTCTGGTGTTCAGTATAAATACAACTATAAAATATATGAACATTTCAATAAAAAAAATTATGCAAAAAAAATGGCAAAGGGGTTAGCCTTTGCAAATTTACGAATTTTATTGAATAATCAATGCAACACGTACTAGTAGCCCGATTGTGATGAATGATGCCTTAATCAAAAGCTCTAGTCTTCAGTATAAATACAACTATAAAATATATGAACATTTCTATAAAAAAAATTATGCAAAAAAAATGGCAAAGGGGTTAGCCTTTGCAAATTTACGAATTTTATTGAATATTAAATGCAACACGTAATAGTAGCCCGATTGTGATGAATGATACCTTAATCAAAAGCTCTAGTCTTCAGTATAAATACAAATATAAAATATATGAACATTTCAATAAAAAAAAAATTATACAAAAAAATGGCAAAGGGGTTAGCCTTTGCAAATTTACGAATTTTATTGAATAATCAATGCAACACGTACTAGTAGCCCGATTGTGATGAATGATACCTTAATCAAAAGCTCTAGTCTTCAGTATAAATACAACTATAAAATATATGAACATTTCAATAAAAAAAATTATGCAAAAAAAATGGCAAAGGGGTTAGCCTTTGCAAATTTACGAATTTCATTGAATATTCAATGCAACACGTAATAGTGGCTCGATTGTGATGAATGATGCCTTAATCAAAAGCTCTAGTCTTCAGTATAAATACAAATATAAAATATATGAACATTTCAATAAAAAAAAAAATTATGCAAAAAAATTGCAAAGGGGTTAGCCTTTGCAAATTTACGAATTTTATTGAACATTCAATGCAACACGTAATAGTGGCTCGATTGTGATGAATGATGCCTTAATCAAAAGCTCTGGTCTTCAGTATAAATACAACTTTAAAATATATGAACATTTCAATAAAAAATTATGTAAAAAAATTGCAAAGGGGTTAGCCTTTGCAAATTTACGAATTTTATTGAATAATCAATGCAACACGTACTAGTAGCCCGATTGTGATGAATGATACCTTAATCAAAAGCTCTAGTCTTCAGTATAAATACAAATATAAAATATATGAACATTTCAATAAAAAAAATTATGCAAAAAAAATGGCAAAGGGGTTAGCCTTTGCAAATTTACGAATTTCATTGAATATTCAATGCAACACGTAATAGTGGCTCGATTGTGATGAATGATGCCTTAATCAAAAGCTCTAGTCTTCAGTATAAATACAAATATAAAATATATGAACATTTCAATAAAAAAAAATTATGCAAAAAAAATGGCAAAGGGGTTAGCCTTTGCAAATTTACGAATTTTATTAAACATTCAATGCAACACGTAATAGTGGCTCGATTGTGATGAATGATGCCTTAATCAAAAGCTCTGGTCTTCAGTATAAATACAACTATAAAATATATGAACATTTCAATAAAAAAAAAAATTATGCAAAAAAATTGCAAAGGGGTTAGCCTTTGCAAATTTACGAATTTTATTGAACATTCAATGCAACACGTAATAGTGGCTCGATTGTGATGAATGATGCCTTAATCAAAAGCTCTGGTCTTCAGTATAAATACAACTATAAAATATATGAACATTTCAATAAAAAATTATGTAAAAAAATTGCAAAGGGGTTAGCCTTTGCAAATTTACGAATTTTATTAAATATTCAATGCAACACGTAATAAAGGCCTGATTGTGATGAATGATGCCTTAATCAAAAGCTCTGGTCTTCAGTATAAATACAACTATAAAATATATGAACATTTCAATAAAAAATTATGTAAAAAAATTGCAAAGGGGTTAGCCTTTGCAAATTTACGAATTTTATTGAATAATCAATGCAACACGTACTAGTAGCCCGATTGTGATGAATGATGCCTTAATCAAAAGCTCTAGTCTTCAGTATAAATACAACTATAAAATATATGAACATTTCAATAAAAAAAATTATGCAAAAAAAATGGCAAAGGGGTTAGCCTTTGCAAATTTACGAATTTCATTGAATATTCAATGCAACACGTAATAGTGGCTCGATTGTGATGAATGATGCCTTAATCAAAAGCTCTAGTCTTCAGTATAAATACAAATATAAAATATATGAACATTTCAATAAAAAAAAAAATTATGCAAAAAAATTGCAAAGGGGTTAGCCTTTGCAAATTTACGAATTTTATTGAACATTCAATGCAACACGTAATAGTGGCTCGATTGTGATGAATGATGCCTTAATCAAAAGCTCTGGTCTTCAGTATAAATACAACTTTAAAATATATGAACATTTCAATAAAAAATTATGTAAAAAAATTGCAAAGGGGTTAGCCTTTGCAAATTTACGAATTTTATTGAATAATCAATGCAACACGTACTAGTAGCCCGATTGTGATGAATGATACCTTAATCAAAAGCTCTAGTCTTCAGTATAAATACAAATATAAAATATATGAACATTTCAATAAAAAAAATTATGCAAAAAAAATGGCAAAGGGGTTAGCCTTTGCAAATTTACGAATTTCATTGAATATTCAATGCAACACGTAATAGTGGCTCGATTGTGATGAATGATGCCTTAATCAAAAGCTCTAGTCTTCAGTATAAATACAAATATAAAATATATGAACATTTCAATAAAAAAAAATTATGCAAAAAAAATGGCAAAGGGGTTAGCCTTTGCAAATTTACGAATTTTATTAAACATTCAATGCAACACGTAATAGTGGCTCGATTGTGATGAATGATGCCTTAATCAAAAGATCTGGTCTTCAGTATAAATACAACTATAAAATATATGAACATTTCAATAAAAAAAATTATGCAAAAAAAATAGCAAAGGGGTTAGCCTTTGCAAATTTACGAATTTTATTGAATATTCAATGCAACACGAAATAGTGGACCGATTGTGATGAATGATACCTTAATCAAAAGCTCTGGTGTTCAGTATAAATACAACTATAAAATATATGAACATTTCAATAAAAAAAATTATGCAAAAAAAATGGCAAAGGGGTTAGCCTTTGCAAATTTACGAATTTTATTGAATAATCAATGCAACACGTACTAGTAGCCCGATTGTGATGAATGATGCCTTAATCAAAAGCTCTAGTCTTCAGTATAAATACAACTATAAAATATATGAACATTTCTATAAAAAAAATTATGCAAAAAAAATGGCAAAGGGGTTAGCCTTTGCAAATTTACGAATTTTATTGAATATTAAATGCAACACGTAATAGTAGCCCGATTGTGATGAATGATACCTTAATCAAAAGCTCTAGTCTTCAGTATAAATACAAATATAAAATATATGAACATTTCAATAAAAAAAAAATTATACAAAAAAATGGCAAAGGGGTTAGCCTTTGCAAATTTACGAATTTTATTGAATAATCAATGCAACACGTACTAGTAGCCCGATTGTGATGAATGATACCTTAATCAAAAGCTCTAGTCTTCAGTATAAATACAACTATAAAATATATGAACATTTCAATAAAAAAAATTATGCAAAAAAAATGGCAAAGGGGTTAGCCTTTGCAAATTTACGAATTTCATTGAATATTCAATGCAACACGTAATAGTGGCTCGATTGTGATGAATGATGCCTTAATCAAAAGCTCTAGTCTTCAGTATAAATACAAATATAAAATATATGAACATTTCAATAAAAAAAAAAATTATGCAAAAAAATTGCAAAGGGGTTAGCCTTTGCAAATTTACGAATTTTATTGAACATTCAATGCAACACGTAATAGTGGCTCGATTGTGATGAATGATGCCTTAATCAAAAGCTCTGGTCTTCAGTATAAATACAACTTTAAAATATATGAACATTTCAATAAAAAATTATGTAAAAAAATTGCAAAGGGGTTAGCCTTTGCAAATTTACGAATTTTATTGAATAATCAATGCAACACGTACTAGTAGCCCGATTGTGATGAATGATACCTTAATCAAAAGCTCTAGTCTTCAGTATAAATACAAATATAAAATATATGAACATTTCAATAAAAAAAATTATGCAAAAAAAATGGCAAAGGGGTTAGCCTTTGCAAATTTACGAATTTCATTGAATATTCAATGCAACACGTAATAGTGGCTCGATTGTGATGAATGATGCCTTAATCAAAAGCTCTAGTCTTCAGTATAAATACAAATATAAAATATATGAACATTTCAATAAAAAAAAATTATGCAAAAAAAATGGCAAAGGGGTTAGCCTTTGCAAATTTACGAATTTTATTAAACATTCAATGCAACACGTAATAGTGGCTCGATTGTGATGAATGATGCCTTAATCAAAAGCTCTGGTCTTCAGTATAAATACAACTATAAAATATATGAACATTTCAATAAAAAAAAAAATTATGCAAAAAAATTGCAAAGGGGTTAGCCTTTGCAAATTTACGAATTTTATTGAACATTCAATGCAACACGTAATAGTGGCTCGATTGTGATGAATGATGCCTTAATCAAAAGCTCTGGTCTTCAGTATAAATACAACTATAAAATATATGAACATTTCAATAAAAAATTATGTAAAAAAATTGCAAAGGGGTTAGCCTTTGCAAATTTACGAATTTTATTAAATATTCAATGCAACACGTAATAAAGGCCTGATTGTGATGAATGATGCCTTAATCAAAAGCTCTGGTCTTCAGTATAAATACAACTATAAAATATATGAACATTTCAATAAAAAATTATGTAAAAAAATTGCAAAGGGGTTAGCCTTTGCAAATTTACGAATTTTATTGAATAATCAATGCAACACGTACTAGTAGCCCGATTGTGATGAATGATGCCTTAATCAAAAGCTCTAGTCTTCAGTATAAATACAACTATAAAATATATGAACATTTCAATAAAAAAAAAATTATGCAAAAAAAATGGCAAAGGGGTTAGCCTTTGCAAATTTACGAATTTTATTGAATAATCAATGCAACACGAAATAGTGGCCCGATTGTGATGAATGATGCCTTAATCAAAAGCTCTGGTCTTCAGTATAAATACAACTATAAAATATATGAACATTTCAATAAAAAAAATTATGCAAAAAAAATAGCAAAGGGGTTAGCCTTTGCAAATTTACGAATTTTATTGAATATTCAATGCAACACGAAATAGTGGACCGATTGTGATGAATGATACCTTAATCAAAAGCTCTGGTGTTCAGTATAAATACAACTATAAAATATATGAACATTTCAATAAAAAAAATTATGCAAAAAAAATGGCAAAGGGGTTAGCCTTTGCAAATTTACGAATTTTATTGAATAATCAATGCAACACGTACTAGTAGCCCGATTGTGATGAATGATGCCTTAATCAAAAGCTCTAGTCTTCAGTATAAATACAAATATAAAATATATGAACATTTCAATAAAAAAAAATTATGCAAAAAAAATGGCAAAGGGGTTAGCCTTTGCAAATTTACGAATTTTATTAAATATTCAATGCAACACGTAATAGTGGCCTGATTGTGATGAATGATGCCTTAATCAAAAGCTCTAGTCTTCAGTATAAATACAACTATAAAATATATGAACATTTCAATAAAAAAAATTATGCAAAAAAAATGGCAAAGGGGTTAGCCTTTGCAAATTTACGAATTTTATTGAATATTCAATGCAACACGTAATAGTAGCCCGATTGTGATGAATGATACCTTAATCAAAAGCTCTAGTCTTCAGTATAAATACAAATATAAAATATATGAACATTTCAATAAAAAAAAAATTATACAAAAAAATGGCAAAGGGGTTAGCCTTTGCAAATTTACGAATTTTATTGAATAATCAATGCAACACGTACTAGTAGCCCGATTGTGATGAATGATACCTTAATCAAAAGCTCTAGTCTTCAGTATAAATACAACTATAAAATATATGAACATTTAAATAAAAAAAATTATGCAAAAAAAATGGCAAAGGGGTTAGCCTTTGCAAATTTACGAATTTTATTAAATATTCAATGCAACACGTAATAGTGGCTCGATTGTGATGAATGATGCCTTAATCAAAAGCTCTAGTCTTCAGTATAAATACAAATATAAAATATATGAACATTTCAATAAAAAAAAATTATGCAAAAAAAATGGCAAAGGGGTTAGCCTTTGCAAATTTACGAATTTTATTAAATATTCAATGCAACACGTAATAGTGGCCTGATTGTGATGAATGATGCCTTAATCAAAAGCTCTAGTCTTCAGTATAAATACAACTATAAAATATATGAACATTTCAATAAAAAAAATTATGCAAAAAAAATGGCAAAGGGGTTAGCCTTTGCAAATTTACGAATTTTATTAAATATTCAATGCAACACGTAATAAAGGCCTGATTGTGATGAATGATGCCTTAATCAAAAGCTCTGGTCTTCAGTATAAATACAACTATAAAATATATGAACATTTCAATAAAAAATTATGTAAAAAAATTGCAAAGGGGTTAGCCTTTGCAAATTTACGAATTTTATTGAATAATCAATGCAACACGTACTAGTAGCCCGATTGTGATGAATGATACCTTAATCAAAAGCTCTAGTCTTCAGTATAAATACAACTATAAAATATATGAACATTTCAATAAAAAAAATTATGCCAAAAAAATGGCAAAGGGGTTAGACTTTGCAAATTTACGAATTTCATTGAATATTCAATGCAACACGTAACAGTGGCTCGATTGTGATGAATGATGCCTTAATCAAAAGCTCTAGTCTTCAGTATAAATACAAATATAAAATATATGAACAATTCAATAAAAAAAAAATTATGCAAAAAAAATGGCAAAGGGGTTAGCCTTTGCAAATTTACGAATTTTATTGAATAATCAATGCAACACGAAATAGTGGCCCGATTGTGATGAATGATGCCTTAATCAAAAGCTCTGGTCTTCAGTATAAATACAACTATAAAATATATGAACATTTCAATAAAAAAAATTATGCAAAAAAAATAGCAAAGGGGTTAGCCTTTGCAAATTTACGAATTTTATTGAATATTCAATGCAACACGAAATAGTGGACCGATTGTGATGAATGATACCTTAATCAAAAGCTCTGGTGTTCAGTATAAATACAACTATAAAATATATGAACATTTCAATAAAAAAAATTATGCAAAAAAAATGGCAAAGGGGTTAGCCTTTGCAAATTTACGAATTTTATTGAATAATCAATGCAACACGTACTAGTAGCCCGATTGTGATGAATGATGCCTTAATCAAAAGCTCTAGTCTTCAGTATAAATACAACTATAAAATATATGAACATTTCTATAAAAAAAATTATGCAAAAAAAATGGCAAAGGGGTTAGCCTTTGCAAATTTACGAATTTTATTGAATATTCAATGCAACACGTAATAGTAGCCCGATTGTGGTGAATGATACCTTAATCAAAAGCTCTAGTCTTCAGTATAAATACAAATATAAAATATATGAACATTTCAATAAAAAAAAAATTATACAAAAAAATGGCAAAGGGGTTAGCCTTTGCAAATTTACGAATTTTATTGAATAATCAATGCAACACGTACTAGTAGCCCGATTGTGATGAATGATACCTTAATCAAAAGCTCTAGTCTTCAGTATAAATACAAATATAAAATATATGAACATTTCAATAAAAAAAATTATGCAAAAAAAATGGCAAAGGGGTTAGCCTTTGCAAATTTACGAATTTTATTAAATATACAATGCAACACGTAATAGTGGCCTGATTGTGATGAATGATGCCTTAATCAAAAGCTCTGGTCTTCAGTATAAATACAACTATAAAATATATGAACATTTCAATAAAAAATTATGTAAAAAAATTGCAAAGGGGTTAGCCTTTGCAAATTTACGAATTTTATTGAATAATCAATGCAACACGTACTAGTAGCCCGATTGTGATGAATGATACCTTAATCAAAAGCTCTAGTCTTCAGTATAAATACAAATATAAAATATATGAACATTTCAATAAAAAAAATTATGCAAAAAAAATGGCAAAGGGGTTAGCCTTTGCAAATTTACGAATTTCATTGAATATTCAATGCAACACGTAATAGTGGCTCGATTGTGATGAATGATGCCTTAATCAAAAGCTCTAGTCTTCAGTATAAATACAAATATAAAATATATGAACATTTCAATAAAAAAAAATTATGCAAAAAAAATGGCAAAGGGGTTAGCCTTTGCAAATTTACGAATTTTATTAAATATTCAATGCAACACGTAATAGTGGCCGATTGTGATGAATGATGCCTTAATCAAAAGCTCTGGTCTTCAGTATAAATACAACTATAAAATATATGAACATTTCAATAAAAAATTATGTAAAAAAATTGCAAAGGGGTTAGCCTTTGCAAATTTACGAATTTTATTGAATAATCAATGCAACACGTACTAGTAGCCCGATTGTGATGAATGATACCTTAATCAAAAGCTCTAGTCTTCAGTATAAATACAAATATAAAATATATGAACATTTCAATAAAAAAAATTATGCAAAAAAAATGGCAAAGGGGTTAGCCTTTGCAAATTTACGAATTTCATTGAATATTCAATGCAACACGTAATAGTGGCTCGATTGTGATGAATGATGCCTTAATCAAAAGCTCTAGTCTTCAGTATAAATACAACTATAAAATATATGAACATTTAAATAAAAAAAATTATGCCAAAAAAATGGCAAAGGGGTTAGACTTTGCAAATTTACGAATTTCATTGAATATTCAATGCAACACGTAACAGTGGCTCGATTGTGATGAATGATACCTTATTAAAAAGCTCTTGTCTTCAGTATAAATACAACTATAAAATATAAGAACATTTCAATAAAAAAAATTATGCCAAAAAAATGGCAAAGGGGTTAGACTTTGCAAATTTACGAATTTCATTGAATATTCAATGCAACACGTAACAGTGGCTCGATTGTGATGAATGATGCCTTAATCAAAAGCTCTAGTCTTCAGTATAAATACAAATATAAAATATATGAACATTTCAATAAAAAAAAAATTATGCAAAAAAAATGGCAAAGGGGTTAGCCTTTGCAAATTTACGAATTTTATTGAATATTCAATGCAACACGAAATAGTGGACCGATTGTGATGAATGATACCTTAATCAAAAGCTCTGGTGTTCAGTATAAATACAACTATAAAATATATGAACATTTCTATAAAAAAAATTATGCAAAAAAAATGGCAAAGGGGTTAGCCTTTGCAAATTTACGAATTTTATTGAATATTCAATGCAACACGTACTAGTAGCCCGATTGTGATGAATGATACCTTAATCAAAAGCTCTAGTCTTCAGTATAAATACAAATATAAAATATATGAACATTTCAATAAAAAAAAAATTATACAAAAAAATGGCAAAGGGGTTAGCCTTTGCAAATTTACGAATTTTATTGAATAATCAATGCAACACGTACTAGTAGCCCGATTGTGATGAATGATACCTTAATCAAAAGCTCTAGTCTTCAGTATAAATACAACTATAAAATATATGAACATTTCAATAAAAAAAATTATGCAAAAAAAATGGCAAAGGGGTTAGCCTTTGCAAATTTACGAATTTTATTGAATATTCAATGCAACACGTACTAGTAGCCCGATTGTGATGAATGATACCTTAATCAAAAGCTCTGGTGTTCAGTATAAATACAAATATAAAATATATGAACATTTCAATAAAAAAAATTTTGCAAAAAAAATGGCAAAGGGGTTAGCCTTTGCAAATTTACGAATTTTATTGAATAATCAATGCAACACGTACTAGTAGCCCGATTGTGATGAATTATACCTTAATCAAAAGCTCTAGTCTTCAGTATAAATACAACTATAAAATATATGAACATTTCAATAAAAAAAATTATGCAAAAAAAATGGCAAAGGGGTTAGCCTTTGCAAATTTACGAATTTTATTGAATAATCAATGCAACACGTACTAGTAGCCCGATTGTGATGAATGATGCCTTAATCAAAAGCTCTAGTCTTCAGTATAAATACAAATATAAAATATATGAACATTTCAATAAATAAAATTATGCAAAAAAAATGGCAAAGGGGTTAGCCTTTGCAAATTTACGAATTTTATTGAATAATCAATGCAACACGAAATAGTGGCCCGATTGTGATGAATACTGCCTTAATCAAAAGCTCTGGTGTTCAGTATAAATACAAATATAAAATATATGAACATTTCAATAAAAAAAATTATGCAAAAAAAATGGCAAAGGGGTTAGCCTTTGCAAATTTACGAATTTTATTGAATAATCAATGCAACACGTACTAGTAGCCCGATTGTGATGAATGATACCTTAATCAAAAGCTCTAGTCTTCAGTATAAATACAAATATAAAATATATGAACATTTCAATAAAAAAAAAATTATGCAAAAAAATGGCAAAGGGGTTAGCCTTTGCAAATTTACGAATTTTATTGAACATTTAATGCAACACCTAATAGTGGCTCGATTGTGATGAATGATGCCTTAATCAAAAGCTCTGGTCTTCAGTATAAATACAAATATAAAATATATGAACATTTCAATAAAAAAAATTATGCAAAAAAAATGGCAAAGGGGTTAGCCTTTGCAAATTTACGAATTTTATTGAATAATCAATGCAACACGAAATAGTGGCCCGATTGTGATGAATGATGCCTTAATCAAAAGCTCTGGTCTTCAGTATAAATACAACTATAAAATATATGAACATTTCAATAAAAAAAATTATGCAAAAAAAATAGCAAAGGGGTTAGCCTTTGCAAATTTACGAATTTTATTGAATATTCAATGCAACACGAAATAGTGGACCGATTGTGATGAATGATACCTTAATCAAAAGCTCTGGTGTTCAGTATAAATACAACTATAAAATATATGAACATTTCAATAAAAAAAATTTTGCAAAAAAAATGGCAAAGGGGTTAGCCTTTGCAAATTTACGAATTTTATTGAATATTCAATGCAACACGAAATAGTGGACCGATTGTGATGAATGATACCTTAATCAAAAGCTCTGGTGTTCAGTATAAATACAAATATAAAATATATGAACATTTCAATAAAAAAAATTTTGCAAAAAAAATGGCAAAGGGGTTAGCCTTTGCAAATTTACGAATTTTATTGAATAATCAATGCAACACGTACTAGTAGCCCGATTGTGATGAATTATACCTTAATCAAAAGCTCTAGTCTTCAGTATAAATACAACTATAAAATATATGAACATTTCAATAAAAAAAATTATGCAAAAAAAATGGCAAAGGGGTTAGCCTTTGCAAATTTACGAATTTTATTGAATAATCAATGCAACACGTACTAGTAGCCCGATTGTGATGAATGATGCCTTAATCAAAAGCTCTAGTCTTCAGTATAAATACAACTATAAAATATATGAACATTTCAATAAAAAAAAAATTATACAAAAAAATGGCAAAGGGGTTAGCCTTTGCAAATTTACGAATTTTATTGAATAATCAATGCAACACGTACTAGTAGCCCGATTGTGATGAATGATGCCTTAATCAAAAGCTCTAGTCTTCAGTATAAATACAACTATAAAATATATGAACATTTCAATAAAAAAAATTATGCAAAAAAAATGGCAAAAGGGTTAGCCTTTGCAAATTTACGAATTTTATTGAATATTCAATGCAACACGAAATAGTGGACCGATTGTGATGAATGATGCCTTAATCAAAAGCTCTAGTCTTCAGTATAAATACAAATATAAAATATATGAACATTTCAATAAATAAAATTATGCAAAAAAAATGGCAAAGGGGTTAGCCTTTGCAAATTTACGAATTTTATTGAATAATCAATGCAACACGAAATAGTGGCCCGATTGTGATGAATACTGCCTTAATCAAAAGCTCTGGTGTTCAGTATAAATACAAATATAAAATATATGAACATTTCAATAAAAAAAATTATGCAAAAAAAATGGCAAAGGGGTTAGCCTTTGCAAATTTACGAATTTTATTGAATAATCAATGCAACACGTACTAGTAGCCCGATTGTGATGAATGATACCTTAATCAAAAGCTCTAGTCTTCAGTATAAATACAAATATAAAATATATGAACATTTCAATAAAAAAAAAATTATGCAAAAAAATGGCAAAGGGGTTAGCCTTTGCAAATTTACGAATTTTATTGAATATTCGATGCAACACGTAATAGTGGCTCGATTGTGATGAATTATGCCTTAATCAAAAGCTCTGGTCTTCAGTATAAATACAAATATAAAATATATGAACATTTCAATAAAAAAAAAATTATGCAAAAAAATGGCAAAGGGGTTAGCCTTTGCAAATTTACGAATTTTATTGAACATTTAATGCAACACCTAATAGTGGCTCGATTGTGATGAATGATGCCTTAATCAAAAGCTCTGGTCTTCAGTATAAATACAAATATAAAATATATGAACATTTCAATAAAAAAAATTATGCAAAAAAAATGGCAAAGGGGTTAGCCTTTGCAAATTTACGAATTTTATTGAATAATCAATGCAACACGTACTAGTAGCCCGATTGTGATGAATGATACCTTAATCAAAAGCTCTAGTCTTCAGTATAAATACAAATATAAAATATATGAACATTTCAATAAAAAAAAAATTATGCAAAAAAATGGCAAAGGGGTTAGCCTTTGCAAATTTACGAATTTTATTGAATATTCAATGCAACACGTAATAGTGGCTCGATTGTGATGAATGATGCCTTAATCAAAAGCTCTAGTCTTCAGTATAAATACAAATATAAAATATATGAACATTTCAATAAATAAAATTATGCAAAAAAAATGGCAAAGGGGTTAGCCTTTGCAAATTTACGAATTTTATTGAATAATCAATGCAACACGAAATAGTGGCCCGATTGTGATGAATACTGCCTTAATCAAAAGCTCTGGGCTTCAGTATAAATACAACTATAAAATATATAAACATTTCAATAAAAAAAAATTATGCAAAAAAATGGCAAAGGGGTTAGCCTTTGCAAATTTACGAATTTTATTAAATATTCAATGCAACACGTAATAGTGGCTCGATTGTGATGAATGATGCCTTAATCAAAAGCTCTGGTCTTCAGTATAAATACAACTATAAAATATATGAAGATTTCAATAAAAAACATTATGCAAAAAAAATGGCAAAGGGGTTAGCCTTTGCAAATTTACGAATTTTATTGAACATTCAATGCAACACGTAATAGTGGCTCGATTGTGATGAATGATGCCTTAATCAAAAGCTCTGGTCTTCAGTATAAATACAACTATAAAATATATGAACATTTCAATAAAAAAAAATTATGCAAAAAAATGGCAAAGGGGTTAGCCTTTGCAAATTTACGAATTTTATTAAATATTCAATGCAACACGTAATAGTGGCCTGATTGTGATGAATGATGCCTTAATCAAAAGCTCTGATCTTCAGTACAAATACAACTATAAAATATATGAACATTTCAATAAAAAAAATTATGCAAAAAAATTGCAAAGGGGTTAGCCTTTGCAAATTTACGAATTTTATTTAACATTCAATGCAACACGTAATAGTGGCTCGATTGTGATGAATGATGCCTTAATCAAAAGCTCTGGTCTTCAGTACAAATACAACTATAAAATATATGAAGATTTCAATAAAAAAAATTATGCAAAAAAATTGCAAAGGGGTTAGCCTTTGCAAATTTACGAATTTTATTGAACATTCAATGCAACACGTAATAGTGGCTCGATTGTGATGAATGATGCCTTAATCAAAAGCTCTGGTCTTCAGTATAAATACAACTATAAAATATATGAGTATTTCAATAAAAAAAAAATTATGCAAAAAATTGGCAAAGGGGTTAGCCTTTGCAAATTTACGAATTTTATTGAACATTCAATGCAACACGTAATAGTGGCTCGATTGTGATGAATGATGCCTTAATCAAAAGCTCTGGTCTTCAGTATAAATACAACTATAAAATATATGAACATTTCAATAAAAAAAAATTATGCAAAAAAATGGCAAAGGGGTTAGCCTTTGCAAATTTACGAATTTTATTAAATATTCAATGCAACACGTAATAGTGGCTCGATTGTGATGAATGATGCCTTAATCAAAAGCTCTGGTCTTCAGTATAAATACAACTATAAAATATATGAAGATTTCAATAAAAAACATTATGCAAAAAAAATGGCAAAGGGGTTAGCCTTTGCAAATTTACGAATTTTATTAAATATTCAATGCAACACGTAATAGTGGCCTGATTGTGATGAATGATGCCTTAATCAAAAGCTCTGATCTTCAGTATAAATACAACTATAAAATATATGAACATTTCAATAAAAAAAAATTATGCAAAAAAAATACATTTATAAAATCAACATCAGATAAAATTTATAAATAAGCATAACATTTATGCATATGCTTATTTTTATGAGATTTACTAAATTACAAAAAATAAATTTGTAAACTTGAAAATTTGTGCCACAACTCAAATTTGGCAACATCTAGCAAAAATTAAGGTAAGTTCACTAAAACTGTGAAATTCCTGCCACAACTCAAATTTGGCCAAATCGAAGTTCATGCCACAACTTGCATTGGGCAAAATCCAGCAAAAACATGAAGGTAAGTTCAACTGAGAAATTTGTGCCACAACTCGAATTTGGCAAAATCTAGAAAACACATGACAGTAACTCACTCGAACTGTGAAGTTTATGCCACAAGTCGAATTTGGCAGCAACCAGTAAATACATGATGGATATCCCACTCAAAGTGTGAAATTCGGGCATCAACTCGAAATGTCAATTCCTCGCAAATACTTTTGGTGGTATTTTTGATATAACTTTAAAACTTTAGGTCTTTTATGATTCGTAACTTTTCGTATGTATTTTTAACTGTGCCAAATATTCGGTCACCCAATACGTCAATTATAATAAATGGCAACATATATAAAACTATCAAACCCATTTCAATACCATTGCATGTAACCAAAATTTTTAAGTTTTGGAACGAGAATGAAATTAAAAAATTTTCCAATTTTTTGACCATCATATGTTTATGCCACAAGAATTTTTGTTCATTTAATCAAAAACGGAAAAATAAAAAATTAGGGAGAAAATCATCTTAGGATGATAAAAAAAATGTTTTTCTATTTTTTATTTATATCTGGTAGAAAAACAAAAAAAAAAAAAAAAAACTGATTCTCTGGAGATTGGTTGGAAAAACGACGAAATTCACATGCAACTTTTTGTTTGGTAATTTTTCATATTTTTCTTTTGTCTGCGTCGATTATCTTGACCAACCCGCATTGATATTGGTGCGAACAATTTATTTTTACTCCGATGGTGTACCAGATGATTTATGGATTTGGTAACAAAACTATAAATCTTAAAAGTGAAAATGAAATTAGTTTATACATAAGATGGTTTGATCATGTTGATTTGACTGTGCGGTTAAATTTATATATGGCTTATATATTTGAGTGTACGGCTGTTGACTAACAATGTACAAATTTTTGTTGTATACAATTTAGGGAATTGAATTTTTTTTTATCTTTCGGGCTTATATATTTTGATAAAAAAAAATTGAAAACCTTGTCCGGAATACATAAATATTTAGTTTTATTGTTGTATTCCTTATGATGTAGAATTTTTTAATTATGGATTTATCTAGTTGACACTTCACAGTTTGTATATTTAGCACATGATCCTTGAGAACCTGTCCTACGACGGAATTTTACGAAAGGTGCGTTTATTCTGTGATTTAGTATCTTGATAAAGTCTTCACAAATCGTGATCCGTGAACTTGAACTATGCTGACGTGAAATCCAATCGTGTGTTGTACTCTTTCTGCTGAGTGTGTCCGAAAATCCAGACTGGCAAAGAATTATATATATCACTTTTACGTTGCTTTCGACAGTTCTTAGATAAACATAACTTGTTGCTCCCGGAACACGAAGTATAGAAGATGTCGAAAGACAAAATTTAATTTAGTTTTTTACAAGGAAAAATTAAGAACAATTTGCACTAGAACTACATATGTGAAGTTACCCCGAAATGCATCCCGAAAAAATTTACAGAGATTGCTAGATATATTGGAATATGCTATTTTGCATGTCAAGAAAATTAATCTACAGCCGTTACCATATAACCATACGATGGGGATTAGGGTAATTTCTAGGCCCTCTTAAAATGGTATTTGGTTGATTTGATTGCTGCCTCCTAAAGATCACCAAAGTGTAGAGAGCTAGGAGGAATAAAGTTCCTTGTTATACGACACCAGGAAATATCTTCAGAAATATTTGATTTTTTAATAATTTTAGAAAATTGTTCTTGTAATTTGCTATCAGAACCAAAACAATTTCTTTCATTATCGCTATGGAGTTCCTGACAAACTCCCCGTTGGGCTGTGAACGTTTTCAGTGCCCCTAAGAATGAATTCCTTAACAGATCGGTCACTAACTCCAAATGGACTTCAACATTAAAATAGGCATATGTAAGCCTTATATGGTTTTTGCCCAAGTCCTTTGGCAAGGAAATGGGAACTTCATAATCTATACCAGCTTTTAGAAAAGGTTGTTCGAATCGTGAACTTGGTAGATTGCTTTGGTATATTATTTGTAGCTCTTATTAGCTCTGAATTTTTTTGCATATGACGCATTTTCTAACTACTTCTTTGGCCTTTATTTTACCCTTTGGACCCCAAAACTACTGTCGCGAATTATGTGAATTATGTGAATTATGTGAATTATTTGAATTATGTGCACTATGTGAATTATGTGAATTATGTGAATTATGTGAATTGTGTGAATTATGTGAATTATGTGAATTATGTGAATTATATGAATTATGTGAATTATGTGAATTATGTGAATTATGTGAATTATGTGAATTATGTGAATTATGTGAATTATGTGAATTATGTGAATTATGTGAATTATGTGAATTATGTGAATTATGTAAATTATGTAAATTATGTGAATTATGTGAATTATGTGAATTATGTGAATTATGTGAATTATGTGAATTATGTGAATTATGTGAATTATGTAAATGATGTGAATTATGTGAATTATGTGAATTATGTGAATTATGTAAATTATGTGAATTATGTGAATTATGTTATTTATGTGAATTATGTGAATTATATGAATTATGTGAATTATGTAAAAATGTGAATTATGTGAATTATATGAATTATGTGAATTATGTAAATTATGTGAATTATGTGAATTATGTGAATTATGTGAATTATGTGAATTATGTAAATTATGAGAATTATGTAAATTATGTAAATTATGTGAATTATGTGAATTATGTGAATTATGTGAATTATGTGAATTATGTGAATTATGTGAATTATGTGAATTATGTGAATTATGTGAATTATGTGAATTATGTGAATTATGTAAATGATGTGAATTATGTGAATTATGTGAATTATGTGAATTATGTGAATTATGTGAATTATGTGAATTATGTGAATTATGTGAATTATGTAAATGATGTGAATTATGTGAATTATGTGAATTATGTGAATTATGTAAATTATGTGAATTATGTGAATTATGTTATTTATGTGAATTATGTGAATTATATGAATTATGTGAATTATGTGAAAAATGTGAATTATGTGAATTATATGAATTATGTGAATTATGTAAATTATGTGAATTATGTGAATTATGTGAATTATGTGAATTATGTGAATTATGTAAATTATGTGAATTATGTAAATTATGTAAATTATGTGAAAAATGTGAATTATGTGAATTATGTGAATTATGTGAATTATGTGAATTATGTGAATTATGTGAATTATGTGAATTATGTGAATTATATGAATTATGTGAATTATGTGAATTATGTGAATTATGTGAATTATGTGAATTATGTGAATTATGTGAATTATGTGAATTATGTGAATTATGTGAATTATGTGAATTATGTGAATTATGTGAATTATGTGAATTATGTGAATTATGTGAATTATGTAAATGATGTGAATTATGTGAATTATGTGAATTATGTGAATTATGTGAATTATGTGAATTATGTGAATTATGTGAATTATGTGAATTATGTGAATTATGTGAATTATGTGAATTATGTGAATTATGTGAATTATGTGAATTATGTGAATTATGTAAATTATGTAAATTATGTGAATTATGTGAATTATGTGAATTATGTGAATTATGTGAATTATGTAAATTATGTGAATTATGTAAATTATGTGAATTATGTGAATTCTGTGATTTATGTTATTTATGTGAATTATGTGAATTATATGAATTATGTGAATTATGTGAATTATGTGAATTATGTGAACTATGTGAATTATGTTATATGCCCAAAATTTGTACTACTTTTAGACCGTTATCAAACTCTCTTTCAGGTAATTCTAAATTGTCGTTTGGTAACAAATTTAGTAAGTCCGAATGATTTGCAGACCACTTTCGGAACCTTAACCCTAAAGATTGGAGTGCTTGGATCAATTCTCGCTGCATTTCTGCGGCTTGTTTCAATGTGCCAGCTCAAGACATCAGATCACCAACATAAACGTCCCGTTTTATGATTGTGGCTACTCTTGGGAGGTTCTTCTACAGTTGCTCATGAATCTAATGTAGGCTGAACTTTGCTAAAAAATGGTGCCGCTGACGTTCCGTAAGTTACTGTGAGTAACTGATATAAGTTTAGCTGTTGGTTTGGTGAGTTTCTCCACAAAATTCTTTGAAAATCTATATCTGATTGTTGCACTATGAATTGACGGTACATCTTTTCTACATCTGCTGAGAAAACATACTTGTACTTTCTATATATCCCCGCGGCCTACCATTCTTAAATGGAAGTAAAACAACAACAACTCTCCCCTGGTTATCTTTGGAGACGGCATTTCTATAGTATTTGATACATTTAGTTTCTTCTTCGCTTAAAGTTGGTTGACTTACAATCTCCTGTATTTCCCAAAATCTTCTAAGTCTATATTTATTTCCTCGTCTTTTGTAAAGAAGACTGGCTCAGTTGTGAATGCCTTCTGAAGTTGATTACACGCACCTCCAATAAACCATCCAAACTTGGTATTTATCGCCACCAAGTTATTCGATGTGTTGGTTAGTTTACCCTTTGTTACGGTGTTTTAAAAATGGTCGAATCCTAAAATCAATTGGTCCTGATTCGTTATAATTGAGATCGACTAATGGTAGGTTACCTGGGAATGACTTTTTTTGTGGTAAATTATTTGGTGGCAAATTTGACGTAATGTTGGACACAATCAATGTGGCTTCATCAATCATGTACGAGTTATCCAACCGAGTGCGTATAGCTTTATAGTATAGCAACTCTTCGCGAACTTCCTGCTTTTTACTAATTATCGTTTCAATTATCACACGTGCGTTGGATCTTGCTAGCCGAAGTCGATTGACACAGGATTCGGTGATAAAGGCTCGTGTGGAAGCTGGGTCAAGTAATCCACGGATATCTTTCCAAATGTTGCGTTCATCTCGGATTTGAAAGACGGTTGGTAATAGAGCATTTTCAAGCTGGAATAGGATCCGCAGCTGGTTGCACGTTCAAATGGACTAGCGTCTTGTGCTTTTTATTACAAATTCGGCATCTCCTCTTGGTTTTACATTGGTAAGCTGTACGAGTATCGGATAGGCAATTAAAAGATCTGGATTTAGTTTTAAGGAATTCACGGCGTTGATCAATCGTAAGATCAGTAAATTTTGAACACTCAAACAGCCGGTGGCTTTTCCTATGGCAAAGAATACAAGAATCCGTTGTTGGAATGTGAAATATTTTGGCCGAAAATTGAGGTTTGGAGGGTGGCCTTTTTTCTACAACTGGTTGTTTGTGAACGCAATTATTTCCTTCAGCTAAGGCACTCGTACTCTTCAACAAAATGTCCAGGAATTCCTATAGGGTTGGAAAATCGATATCCACTGTTTCATATTTCCAAATTCGCTTGGTTTCTCCATCTAGCTTATCAAGCACAATAAAAATCAACCAACGATCTCGTGCTTCAGCATCGTGACCTAATGCCTTAAGCCCTCTCACAACTTCATCTAGGTGATCATGAAGTTGGGTTTAACTTGAAGCATTTCCCTTTAACAATTTTGGTTGGTTGAAAAGTGATTGGATGTATATGCCTCAACAACTGGTTTCTTTTTTTATACCGTTTTACTAGCCGTTGATATACCTCTACGTAACTAGCATCATCCACTCGGAAATGTCGTCATTTGCACTTCTCTTTAGCAAGTCTTTTTAAATATTTAAATTTTTGTGCAGGTGTTAGTGAAGTATTTTCATGTATGGTGGAGGTAAAAATATCGAAGAAGAATTGCCACTCGTGCAGGTTACCATCAAAATTTGGCATCGACAAGGATGGCAACTTAAAATCTGATGATGCATGTGCATCCTAATGCATGATGCATGTGCATAACCTTGAACATATAGAATCGTCTAATTTTGCAGGAGCAACTCCAGCATTATTTCTCATAATTACTATTTTTGGTGAATAGAAAAGATAGAATGCTGACGCCTGAATGATGACGTCTAGAATACCGTTTTTAGATCGTTCAACAACGACCTTAATTTAATTTGTGAGGAAAACTGCTGCACATATTTCTAAGCGTGGAACTGTTTGTTGTTTAATCGGTGCCATCTTTGTTTCTGCAGATATAAGATTGATGTATTTTTCCACTTGAATCAATAACCCGAAATTTGGATATAATCGGTTGTGTTGACAAATCTAGGGATGGAAATATTGTTGACTGTTTTTAAATTACCTCGAAGATTGTGTCAAATAACGTGCTTACCTGGTGGTAATGGGTCAGTCCACTCAATATTCTCTCTCCACAAAATAATCACACGGATAGCACAGTTTTCTTAGTGAATTTAATAGAATCGGGAATTTGAGCGATAAAACTAAAGTGGTCAGTTTTGGGATTCCAATTAATTCCTAATAGCTTAAAAGACTCTCCGAGTTGCAAATTATTGTCCCGTATTTCTTTTTTGTTGTCCTTTTGCATTTTGCGAAGAATCTCGTGTAATGGGTCATCACTATTGGACTTCCACTTCCTGAGTTGGAATCCATAAGATTTCAACATATCGTAATACTTCATCGTTTTATGGTCGTCTGCAATTTTCTTTAAGGCTCTTGTCGCCAAAAATGATGCCAATGCTAAATCGTAGGTAACTGTTTCTAATTTGAAGTGACGTATAGGCTGAGCTGCATCCGATCACTAAACGATTCCAAGTATTGAATATAAAGATAATTGTACCGTAGATCCGACTGATAAACAATCATTTAGGGAAACTCCTGAGGTGGACTTACAAGAACCATTAAATACTACTCGCATTTTACTGGCGCCGCTTGTAGTTTTCAGTATGCCGTGGTGCGTTTAGAAAAAATAACTTTCTGATAACGTTGGTGGAGGGAATTCTTCATATTGTTCAGCTGCTGGTACTCCGCCATAAAGTCATGATACTTCTTGGCAAATATCGGATTTTGGGATGTATTTCGGGCTAACTTTACTTACACAATAGGTATTTCGCAATATGGTGATCTAAAAACCAAACAAAATTTAAAAGTTACCAAATTATTTACAGACATTTATCAAGTTTTTCACTCTCAATTAATTTCCCACCAACATTTAACGTTTTCTATCATAAACCCGAAAAATCAAAACTAAATCCTATTAAAATAATCAACACCATATTATATACGAGCATATATTACACTCGTAAATCATTTTTAACACCAAATTTATACAAAACGACACCAAATTAAAATTTTAATGCGATTAATCTGTTTCTAAAAAAATGCTTGATGTATAATTAATCTTCTTGCCTTAATACCGTATAAATCTTCTGACTGAAATGAAGACTAACTCACTCAAATATTAAAATTATAAAACATAATTATAATTTTATAAATTTACGTATATGAACATCATTTCTACCCCAGCCCCTAAATCTAAATTCACACCTCGTCATATGTTTCCGTTTGGAAATGCTACAAAAGGGTTTAGAATAATATAATAAGACTTAGCATTTCGATTGTTATCACGCACACAAATGTAACGATTTTAATTAAAACTCACACACGCATAGCTACATTACATATACAGTCTGGAAAAATCTATATATAATTTTCTCAATCGTATTTCATTGTGTGTGTGTGTACATATAATTTTGCACTTCTTAACATAACACAAAATATATTTTCCCATCTTCAAACGCCTATGGGAATTTTACTGAACTAGATACTCCACCACTGTTGTTGTTGTTTTTGTTAAGCTATGTACTTGTACCTTATAATTTATTGAAAATAATCGAAAAAAAAAAAATGAAAATTACAAAATTTTCTATTTTATTTTATAAATAAATGTTTTGGTTTTATTTGATTGAATTATTGAATAAATTAAATAGAAAATTTTCAATAATTAAAATGAAAATATAATTTTCGTTTTGAAATGTTTTGTGCATAATTGATTTGAATTTAGAAATTTTGTATTTCGTTATGGTGTTGGAATTTTTAAAATTTTAATTATTCATAATTGCATATTACTTTAGTTGTTTGGTTTGAGTTCAATAACTCCGTGTCAATTTTTATTTTAAAATTTTCTATTTTACTTTACATGCGGACTGATTTATATTTGTTAGTTGTCTTACTTTATATCTGTTATTTAGCAAACCACAAGTTAGATCATTTTCTTGTTGTCCGAGAAGCTATATGTGTTTCCTCGCCTAATTGATGATTGCTTAACTGAACTATTATGATTCCTAAGTAGGTACTGATTTCTTATGTTTCAAGGAGCGTTTACTGTTATACGTATATCATTGATCTGAAAGGCTTGTAGGATGAAATATCCATAATTTTTTTCAAAATGCTTAAAATTAGGAAACCGTATAAAAACATAAAAAAACTATACGAATTGGCTTGGTATGTCCTCAAAAGAAGAATCCCGGAAATATAACGTGCTACGACAAACTATACAAGGAGACTTATTCGGTAGGGTTTACAAAGCATTAAATGTCCTGGAACGGTTTGACTACAATGTAGAAAAAGAAATCGTGAATTGGATAATAAATTCAAAGCTTAAAGTAAATATTCAATATACTGCAACGCTCGATGATGTTCGACCGCTCCAAAGGTTTAACATTCTTGATTGACAAACCTATCAATTTAAAAATAAAGAAAGACAAAATAAAATCCCAGAAAGAATGAATAAGTCTGAAACACGTCATAGTAGAACTATTGGGAGCACCATAAAAATACACAATAAAATAATTTTCTGGTAATACCTGATTAAAGCAGTTTTTTTGAAAATGTCAATTTTTTTCTTAATACTTTGCGTTTTTGCAAACCATGGGTATAAATAATTAAAATCCATAGTTTTTTTGGCACTATAATATTCTTCATGGACCATATACCAACAGATATGTAATAAGTCATATGAGTAGCTTTTTGGAAACAAAACTTTCAATTTCAATTTCAATTTTAATCATGAATTGTGGTAAACGTTTTTTTGTGAGTTTTGTGAAAAAATTAGAATTTAAATGCCGAATCTGAAGTAAATGCTCAAACTGTCTACCACTGACTCTGAAACAAACGCGACATCTACGAATGAAAGCTCTTTTGAGAGCTACGCATAACAACGCTCTGTACTTTTTCAAGCGACTTCCTGGACACGGGTACGTAACTTTTGTAAATGTCTGATAAAAAAAAAATCAACAGCATTACAGGCCAGAGTTGGCACTTTATTGAGATCTTTTACAAGATTTTTAAGACCATATTTTTACAGTTGGTGATCGTTGTATAGGTACAGGTGGTCAGCCCAATTATCGATTTTACACACAATTGGTCACGGTGTTGTGGTCAGCGACAGAGATCGTACTCAAGACTGCGGTGTATCTAATCTACTATTCACTCATCACTATACCGATGACAAAATGTAAATGTCTGATAGTCTTCGAGTAGAACTCTTTTTTCTTTCACGTGCGATATTGAACAAGTTGATTGACGCACTAAACACCTACATTTCTCACCCGCTGACACTTAACCAAAACTCTCCTTGTATTGCATGAACAAGCGTTGGAAAAATAAAATTTAACACTGGGTTACGTTATTTGCTATGAAGCCTTCAACAACAGGTACAGCTTAAGACAAGAAATGATTGAATTTTAAAATTTTTTTTTTAAGTTAAATTTATTTTATCTGCATATTAATAGTAATAACCTCGTATTTACGGAAAAGGATATACCATACCATTTTGAAATCTGTATTAACCACGCATTTTTTTAATTAACAGGCCGCTTAAGCTTTCATATATTTTTTGTTCACCACGGACACTTAAACTTTCACAAAAAAAATGTTTACCACATTTCATGATTAAAATTGAAATTGAAATTGAAAGTTTTGTTTCCAAAAAAGCTACTCATATGACTTACTGCATATATGATGGTTTGGTCCATGAAGAATATTATAGTGCTAAAAAATTAATCGATTTTATTTATTTGTAGCCATGGTTTGCAGAAACGCAAAGTAGTATGAAAAAAATTAACATTTCTAAAAAAAAACTGCATTATCTAACGACTACCTGGAAAATATATTTTTATGTTTCATGTTTATATTTCATGTTTAGCAGGTAATCAAAACAAATTTCTGGAAGTTAAACAAATACTCCTTGATACGCTTGGTGATAAAAAAGAGTTATCTTATTATAAGTACCAATTCTGAGCAAATAAACAGAACGACAATATGGCAATTCACAGTTTTTATAACCGGACAATAGAAATCGTCCAGAATATAAAAACGTTGGCAAAATAAAAAGAAATGTATGACAATTTCTGGCAGGCAATCAGTACGTTCATAGAAGAAGACGTACTTGTGACATTCTTGTCCGGGTTACGCAAACCATATTTTGGTAACCAATAAATGTAGAAGAAGCTTATGCGTTTATCTGCAAATTTAGCTGCTACCAACAATTTCCGAAACAAACTTCAATGAACAATTTTAACATGCCAAATTCAAAATAATCTGTCTTGTTTATCTAGTTTATATTGTCATAGTGGGAGAAAATCTAAAATGCCACTCAAACAATCTAGATATACAATCTAGACAGACGGAATTCTTGGGAGACATCATAACCCAAGAAGCAGTAAAACCAAACAAAGATACAATTTGAAAAATCTTAGTTTGACCTTTACCCAAAAATGAGTAGGGAATAAAGTAATTCTTAGGACTTTCCGGATATTATCGCCGATTTATAAAAGACTACCCTAAAATTGCTAAAAACATGACCAAATATTTAAAGAAGGAAATCACATTGAATTTAGCAGATCCAGAATATATAAAGCAATTCGAAAATCTAAATAACACGATAGTAACGGACCAAATTCTGATATATCCAGATTTAAATATGCCATTCATCTTAACAACAGATGCTTCGGATTTTGGTCTAGGAGCTGTTTCTTCTCGGATACAGAACTGTACAAAAAAAAATAATTGCGTTCGTATCAAGAACGCTTAACTCAACACAAGTTAAATATGCCACAAATCAGAAAGAAGCGCATAATATAGGCGCGGTAAAGAAATTTGAACCCTACCTGTAAGGCAGCAGTTTCACGCTAGTAACCAATCATAAACCTCTTACCTTTATTAAATCTTCGGAGAAAAATTCTAAAATTCTACATTGAAAGTTAGAACTGGAAAATTACGATTATCGCGTAGTCTACAGAGAAGGCAAAACAAATATGGTGGCTGATGGTCTAAGCAGGATGCCAAAAATTTGCAAAATTAAATTGAAGACATAACTCTCAGATGGCATCAAAACAATTCATTCGGCAAACACGTCAGATGAAATCAATATATTTTTAAAATTGCAGAATAATTATGTCTAGAAAAGAATTTGAAGAAAATGATATGACCAACTCTTTAAAGGATTATCATAATAGTAAACAATCAGCAGTAATGGCCCCAGAGAATTTATATGACAAAATAATTATTCAGGTAACACTTCTATCAAAATGGCCACTTTGTTTTCTTGCCAAAAATGGTTGAAGACGTCATAAACGATGACAGATAGAATCGTATCATAATTTTGGAACATCAAAGAGCATATAGAGGCACTAACAATATCGAGAGTCAAGGAAGGCGAGTTTTTTTCTTCCACGAGGGAAATACGGGTTAAACATAAAATGCACGAATATGACCACAAGCGTGACATCATTAAAATATGCCAAGGCCCATCAATGGGAACTAAAAATATAACTAACGCCCTCAATACATTTTTATCCTTTTTGGAATACCGAACAGTGATCGTATGCGATCATGAAACCACATTCCAATCTATACAGATTAGAAATTTTCTAAATAACCCTAATATCAGATTAGAGTACATATCATCTTCAAAATCCAACGGAAAGGTAAAAAAAGCCCATGCTGATTGAAATATTTAATACGAACAATAAAGCAGCAAATTCAAATAATTCAACTGACACCGATTTGTCTGAGGAAACTGCTACGTAATCATAGCGGTAGGTCAATTCTCCAAATTCGTTTTCTTGGAGCAAAAATGCGATAGTGCAAAGCAGTTTATGTTTATAGAATTCTTTGACCTCTTCGCTAAATATGGCGTTAAGCATCAACTAGCAAATCGTTCTTGACTGTCTGCTGTTACAGCATACGTAAAGGATGATCATCGACATTGGGATAAAAATCTGTACTCTATCGGATCAGCCTTTACCATATTTCCTAACTTTAGAACAAATTCAATGGTGCAAATCCGAAACGGATATCAAAAATTGGTTCGATAATGTTTTGAGGGAACTAAAAATTGACATCATTTGAAAAAAAAATTATTATGTTTGAAAGCTGGCACTAAAAGAATCCAAAAATGTATTTGAAGTTGAAAAAGGTCAGACGAAGAAAGACAACGCCTCTAATGAATATCTTTATAAACGAATTCCTGCAAATGTTGTAAAGCATAATATTCCTAAAGAATGAGATTCAGCTTTATCCGAAAGTTGTTGAATGAAAACAGACATTTTCATCACTTAAATTTAAAATATACTGTATCCTCATTTGATAGCACGAAATGTAGAGGTTCCGATAGTATTATTTTTAGAAGACTCAAATCGATTAGAAAACTACTCAGAACTATGAGTGTGTTCTCTATCTAATTAATAATTAGGCTAGTAAAGTGTGATTTAGAATAAGAGGATGCCTTTCTCCGAATGGAAGATCCAGATTTTATTAGAATTATTTTTATTAGGAGATAGTGCTCTTTTGTTCCCAAGAACTTTGATAGTAAAGCCCCATGAGATGAATAGTCCGCTCTGGGTTGTGTGTTAAGGCTATATGTTTCCATCTCAATGAATTCTAGTCCTCTCGATTCTAGTGATGTTTTGAATTTCTGATACCAGGTAAGAGACGAACGTTTTCCATTTTGCTGCTGATTTTTTGTAAACAAGCCAAAACAATAGTAGAATGTGTCCATGAGCATAAATATCTGCTGGTTGCACTTCTAGTGTTTAGATCACTTGGTTCCGGACTAATCAAACGTGACGTGCTTAACTCAAGTATGTGTTACCATGGAGTTAACCGCCGCAAATGCCTTTCCTGATGCATCGCAATAACCGCGTAAACAAATGTTTTGGTTTGCTGAAGATACGGTTTCTATCTCCAATGGAATTGATACGGTTTCATGCTGTAACAATTCGTCCCTCAATTTTACTAAGTTTTGTAATTTTTTTGGAACTTTTTCCTCCTATTCTATTTCTGAGGTTCACAGTCCTTGAAATATAAGGTTGGATGTGATGCTAAATGGCGGCAACCATCTCAATGAAACAAATTGTCTTGCAACTTCCGAGGCTAGTTCTTTCTTTGTAAGTTTAGTTTCTGATGATATTTGGTTTATCTTAAATTTGAAGCAGTCGTTATCGGGTTCCAATGGAATCCTAAAGTTTTAATAATTTCATCTTCATCCAAACTAAAGTTTCCAATTAACTTCTTGGTATAGACGGCAACAATTTTAGGTGGCTGCTAGACCTTTTGCTCAGTTGCAATATGCCTTTTTGAAGTAATGTGATCAAGTGTTCTTTTAGAAGTAATGCGTCATGTAGGTTATCAGCACCGGTTGGAATATCACTGACATAAAAATCCTCTATTAATATCTTTCGCGCCATTAGACAGTTTTCACCTTTATTGCTAGCTGATGTTTTTTTTTTTTTTTATTTTTTATTTTTTATAAATGTTCAGAGCACTTAGGATATATGTATGTATATCCTTTATATGAAAGTTTTAGCAACAAACACACAGCACTACTGCAAAAGGTAAAAGGAAGGATTAGGAGGGAAAAGGGTAAGAGAGGAATAAAAGGAATAAAGGTTTTCAGTCTTCTAGTTGTTTACTTTTGATATTAAGTTTGAATCTCTGTAAATTGTATTCCAAGGGAAACGTCTCGTCGTTCAGTTTATTCCACATTCGCGTACTCCTAACAAAAAATGAATTTTTAAATTTATTGGTCTTCGCGAATTTAATTTCCAGATTGTATCGGTGTACCAGGCGTCTTAAGTTACGTGCAGGCTTTGACAAACCAGGCATAAATTCATAAAGTTCCGATGAACAATGACCATGAAAGTACTTGTAAAACACGCATAAAGCTCCCACATTACGCCTATGGGAAAGAGAATCAAGATCAGATAATAATTTTACGTCTTCAATCATTCGAGATGCTCGGTTTTGGACCCGATCGAGTGCAGTTTAATGAGTTTTCGGTGCTCCAGCCCAAATATGAGAATTATACTCCAACCGGGGTCTTATGTAGGTCTTATATATTGTAAGTATTTCGGATGGATTAAAGTAAAACTTACATCGTCGTAGAAATCCAAGACATTTGGCTGCACCAATCGCTGCTTTGTTTATTTGTTCAGCCCAAGATATTCTCTTTGAAATAGTTAAACCGAGAATCTCAAATGTGTCAGACGTAGCCAAGCTGGATTCACCAGTCAGAAAAGACGGTGAATAACCATCAGTTCGGCCAGAAAAAACACAGGTTTGAAATTTGTTGGGATTAAATTCAACTCTGTTGGCTTCACTCGATTTAAGAATGACATTGAGATCTCGCGTAAGGCGGTCATTCATAGCCATTCTTTCTGCGAGAACATCGTTTCGCGATGAAGAAGAAGGTAAACTGTAAGAGGTGGAAAGTGAGCTGTCATCAGCATAGGAGTATATTGGATCGAGAGTTGCTGATAGAAGATCATTGATGAAAATTAGAAAAAGGGTTGGAGAAAGGACGGATCCCTGAGGAACACCAGCGTTTATAAGATGTTGATCGGAAGTCACACCATCCACCACCACTTGGATTTTGCGACAAAAAAGGAAATTCTCAATCCATAAAATTAACGAACCGTGAAGGCCAACTGCCCTCAATTTACACAACAAACCCTTGTGCCACACGCGATCAAATGCTTTTGAGATATCGAGAGCAATGACTTGAGATTCACCAGATTGATGAATGCTTCTGTTCCATTGTTCAGTAACAACATTAATTAAATCACCTGCTGAACGCCCCCCGCGAAATCCATACTGACGATCAGAAATTAGATGATTAGCTGCCAAATATTTCATCAGCTGGAAGTTGATTATGGTCTCAAGTACTTTAGAAAGCACCGAGACGATAGGGATTGGGCGATAATTTGAAGGGTCTGATTTACTGCCCTTTTTTGGCACAGGATGTATGTTAGCAGTCTTCCAGATGGAAGGGAAAATGCCAGAAGACATAGATCGGTGAAACAGATATGATAGTGGCTTAGACAAGGATTTACAGCAATATTTGAGGACAATTGGGGGAATACAATCCGGACCGGCTGACTTGTTGGTGTTAATGCTTGCAAGGACTTTAGCGACAACTCTAGATCTAAATATAATGCGGCGCATCGATGAACTGGCTAGAGAGATAATCGGGGGTATTAAGTTAGAATCAGGTAAATTAGAGTTTGCTGCAAATTTTCGGGCGAAGAGATTGGATTTTTCTTGAGCTGTAGAAAAGATATAATCCCCATCTTTCAGAGGTGGTATTGATGATTTCCTACTGTTCAAGAAGTTTTCCTCTACTTTGCGGGCAAAGGACCAAAAGGTCCTGATGTAATGTTCTTAATTCTAAGAACGAAGCCGCTGACGTGCCATATATAACGGTAGTCACAAGCTGGATTCCCATAATTTTTCCAGAGTCTTGCAAATCGCATTCCTTCAATTTAGCGATTCATTTTGACTAGGCGGCTCAGAATACTTTTTTGTTTTTTTTCCTTTCATAGACTAAGTGACCATAAGTTGTTTTGCAAAGTAGCTTCGACATAAAAAGTATCATTCAAACTAAATCCTGATGTTTATTTGATTGAAGGGTCAAAAATAACGCGAAATTTTGAAACCATTGAATTTTTTTGCAAAATAGCATGATGTGGAATGTAAAAGCACCAAGTATATGCTGGTATCATTTTCATTGAACGGTAAGCTATTCAAGTGCCTGCCATCCATTTGGATTCAACTCAATGTTCACATTGTTCATCGGATTTTGTTAGAACAGATTCAACCGGTACCTTTTCCCAAAACTGGTGATGCTTTAATCCCTGCTTTATATACTTATATTAACCGTTAGAGACTTAGGTTGAGTAGTTGTTGCCAGACCTACTATCAGCCAACCCAAATTAGTTTTTATTTCATTTGGATTTCCTCAAATGTTCTAAGTTTCTGACATATCTGCGTAGATGTCTCCTCATAGTAAAGTGTCTATAGAAGCTGGCCAATCATATTTTGGATCCGATAATATTATATTTTTTCATCAAGAGTCATTGCTATCTGTAGCTTAGACACCGATTGAAAATGTGGTTACATTTTTGGCTGCATTTGGTGACATTTCTGAAATGTTTTATTTAGTGCCAATATATCACGATTTTTCGATCATTTCTGCAGCGGGATAAAATTGTAGAACCTCTCATTTTTTTGCAGTTCAGTCAACACTTATAGAGTAGCTTCTCTATATGCCCTGTCATGCCAGCCAAAAACAATTCTAGTTTTTCATTTTCATCTAGCTTCTATTTTTTTGTTACGTGTGTTAGTTCAATTTTAAACTTTGCTGATCGGACTGTTACTTAATGTCCACAAGTTTTGCCAATTAAGCTTAACTTTAGCTGCGTCTTCGTGATTTGTCCAGTCCATATTCCTCGTTGAGTGAAATTCTGCCTTTAACGATTGTGGTTACGATACTATGTTACATAATACCCAACCCGAACTAACTCTATTTATTCGGCTGAAATTAATAAATTTCAATGAGTTTGTCATTGCTCCAGTAAAAGTCGTCATCAAGATAAAAAAAGAGGCGAACACACGAAAAATATTAAATTAATTTTTATATTTTCATTTTCTTTAAGAATCTCGGGGGATAAATAAAAAACAATAGAAATAACCAAATGAAAATTAAATAAAAAACAAAAACAAATAAAAGAAAACTATGTAAACAATAGCCATTGGCATAATTTTCCAAAAGTAAAATATCGTCTTACATTTTATAGCTATTCAAGCGCGCGCGATTTGACTCCTACAGACTCACGAAAACGAAAGGGACGAAATTTAAAAAAAACGAAAGGGACGAAATTTAATTTAATTTGGATTGCAACGATTCAGGCGATTTTTTATAAATTTTTATTATTATTTTTACATTATTTGAAAGGTTGGTGTATAGATATAGGTGAATTGTGTTTGTGTGTGCGCGCGCCCAGGATATAAACAACTTGAACATCTATAGTACGGGGTAGGGGTGGCTGCAGAGTTAAAAATTAACTTTTCACGATGCTAATTTTTTTTATTTTTATTTTTTTTTTTGTAACTCTCGTTCACGTATTGTTCACAACTAATAAATTTTTAAATGAAAAACAAGAGCACCAACCAACAAATTTACTTTGGTTTGGTTTCGTATTCCGCGCACCGTATATTATAGCATCCCGTCTGGATTGAGACTTTATTATTTTTCCTGATTAAAAAAAAAAAAAAAAATGTTGGTTTGGTCTTTGGTAAATATATGATAAATAATGAAGGGGGCCGCGCGCGGTGGTGTATTACTTTACATTTTTACGTTCGCCCGTTAATATAATTTTAAGAGTTCCATACGATTTTTATTTTATTATTTTAAATTTTTATTTATATCATCCCGAATCATCATCCCGCATGAATTTATATGGGATACACTTGAAATAAATCTTTAGACAACCGGGAATTATTTGGATTAAATATAATTTTTGTTTTGGGGATTTATTAGCTATTCATAGGATGGATGATGGTGATTCTGATGTGTAAGTATATGAAAATGTTGATTAAAATTATTATTATGCGGATATGAGGGGTACCGTCATGGAAGGAAATAAAAACAAAAATGAGCAATGTATCAAGATGGAGGTAATTAAAAAATTTAAAATCATCTGCCATCGTTCTAATAATAAATGTAAGCGCGTAAATAAATCACGGTGTTTTAATTGAATATGTTTCCAGAATCCGTACGAACTTCATAGATTTGATTAAATGTACGCTAAATTATTTGTGTAAATGTAAAAAAATGTTGATGTGAAAACATGATATCGATCCTTCTATTTTTTCCTTTTTTTTCGTGTGACATAATCTCCTCGTACGAACGCAATAGTCCCTTGGTAATTATTCATTATTCACATTAGGTTCGAAATTGACCTAGTCACAGCAAAAATTTATTTTTAAAATTAAGGTGGAGTAGTTAAAATGTTAAGACTTGGAACGAGTAAGTGCTATGATATTTTGGTTGTTACTTAAAGTCACACAATACATTTTTTAAACTCAATAATGGACTTGTTGCCTCTGAAACGGCCACTATTGACAGTAACGGCATTTTTAGTAGCGTTTTCGAAGAAAAGTGGACCAATTATGCCAAAATCAACACCAAACTGTTACACTTGGTGTATGTATTGGCTTCCGAACCCCATATCCAGCAGTTCTGTATGTTTAAATAGTCCTGAGATGGAAATGCTCTTCGTCTGAATATATGATTTTACGATCAAAATCGAGGTCATTATCAAGCTGGTCTATAACCCACACAGAGAACGGATATCAAACGGACGGTTATTTACTTTCGGTTATTTATCTGGATCAGGCAAATAATCCGAGGTCTTTGAGCAGTATTTTCCTCAGGCTGGTGCAACTTATGGCCATTTGATGCAATCGGCGTCACGATGAAATCGATGAATTCTGTCCTTTACTATGGACCACAGCCACTTCTGTTTCTAGGAGTCATTTCTGTTATCGAATAGCAAGCCTTCCGCACAAATTTTTTTCAGAAATTTCACAACAGCAGTTTTACTTGCCATTTTTCACGACCCATATTTCTTTTCAAAATTCGCATATTTTCGCGGGTGCACAACAATTACTTGGACTATAAGTTTTCTATATTTCGAAACAGTTGTCAATGGAAAGCATGATTGTTTCGGGCCGCGAAACATTAGACTGAGTGGCTGTCAAAATTTCAAGTATTGGGAAAGACGTGTTCGCATACTTTATTCAAAAATTATATAAAAATAGAAGAAAATATACTACAATTCGGAAAGGGATTCCAATTCGGAATGCAATAGTAAACGCTAGATCAAAGGTAAGCTCAACGCACCGTTATAATCGTCGTTATCAAGCCAGTCGTCGGCATTGAGAGGAGTATGAAACAACTATAAGGCTCAACTTGAGGACACTTCTAGCAGTTAGACAATTCTAGAACCAATTCTACGAATTTTATGAAACTTGTGAATAAAAATAAAATTTCGGAGTGTTAAATAGCGTTTGAAATAGTTCTGCAGGTCTATCAGCAAATTATGCCGCCGAGTGCCCTTTGCATGTAAAGTTTACCAGTTGCTGTCATTAAGGCAAAATAAAATTAGAAAACCCAGTTGATTTGAGTGGAAATATATACAAGGCAATATGGCAGTGTGAATACTGAAGATTATCCAGAAGCTCGAGAGTGAATATTACCATACTACAGTAAATCATCTCGCACATTCCGATCACGGACGAATTTAATCCGCGAATTAGTGCATGGAGAATTTCGCAACATTGGATTGTCGATTCTTATCTGTAAGTGGGAGGCGATAATTTAAATTTTATACGTGAAAGAATCACCAGCAATTGCGAGCCGAATATTAACACAGACTTGCTGACCTCATAGTAAATGCGGCACTACACGGATAAGCGGATGTAATGGCAATTTTTTGCAAAACACTGCAAGACGATTGATGGCTTTCATTTCCACCATTTAATTTCTAATGCGCAGATTACGACACGCGCGTATCTTTATAACGTTACGAACAGAGGCAAAATTTACAAGCACTGAGCGCATTGACCAAATTGTGTCGGTTTAGTCGGAATACGATTGCATGAAATCATCATAAGGTGCATGATACATGGATCATGGAGAATGGTGAATCTCTGAGCATCCTGAAATCTCAAAGTTTTAATGGGCTAATCATCACGTTTTTTCTGAATCTTGGGAAATTTTTATTTTGGCCAAAAGTTTCATAGTTTGTTGAGTGGGCTAAGATTTTCTGGGTTTTGGCAAATCCCAGCATATTTAGCTTAGATAAAATGTAAGAATTTTATCTTATATTTTATTACATTTAACTGTCAGATAATCTGAAAATATTTTGTCTCGCAAAAACGTTGTTATGGACAATGAACTACCCGGAATAGGCGATAGATTGGTTAAGGTTGATGAAGTAATCAAATTTTTCCTAAAAAAATTGAAAATAATAAAACACCTGGTTTGAGAAATTTCGATGAATGGTTGAAAGCAGGTGTTAGTTGCACGACCGAGTTTTGCAAAAATAAAGGTCTGGTGACTTAGCCAAACTACTAGATGGCATCAAAAAGAAGCAGTCAATATTTGATTTATTCAACCACTGGAACTAAATTGAAGTGAGGTAACAATAAATATTACTGCCATTCTTACATGGGCGTAAGGAATGCGTTCAACATCGATGAGATTGAGATCATCAGCTTTGCAAATAATGATCACCAGTGCATAATCTTAAATAACATCTACTACCAATTGAGCACACATTTGGGCTAACGCAATCTGCACTTTTTGAACTGTTTGCAAATCAGTGTATGTGTGTGACATTTGGAATGCCTCTTATGTTCCTAATGACGGAAGAGCGGGAAGTAGTAAGCAGAACTTGGAAATGATCAACGACATCATAACAATAGTAATAACAAAAAAGCTTACCTGAAACTTAACTTTGGCAGTTTAAAGTGTTGATGACCAGATGACATATATAAGGATGTCGATTATTCAGCAGCTTCCAGCAGTACTCGTTAAAGTACAGAGGCAATGTGATTATTTTCTGTCCGACCTGGAATATTCATCTTTTTCTTTCAAACAAGAAATCTTTGAATGTCTTTGGTTAAAAGGAGCCAGAAACGTGATCGATGAGACTATTCAATAACATTTTACCGTTCCATCGCAGTTAATTTAATGTCTCGATCATCCAACGAGTTTAGCTTTCGTAAAATGGAGTATTGTGAGCCATGGTTGATATAATTTTGGCTAAATGTAAGAAAGTATGGTAAACAATTTGTACTCTCATGCACTAGATCTCTAAGAGCAGACCCAATAGCGTATAAATGTTTATCCCAGTCACGGTTATTGTTATGAACATAAAAGCTCTAATAGCAGATAGCACTAAACGGTTTACCCGTTCACTGGTATTTGGTTCTGGATGGTATTTAGGCATCAATTAATGCTTTATTTCATACTTCTGTAAGAGATCCTTAAACTTTTTGCAATAAATTGACAACCATTATCACTGATTATTGTCACTAATTTAGAGAACTGATCGATCACAATAAAAATGAAGCAATTCCCATCCTTAGAAAGAGGGTATGACCCAAGAAAATCAATACAAATTTTTTGAAATTGACGCTTGGTTTCATAAAAATTTCCCATAGGTGATTTAAACAGGTTTACACTCCTTGCAAATATCACCATATTATAAACGTCTCGACTCAAATTTTGGCAATAATAATTTTGTTGTTTCGTTGTATTACTTCCAGCGTTTTCCTAAAACCAACATGAGCAGCGTTATGGGGACAGTGAGCCCGTTCGATAATCTCGTTAATTTTTGCTATATGAAGGATTATCCAGCAACACTTTAATGAAATTGAGATATTTAGAACTATTATCAAATTTGTCAACATTCGTGTCAGCAATCAATCCACTAATTAACCCGTCTGCCTCTGATGAATAGAATTTATGTCTGGATAAAGCGTCCGCAACCAAATTTTCGTTACCTTTGTTATATTTTATTTTAAAGTTATGAAGCCTTGTAGCTTTAAGCTCCATCGAGCAAGTCGTCCGGAGGGGTCTCTTTGGTTCATAAGCCACTTTAAGCTTACATGGTCAGTGGTAATTGTAAAGGGTAATTCTTCAAGATATTACCTACATTTTTTTACGCTTAAAGCAAGGCACTCTTATTCCGTAACACTATAGTCACATTGCGCACCATTGAGCTTTTTTGAGAAGAAATCAATTGGCTTATCCTCACCACAATCAGATTTTTGGTAAAGCACTCCACCAACTCCAATTTTTGAAGCATCACATTCAATGTAGAAATTTTTGTTGAAATCAGGATTGCATAACACGGGTCCAGTTGACAAAGCAGTTTTAGGCTTATTGAAGGCTTGTTCAGCATCTTTCGTCCATTGGAATTTTCGGTTCTTTTTTAAAAGTCTAGTTGTTGGTTCTGCAAGTTCAGCGTAGTGTGTAATAAATCGGCGATACCAGCCTGTAACACCGAGAAATTGACGAACTTTTTTAATCGTTTTAGGTCGATTATAATTGGTGATTGCCGACACGTTTTCTCCATCAACTTTCAATATCCCATCTGCAATAATATATCCTAATTATTTAATTTCCATTAGAAGGAACTTACTTTTTTCCAAATTAATCGTCAACTTGGCAGATTTCAAAAATCCAGCAACTAGATTCAATAAGTGAATATGTAGATCAAAGGACTCCCTTATTATTAATACATCGTCCAGGTAAACACAAATTCTATGTTGCAATATACAGGTTAAATTAAATCTATGTAATAAGGTTAGCCAAACAACTGCGGGTTCTTAGAACCTATTAGCTATAAGCTAGGATTTTTTTAAAGAAATTAAAACCTCTAATATAATGAAACAGATGGTAGTAAAAACTAACAATTTCATTAAATTATATTCCAATTAATTTACTCTGTACTATTTAAGGGGAACGTATAGATAGCACCATAACAATCACATAAAAAATTAAGCGACACTAAAAAATAAACGGCCAAAAGTCATGAAGAACAGCGATGCCGTAAAAATCTCATTCAATTTAAAATTCCGGCATATATAATCCTCCAAAAACAGCAACAACAAATTTAATCACATTTCTCTATATTTATACTGTACACAAAATAATTTTTGCATAAATTGTGTCGTCGTTATATTATATACATATACCGTCCTAGTAACCAACCACCTTACTTACCACATTCTTTCCGGCACCAAATTTACTGAAAACTGGAAAATAAAAAAAAAAAATAAAAATTATTTTCTTCTCATGAATAATAAAATTGTCTCGGAAAATTTCATTTGTCGTATTATATTACATAGTTCACCGACATATTTTACTTTTCGATGGGTGGTGACGGTTTTATAGGTAACCAAGATGGTATGGTGAATGCGGTTGGTTTATATTACACGCGAAAAATTCTCATCTCCCTTATGTCACGCGGTATATGTCGATATATGGAGTAAGGAAAACTTTGAACTAGGCGCGCTATTATATTTGATTCTGAAGAGTTTTCCATTTTCAATGTCCGTACTAAAAAAAAAACAGCAGTGTCAAAAGCTGTGTAGTTGACTCTTTATTGTGATCGATTAAAAGATCTTTCAGACCATACTTTTACAATTATAGTAATTGTTGTGGGTGTCAGACCAACAAACAATTTTACATAACTTGTCAAATTTTACAACTTGTAAAATTTTATCACTTATTTTCGAAAAAGGACAATGCTACTATATACCGTCAAAGTTTAATATTGTTTTGATTTTTTGATTTAATTTTTTTAATTTTACGAGATTAGAGCTATCTATAATCGTTTAAACAACCTAAAAATAACCATAAAATCATCACTCAACTCAATTTTAATGATTTACAGCCATTTCATTAATTTTCATTAATTTCGTATTTTCAAAAGTTTTTATACTGAAGTACAGAGCTTTTGATTAAGGTGTCAGTCATCAAAATCAGACCACTATTACGTTTGCTATTGAAAATTCATCAATTTTTGTAAATTTGTTAAGGCTTACTCATCGCCGAATTTCTATGCTTTAAAATGATTTGTGAACATGAACGAATATTTTATACCGATGCAGTATTTATACTGATGCCGAGAGCTTTTTATTAAGGAATAATAGGACCACTATTACGTGTCACACGGGAATATGCGAACAGAATACATCTAAATTAGCCTTAAAAACCATTAAATCCACTCTAAAATATTAATAGATTTACAGCCGCCTTTGATTCACAAAAATCAATACTATGTATACGCAAATTATCGGTTCAACGATCTATAACAGAAATTCTAAGCAGAACTAAGCTTTTAACCTTTGTTTGGTAATTCAAGTGTCATTTATTACATTTGAGATGTGGTTTCAGAACCTATACTATCAACTTTGAAAGCTTTTGTAACAAAGACTGTATAGTATTTTTAGGTATGAGTCAGGTCGACGTAATGAAGCTCTCTAAGGTCTAGTGACTTAATGAATGTTTTTTTTATTTAACAAAGGAACTCTTCTTATATGTTAACGTAGATAAACAGGATTTATTTCTGAAATATGAAAGTCAATCGAGGAGTATATCGCCGAGTTCGTTCTATTTTGGTTTACTTCAATTAGACTGATTGGATGTCTGCTTTAAGTGGCCAAGTTGGATTAGGATCTTTGTAGGCAAATATTTTTACCTTTCCTAATTATGTGCTGGTTTTAGAATACATTAATTGCTGCATCACAGTGTTTAATTAATTCTGGGAATCATCTTTCGCGCTATATGCATCGTACAAGTGTTGCAAGTGGTTTAGCATCCATTTAGAGTTTCAATAAAGTATCATTGTCGTTATTGGTGAAACCAGAATTACAAATGAGCTAGCAATTGTTTTAGTTTAGTCGAGCTTTCCATCTCTTCACCGTATTGCATAATTATTTATGTTACCCAGTGTAAATTTCAACGGTTTGCTCCAGTTAGTGCTTTCTCTCCTCTCGTAAGATTAGTTAATGGTTTCAATATTTTGGCGAAGTCCTGTATAGTACGAGTATAGCAGGATATACCGCGAGAAGCAATTTTAAATGCATCAAGCTGTCGCGTTTCTTGATGTTATGAATAGCAGACAATTTTGTTTAACCCGTAACTTGAATTTTTCTAGCTTCGAAAAATATTTCGTTATAGTAATAGAAAAATAACGAGTTTCAACACAATATATGGCAATACCAACTACAAATATTTATTGTCGTTGTGGATCGATAACATTCCCCCCGCGTTAATCTTTTGATTGTACAATATCAATTGGTAATGGAGCAATTTTCGTAATAGCGAGTTTAATTTCTCCACTAAAAGTTTGATGATTTACTGAATCCCTCATATGTCAGCTTGACACTTACTGTTAAACAGCAGAGATGGTACTTGACTGCAGCTTCGTAAATTTCACACAAGTAAACGACGGAGCAAATGACCGCTCATTTTACCTCGTTTAACATAATTTGAGTTTTGAATTTTAGGTTGGCTCCTTGCAGAAGTTCAAACAGCTCGTGTAAATCTGTGTTAGTACCGACCAAATTGGTGCCATTATCGGAGATAGATTGTTTTCGTATGCCGCGTGTAGCAATACTTCTTTTTAATGCTCCTCTAAAGGATGCTGTTTAAAGTTATGGTGCCAGCTCTAGGTGAACAGCTTTTGTTGCAAAGCAGGCGAAGACGGCCAGATAACCTTTGGTCGGTTCCCGCCCTCGTATTTTAAAGTGCACATAAAATGGCCCACAGTAGGCAACACCTACGTAACTGAAAGGAAATGCTTGGTTAACCCTTTCAGGCAGCAGGTCCTTAATTTTTTGTTGTGCCAATATCGGTCTAACTCGAGTATAGATCACACATTGCTTAAACACCTTTTGAACAAGGCGACGCCTATTTATTGGTCAATAATTACCAACCTGAAAGTGAGTTTTGTGAATAAATAAAGAGACTGCTTCTGTAAAGAAGGGTTTGAGTGGAAGCAAAGCGAGATACTTCGATGTGTAAGAGATTGAATAAAATTTCAACCGACCCCCTACCCGAATAACCCCATCATCATTCATGAATAATAATAACGATTTCGAAATAATAATGATAGAAATCGGGCCTATATGATGCACATTACGTTATCTCGAATTGTGTAATTTTACAACCAAAAAACGTAACTCATATAGCATTTTGTATAGTAAGAAAATAACACTTTGTGTTCTCAGAAATTTGATGCTCAGAAATTTTGACATCATCTGATAATAAGAATACTTGAGACCAGGACTCGTCGGATGACTGCAAACAATTTGGACCATACCACCACAGCTCAGAACTAATTAATTGATCTGGTAATAAGCCGCGGGAGATTAAATCAGCTGGATTGTATTTGAATTCGCCGTGACGCCAGTCTCTCTCTCTCTTTTCAGTCTTGTGAAACTGGTACCAAGACGAGTGTAGATCCATTAGTAAGCGTTCATCCTAATTAAGCTTAAGTTGCCACTACTATTGCAGAAGCATCTTCCCAAGTACTACAACCGGTGACATTGATCCAATTGAGTCAAAGATTTTAGCTATTTCAGAAATAACTGTACGTTTAGTTACTTTTGGAGAACCTTTGCTAAGGTTGACTTTAATGCGTAATGTAACGGAGTTAGACTGCCAATATAAACCCAAAGTTAAGATAAATTCGTCATCCTGTATTATTAAAAGTTGCTCACGATCCTCATCGGTTACATCGGTAAGAAGAGATAAATCATTTGAGCATCATTTTCGGAGTGACATCTCAGCAGTATAAACGATGCTTTTTCCTTGATATCGAGGAGTTCTTCCTTCGAATTAGATCCACTTAGAAGATCGGTCATTCCTTACTGTCGAGCTTGCCGCTGGATATTTTTAATTCATGCTAGTTGAATTAGTGCCAGTTGAAGAAGGCAGCGAGTAGCTTACTGATAAGTGAGCATGGGAGCATTCGATTCAAATCGTCAATAAATATATTGAAATCTTCTATCATCGGGAATATCAACCTCGTGATAAATTTTTGTAATATCTGCACTGATCGTATATGAATGTGAACGAAATCGAAGTAAAATTATGAAGAGATTTTTTTGGATAATACATGGCCATACATTAGAATTTCATTTATTGACATGGCAAATTGATGGATTTGGCTGATCCATCAAATACGATCCTTAATTTGGTCGATGTTAAATCAGGGTAAGCACGCAATGGTGGAAAAGATAAAAATTGTTTTTTCAATGGGTTCGACTGGTTCCATATGTTTGAGACAAAGGTATTCATGCTTAAAAGCATTATATAAATCGCGGAACTCAGTGTTTTGATTTAACTTTGTTTCAAGATTGAAGAATCGTCGACGTGGAATTTACTTTCAGTACGAGAAAATGGTAACCGAATGACAAAACCATCCTCTGTAGTCCTCGCATAGTTATTAATAAAATAAATTTCGCATTTATTGCTTAAAATCGAATTTTGGATCAAATCTCCTGCTTCGATAGACCAAAACCACATCAGACTGTCTAAATAAGTTAGAGTAGAATTTATGACCAACAAATTGCAGAGTTGAAAATCAACATAAAGAGTATTGGCTTTACCTGATACATTGCATGCCAACCTTGTATTCTGAAGTATTGGGAGGTTATTGCGCATATTTTGATTTAACCAATTGACTGTAGAAAAATAGATCAGTAAAATCTTGGGTCAGCGAGTTGGATGTTAACTGGAGTCAACCAATTGGATGGATCTTGCTGATAATCGGATATTTTTGGCAAAAATATGAACCTCAATCAAAGCAAAATAATTGCTGACTCGGGATCAAAAGTTAATGATTGTATAGATACCTTGGGTTTGAGCCAAAGATTTCTCTGCTTCTAGACCCGATTTTAATGTTAGCGATTTTGTTATAAAATCAAATATGGAGCCAGAATCCAGCATGGCTTTTGCAACGAAAGTATGGTTGTTGGTATCAGATATTTTAACGAGAGCTGTAGGTAAATATATTTTGAAGTATTGCTATAAGAAGTCAATGAAGCGTCGAATTTTGGTTTAAGAACCGGTGGTGAAGATACATCAAGGTTGGTTGATGGTGGTTTTCCTATTGGCAAACTTTGAGCTTTCGAAGAAGTACTAGAGAAAAAGATTATCATGGTGGCTCTTGCAGGTACTGAATTAGGTGATTGGCTCAGTAAGCAGTTTGAACAGATTTTTAATTTTTAGACACGTTTTTGACGTTCGTCACTAGAAAGACCAATAAATGTATAACAACGCATGATCGAATGTCTTGTTTGATTGCAATTAACGTACGAATAGGTCTTATTTGCATGGAGACTTTGATGAGTGCGAATGGATGGCTACTGGATGGGGGTTGTTGCCCTAGTTGAATGCTGATAAGATGTTGATGAGATATATTTAGTTTCTGTCCTTCCAACTTATAACTTCTTTTCCTTATAAATTTCGAAATGTCTTGAATGATGACAACAGCATTTATTAGACTTTTTAGATATTAGAATTTTGTAAAATCATCCAACCTAGGATTTTTATGAATGTGCGTGTCAAAAGATTCGATAAAATTACGACATTTGGTAGGTTTGCCAAAAATAAGTTAAACGTCAATTCCGGCAATTTTAGAAGGAATTCAAGATCATCAATTAGCTTAACAGGTGATTTTTTAGGCGTGTCTCTAAATTCTTCCAATTCCTGTTTCTAACTCGAGTGTAGTCTGGTAATCGAAAAAATTAGGTATATTGAGAAACTATATAGATTATCACGATGCAACCATAACTGCGAGTAAATAAATAAATACGTGTACCGACAGTTTTTTTAGAAGTTCAAACCTTGAAAGATGTTAACGATCAAGAACCAATAAAATTTGTATGAATTCACGTTACAGTTTTGTATTCAAATGGAAAACGATGAGACCAAATGATGAAAATATTTAATAGTTTAGTAATGTAATTCGTTTAACAAACGTACTAGAATCAGTTATTTGTAGGACATGCGGCACACTACCGCATCCCATCGCTTTCACTAATGTTAATTGATGAGAGGAGCTTGTTCCTCTCAGGCTGTATAATTTTTTACAGATGGTTGCAGAAAATATTTTGGGGTTGTAATAGAGTGATCGGTTTTTCGTGTGAGTTTTTATTGTTGAATTTGGTATTTTTCGTTTGCGGGGGAAAGTGGATGCGTGTTTGGTTTTTGTATTAATTATTAATTTGGAGTGTGATATGATCGTTGTTTCTTATTGGAGTTGTAAAGATTGGTTTTTATTGTGTTGTTGGGCTATCTACATTCGGGAGTATTTAGTTTTAAGATGTTATGTTGGTTTTATTATTAATTTACATTTATTGGATTTCTTCCAATAAAATTTTCCGCCTCACGGTGCCCCGTCGAGCACTTTTTCGAGTATATGGAATCGTATCTCGGGGATGACATCACGAATGTTGGCCTTCAAATGCTCAATTTTCTCTGGTTTGTCGGCATAACACTTGTCTTTAACGGCGCCCAATGGTGTTAAATCGCAGCTTCTTGCCGGTCAATTGACATCACCATTTCTGCTAATTAAACGGCCATCAAACGTTTGACGCAATAAATCGAGATGTGTGGCAAGTTGCACCACCCGGTTGAAACCAAACATCGTTCACATCAATACCACGAAGACCGGGCCCAAAAAATCGGCTATCGGTAATGGTTGCGCCGTCCTTATTTTCAAAGAAATATGGGCCAATGATGCCTCCGCTCCACAAGCCTCACCAAACAGTCACTTGTAATGAGTGCATTGGCTTCTGTAAAATCACGTGTGGGTTTTCTGAGCCCCAAAATTCGGCAATTTTGCTTATTAACATACCCACCAATATGAAAATGAGCTTCAAACAGTGCTCGAAGGTTAGTCCGATCGAGATCGAGTGGCGTGCTGTGGGGCCGGCCACGGCGGCCTAATGAGTGAAATAATGTTCCGTCTTTGGTCGGAGCGGTTGTACTTTGCGGCAGGGGGGTGGATTTGGCAAGGTTTCGAACCGTTTTTGTTTTGTTGCATTTTTAGGTTTAAACTTTTAAATGGCCCACCCGTTATTTATCGTACGTACTTGTGCGTTCATTTGGTGCTGTCTCACTAGTGCGATTTGTGTTTTTCAGTGTAATTGCGGCTTGGCTGTCGGGCTTTCATTGATTGGTGGCCGATTTTTGGTCGACTTGCATTGGAGTTTGAATGGACTGATTGTAGTTTTAATCAGATAGGTATGATGTGTTATGTGAGTGTGAATTTTCTTTCGGACGGTTGTAGGCGGTGTTGGTTAGGAGATTTCGTTGGTGATTCCAGGTTGGATTGGTGTTTTGGATTTTGTTCAGAGGAGTGTTCCCCGCAGGTTGAGGTAAGGCGGTTGTGTGAATGGGTGAATTCGGACATTTATGCATGTGTGAGGGCTTCTAAATGGAAACATAATGGCCTAATTAATGGTTCCGCATCTATTGAGGGTGATCTTAAGAGCTGTGGTCTTGCGTGAGGTGAGGTGTTGGTGGTCTTGTTTGTGTTCGAGATAATCGGTCTGTGTGAGGATAGTTTATTGGATTTCTTGGTTAAGGGTTGGATTTTTGGGATCTTGGAGGTGGTGGTTGCGGATGGTTTGAAGTTGTTTTTTGCGCCATGCGAACGTTGGATTCGGATGTGTGCGTTCGAACATGTGCATGGGTGTTCTTGTATTTGTGTGTATGTGCCTGCTCGGGCCGTTGCATGTGTGTGGTTGTGTTGGAGTGATACGTTTTCTTTCATTATTGTTTGTTTTGTGTGAGGGTGCAGTGGGAGTTGTTCCGATGAGGCTTGGTACTGCAGAGAGCTTGGTACTGCAGTGCAATCCAGTCTGGTTTTCGAGGTGGGTGTGTATTGGTGTTGCGTATGGATGGTAAGGTTTGATTTTGTCAGTATATTATACCTGTTACGCGGATGCCTTACTTTGTTGTATTGTTGTCTGGTTGTATTGTTGTATTGCTGTGTCATTTCATTGTTGTTAATTTTAGAATTTGTATGTAGTATTGTTATATTATTTTGTTATTGTGCTTCAGTATTGTTATATTTTTGTGTATTTTATGTTTTTATATTAGATAAATTGCTGAATTTCTGTATTTTTGTATTATCATATTATTATATAATTGTGTGGTTACCTTGTTATATTGGAGTGAACAAGAAATATACATTTGGTGGTTGTTTGCAATAGTTCGCTTTTGGCCCACAAGAGTACAGGTATGTACTTTCGACTTTCACGGTTTTGCTGCCATGGCCAATGAGCGCAGTATAAAATAGAACGGATGAGGCGTTTTGTTTCGATTATATATTGCCCAAACGCAGAGAAGTGTGAATGTGCAACAAATGTGGAGAGTCGCCCGGTTTCACTTTCATTTATCCGCTGCACGGAATGTGGAGTTTGTGTTCTGTTGTTGCATGAGGAGTGGAGTCACAGAGTATGGGTGGTTGGAATGTGGATGACAGGATGGTCAATGGGATTGAATGATTTTGCACTACATGCAACTATGGTATGCATGCAGTGTTGTTGAGGTTGTTGCTATTTTTGTTTAAGTTGGTGGGGTCTCTATGGGATTGGGATCGAGTATTTGTGGTCAGTCTATAGTTGCTTGATCCAAATCTTTGGGAGGTTTGATTGTAAATTTGCTTTTGTAGTCTGGAGCATTGTCTTGCTGAAGTGGGAGGTCTTTTCTTGTCAATTTTCACCCGGAAGACATTGCATTTTTATTAAGGGCCTCCAAATATGTGCTTGAAGTAACTTTTCCCAGCAGCATTGTGAGACCTTCTGTGACATTATAGCTAAAACACCCCAAACCATTACTTCACCTTCTCCGCTGTTCCGAGTTGGCATTGTTATGTTACAAAAGTCTCTTTATTGAGGTGTCGAATAAAAATATTTTTTACGTAGCTTCCTTCTAAAGAAAAGAACGATTCGCTGTTTCATAATATTATCCGCCAGAACTTGGCAGGTTTCGCTAAATAGGTACGAGCAAAGTTTATTTGGTTTTTGATTCTTCTGGCTTATAAATGGCTTCTTTTTATATTCGCTTCACAAAGCCATCTGTGTACAGTTTTGAGATTAATTTTTATTTCTCTTACATACTGATTATCTCACTTAGAACAGATTTTCCTGTACTCAGAGGGTCTCTGCACAAGCAGAGTCTTCCTTTTGAGGCATTGTATTTCTTTTAAGCTCCCTTCCTTTAGGCAATTTAGGATTTTGGATTTTCAAATTTGGTACATCACCAAATTTATGTGGCAGTTTGTATCTGTATTATTACAACTATATTATTATATTATTATATTATTTTATTATATTATAAGGTAAATTTATATTTATAAGGTATATAAATTAGATTTTCGGTGATTATATGACGTATTTGTCGTAAAGCGGTTAATTCAATTGATTTTTAATGTTTAATCAAATTTTAACAAATCTAATTTATATTATTTTATAATTTTTATAATTTCTTATTTTTATAAATGTAAAAAAATTAATTAATTGTAAATTTCAGGTAAAAACTAATCCAATTTATTACAGCATATGGCTTGTAGTAATTATATTATTTATGTTATTATATTAATAATTAATTAATTTGTAATTTCAGATTAAAAATTAATTCTATTTCTTACAGCCTATGGCTAAGAGCAATTAGTTCATTAATATATTTTGTTTTTAGGAAACCTCTGCAGATTACAGATGTATGCTGGCACACTGGAGTTGCTGATAAGAGATGGCAGAATGCAGAGCAGTACAACAAAAATGTGATTGTCTTAAACTAACAGTAGTTTGAATATTGGCTACCGAGAAATCGGACCAATTATGTCATAACTAACATACTTTTCCTTTCCCTAATCCACAAAAATTTACTAACTATTGGCCAAGGTGTCTGTAACCGGGTCGATCTCAATAATTTAACTAGTATCCATCCACACCCTTCCAAGTATATGTAAAAACGGGTGTACTGTGGGCCCGGCGCTTTCCGGGATATCCTGCTTAATGCTTGGCAGTACATTCAAAATCAATCAATCAATCAAATCAAGATGGTTGCAGAAAATATTTTGGAATATTTTTAATAATTGCAACACAACACTTTATATACTTATAATAGTTTTGAGAATTTTATTTTTTATTATAATTATAAATTTGGTTTTATGCTGTTAGCCGTTTCCTCCAACAATCCAACAAAATCTGATTTTGTAACTAATGACAGTACAACGATGCAACAGTTTACCAAATCACAAAATTAGAACACTCCAACTAGCAAACCCTATATATTACCATCTTATAGATGTATATAGGAACCAGCTACATTTTGATCCCTTTTTTATGTTGGCGAACGCGAATTTAATTTTAATTTTACGATTCGTGAATTGATCAAATCTAAATATGTAGATTAGGTATTACAAGCGATGCATGGTGTACAAGTTTATTTTGTATAACAACAGCTAATCATCTATATCCAACAATTACAGCTCGTAACAAACTATAAAAAGATTGTGTTTATATGATGGAATAACAAACAAAAAATAATTCCTCCTGGGATCGTCATCATATCATCATACCGAGATTTAATTTCTAATTTTTCTTCCAATTTTCGGCTCGTCCTTTATTTTTTTTAGACTATATACGGATATATATACGTAGAAAATTACTCGCATTATCTATAAGATTAAAATAAGATAATTGTAATTTTCTTGGGTTTATCGCACACATACACACACAGAGAGAAACAACCAGGTTCTGATTATAAATGAAGGGTGAACAACACTAAAAATGTGTTTGGTTTTGGTTTGTTTGCGCCTAACAAAATGGAAAAGGAGTTGTTATATATAATGGAATGACAAGACAAATATAAGAAAAATTATCCTTAAGGGATGGTTATCACATATTCAGTAATTAATAATCATTTTTTTGTTGTTGCTATAGTTTGGTACAGTAATAAAAACTAAAAAAAAAGGATGTGTGATAGTAATTAATGATGCGAGTACATTATTTATAAAGTTGACATGTTAATGTCAACACTTTACCTATTCGTACATACATACATTTATTTAACTTTCTTCAAGACAAACTTGTTCGCTTAATCATAATTTTAAATAAATGACTTGGCAAAATAATATTATCCCTTTTTATTTTGTGTCATCATGAATATCTTCGTAATATGTGATCTTAATTTAGTCATAACAAACTTGTGCCAACAACTTAATGAATTTTTAATGTAAATTTTTAAATTTACTACATCCGTTAATTAGACATGAAATGATGATATATTGAGTTGAAGGTAAGAGTTCCTTTAAGGTTGTATAATCAGGGTTTAATTTTCTTGTTGATAGGGAAAATTTGTGTGCCACCCTATACAATCGATACAATTGTAAATCGATTGTTCGTGATCCGATATAAAAACACTCCACTAATTTTTTAATCGAATTATCCAAATGCAGTCCGTGTTCACAAAGAAATAGCTGAATGCCTTTGTGAAATGGTGGATCAAGTCAACACTCACTATCGAGCTTACTATCGTGGCGGAGTACTTTATACGAACCAAACTTGATCTATACTTTTTAATAGGCAAAAAATTGATTTGTTGATTGGTGTCGGACTCCTTTTGTATCTAATTTTTTCTGGTCAAAATAACCTCGGTAAAAACTTGCCATTCATACAAGAAACTAAACTAGGTTGAATAATTGGTGCCCCTTAGTAAAAAAAATGAGCGTTATTGATCAAGAGAGTATCATTATGACCTAAATTTAAACTTACCATAATTTTGACGGTTCTTATGCGTATGGTTCCCGTACCATCAATTCTGGAGTATTGTATTGATAAATGATTATAAACAATATTGCGTCACTTAGAAATTGTCTCTAATTTTGATTCGTCAGTTCCTTATTATTTTTACCTCACTATCTTCTAATGAAATTGTCTAGTTCCAGCATAAAATTGCGTGAGGTCTTTGGTGGCTCAAGAAAATCGTTGAATACTATTTTGCATACAAATCCTAAAATTCGAAAATATTTTTACGTTTTAGGAATTACTTTTTAGGAATTTCGAGTTCGTCTTAATGATTGTTATTAGAAAAATGTGCCGCCCTTGAAGTGTTCGCCTCGTACACCCTGACAGCAATTTTCAGCTAATATTGTGGAGAGACAATAAAACTCAACCGATCCAAATTCTACGTTTATGCACTGTATACCTTATGATACTGCAGCCGGGTCGTAATCACGTGAAGTCTGTCTGTTTGTCTGTCTGTTAAACCTTTAAGCCTAAAGTACTCAGATCGATTTCGAGTGAAATCTTCATACGATTTTAACAAAGCGAAATCAGAAACGAAAAATTTCATTTGAGATTTCGTTTTTGAGTACTCAGATCACGAGCGAAAAATAAAAATTTATTCAAGTACATGGCATGTTCCAGAGATGGCGCACATTAACTCTCCAATCTTTTTTCGCACGAAATTAATGTTTCAACCCAATATTTTCGTGCGGAATTTTGACAGATTTAATTTTGAAAATAGAAATTATTTGTTTTATAATAGAGTCCGTGCCATTTGTATTCTTAAAATGTTTCTTGCTGTGTTTTGTTGTGAATGTAAATTTAATTGACATTTTTTATGATAGATGTCGTGCCATTTTTATTCTTACAGTTTTCTTTTATTGTGTATTACATATTGGGTGCAATCAGGTTCGCCAACTGTTGGCCAACAGATGATTACCCGCAATCAGGTTTGCCAACATGTTGAGTAAAATCAACAAGTTGAGTACTGAATGCAAACGATATATTTGAATTAACTGTTGACCTTAATTTTATAACACAATGCCTAGCAAGACATAATTTATGAATGACAGATATAAAAATCGAGAATTGCATAATTTACATTTCTTTTTTTGTTGATGTTATATGTCAAAAAAATAATAAGTCTCCAAAAAAAATTCGTTTCTACGACACGAAAATAAATAAATTTTTGGAGACCGCGTTAAAATTGCATTTCAATTTGAACTGAGTACTAGGGTTTAGAAATAAAAATATTGTCCTGTGGATAAGGGCTACGTGAAGTTTTGGTAACGACGTTTCTCATTAACTCTTTAAGTTTTTCGACCAGAGCCTGGATCAATTGACGTCGAAGGTTCTGAATGCAATAGTGAATCTCCAGGGACCTTAGGTGTCTATCAGTAGACTAGATCCGCTGATGTGCATCCTATATGTCATTTTAGACTGAAGTTTTTAACATGCCAAGAAGGATTTTCAGAACTTTAATAAATGGATGGTATTATTGCGACTGAATAGTGATGCTTTTATCTGGCGGTGGAATCGTTCTATCATACCGTTGGGCTTTAGATTGTAGCTTGATATTTTGTGAGAACCTATAGTTTTTCTAAATTCATGAGAAACGTTGATCTCAAATTGACTGCCCTGGTCAGTCGTTGTCTCTAATGGAATTCCAAAACGTGATATATATATATATATATATATATATATATATATATATATATATATATATATATATATATATATTTATATATACTGTATATATACTGACCTATACAAAAGCGTGTATTACCGTAGAAGCCTGTATTTGTACCAGTGGTATTGCTAGACATTTCTTACCAAATATCCTGATTTGATATGTTGCTAAGGGGTCTATTGCATAAATATTTTTGTGCCCTGTTATTCCCTCAAAATGCATTTAGTTTTTTTACATCTTAGTTAGCAAGTCTTGACGTGGACTTTGTTCTGTCCTAGATACCATTGCAGTACACAAAGGTCTGTGATCAGTTAACACAGAGAATCGTCTTCCTTCAACAAATGCTCAAAATTGTTTAAAAGCGCAAGTAACTCTCGATCAAAAGCAGAATATTTCAGCAGTATTCCAGGCAATACTTATTTTGTTTTTAACTTTCTTAAGAGTTTTCAAATAATCGTGTATAACTCTCTTGCAGTTATCTGTATAACTGCAAGTAACTCTCCCAAATGTGGGATAAATCTGTGTTACAAATTTACTATACTACAAATTTTTGTATCTTCCGAAGAGAAGTAGGTTGTAGAAAATCATTAATAGCTGTAATTTTTCTAGAGGAAGGTAGTACGACATCTTTTGATACTTCGTAGCTCAGCAACTCAATATCATCTATGTAAACAAAAACGAAATCTAATCCTTTTGTCACCTCATTAAAAAAACGTTGGAATGTTTGCGTTGCATTTCACCCATACGGCGTTCTTACAAATTCAAAGAGTCCAAAAGGTACAGTAATACCGGTTTTATGAATATCTTCGATGGCTACCAGAATTAGGTGGTAGGCTCTCACCAAGTTTATTTTATAAAATAAAACAAAGTCACGAAGACTGTGCAAAACCCAACTACATAAGACCAGCACAGCCATATGTTTGAATTCGAAACGTGCTATTTTATGCCACTCAGAGTCCAACTTTTAAGGAGTAGAATAAGGAAGTAGGCCTTGAGTGACAATATTATGGACAATTTTGTGCTTGAACGGTAAATCAAACCTTGGTTCTTAAGTTAAAGTAGGATATTGGCGAAGAAGTACTTGTGGTGGCGCGATTTATTCTCTAGCCACAATTATATGAATCAAGAATTCCATTGTGGAATCAATTCACACAATTTTTGTTAATTTTTGGTCTAAAAGTCTGGACATACTCATATATCGAGTGTCTATCGAAATATTCTGTGTGGTACACATCATTTTCTTGTTGTTTTTAAAGCATAAGAGAAACATTTCTTTCTGATTATTTTTAAACAAAAATGGATCCAGATAACGAAGATCGTCAAAACAATAAGATGGATATAGCTGAACCTAGTGTGAGTGAAAAACAATTGCCGGTGATCAACCTCCAATAATTTTTCCCTAAAGACGCCCGAAATTGGTGGAGCACAGCTGAAATCATATTCGACCTAAACAATTTTCTGTGGAAAATCGACCATCCGAAAATCGGTATCAAACTTTAAAACAAGCCCTAATCAAAAGATTGACTCTATCAGACGAACATAAGCTTGAGACATTGCTGACATGACAAGATATGGACGACAGGCGGCCACTTGAAGCATTAAGGTTTTATTCAGAAACTGGTTGGTAAACAATTCAGCAATGTATAGTAATCCATTAGTCGTGAAGGCAACGATTACCGAAAATTATCTAGATAGTTATGATCACACAACCAGAGAGTTCATCGTTAGATGCTATGGCGAAATTGACGGACAAAATGTTCGACACAATGGCGCTATCAAGTGGAATTTCACAAATATCGCGATCAGGTGACCCAAATCCGAGACCAGCGCGTACTGGTAGATTCTTGATTAGGGAACCATCATTAACCCTCGAGAACCGGGTCAGGCGCTTAGAGGCCAAGATCAGCACAATGTTGAATCGGGGTCATTCTGATTTTCGAAATTACTCGAGAATGCCTTCGCGCGATCGCGGTGAATCGCAGACGCACAACTACAGACGTTGACTTATCAATCATCCCATATTTAAAATATAAAAAATCACTACATATCTTGCAAAAATCTTATGATCTAGTTTTATCGGCAGCTAATGGTGCAACCATCACCACTCTATGGCAATATAAGGACGATGAATTCCAGAAGAGGTTTCACACCAAAAAGTTTCGTCTACACGTGATAGATTTCGTCTACACGTGACGATTTCGTCTACACGTGATAGAGTGTCTACAAAGACATTGTCTATTCCAGTCACATGTTGTAAGTCTGTAGTAAATTGATCAATAAAGTCGAGATGACGAAATTGTCTCGGTTTTGCTTAAAAGCATAAATCAAAGATTTTTGGTCAGTGAACTGTGTGAAGGATCGTCCTTCAATAATATGCCAAAAGTGTTTGATTGCTAAATAAGCGGCTTAAAGTTCTCTGTTGTATGCGCTGTATCTCTGTTCAGCTTCAGTAAGTCTTACTGAATAGAAACTGAGAGATTGCCAAGCTGTTGTTACTTTGAATTGTTGCACTACAGCGCCGAGTGCCTTATCAGAAGCATCAACCATGACAGCAAGTTTAGCTTCCGTGTTAGAGTGAACTAATAGAGTCGCTTCACTTAACTGTTTTTTACAAAAGTTAAAAGCTTCTACTACTTCGTCCGTCCAAATGATTTTCCGTTTGTCATTTTTTTTACTATCTTTAAGACAGTCATTAAGAATAGCCTGAGTTCCTCTAGCGTGGGGAATAAAACGGTGGTAAAAATTCAGCATTCCAAGGAATCATCTAAGTTGCTTGACGGTTTCGGGTTGGCGTAAATTCAAAATAGCGTGTATTCGGTCTGTCGTTGGTCTGATTCCTCCTGAAGTTATCATATCATCTTTTCCAAGTTGTTGACTATAGCCCAGCCTTGCTGCATCTTTGAAAAACTAGCTTCAGATGGTTCTGGTGCTCATCGACCGAACGCGAAGCAACGCTGGAAAGAATGTGCAGCATTTCGTAAACCAAACGTCATCTTGGTAAATTCGAAAAAACCAAGTGGGGTCGTTATTGCTGTTTTTTCAATGTCTTTTTCTTCAACTGGAATTTGGTGATTAGCTCTAACTAAATCTATAGTAGAAAAAATGGTGCGTCCGTTTAATTGATATGAGAAATCTTGTAAATGAGGAATTGGATACTGATCTGCAAGTGTTGCATTGTTTAGTTTGTAATCACCACAAGGCCTCTATTGACCATTTGCCTTTGGGACCATATGCAATGGACTTGCCCCGAACTATTTGATGGTCTGAAATTCGTAATGGCTGTACGAATTCTTGATGGTAGTTTCGCATCACAAAGAATTTGTAGTGTTGGCGTTGGATGTTTGTAGTGTTTGCGTAATAGTCGTGACGGTTTTTTATCTCCTACTCAACCTCACCGATTACTCTTTTAATTTTAGATGATTCAGATTCACTTAATCGTTTAATAAGAGCTCGTTTCAGCATGTCGTATGGGTTTACAGGTGGGGTGACTTTTACGATATCTGAAACGATTTGTGCAAGATCAGGTGTTAACACTCCAACAACTGTAAAATATTTAGTCATCAGGTTACAAATTCCAGAGTTAACAAATTATGCTCCGGACCACCAATGAATATTTTACCACTCCACGATACCGACCAAAATTGGACAAACACCTTGATAGATCGTATTTCATACAGTTACAAATTTCAAATTTCCAAAAGCCAATAAATACATGATGGTCAAATTTGCCAAAATTTAAAAAAAAAAAACATGATTTAGTTAGAACCTCGAAAGTGCACTTTCAAAAATGACATCGCCAATTGAGATGCATTTTCAACGATCCGGAATAAAACGTCCATTAAAAGAGATAAAACAATAAGTTAAATGTTAATTTTAAATGACAGTATTATATTTTGTCAGCAGTCCAAATCGTACTCCGGCTCGTCCAACATTGACGATTTACTGTCAATTTTATAAAAAAATAAAATAAAAAATTTTAAGCAATAAATAAATTTAACGAACCACAAATTACAAACAAAATAATTCAATTTTTATGTTGCAAAAAATATTTTTACAATTTATATCCATTATGTTTATAAATTTTAATGCAATTTTTAAATCTCGTGGGACAATTTTATTTATATATATCCTCGTACATAAAATATCAAGAGTGAGAGATACATTTTAGAATATATTTTCATCTTTAAAATACATTTTACAATAGTGAGTTTGATTATCACAATTGACAACAACAACAACAAAATCTAAATTTATTGTCAAAATGATAACGTTTTGTATAAGTAGATTGTACTCTATTGTTATTTAATTCTGACGAAAATTATATCTTATCGAACTGTTATTCGTTTCTGTAACTGGGAAAAAAAAGTATTAATGGCAAATATTGATATTTTCGGGGAAAATAATTGCCACCACACCCAACCAACCGTTCCCATCATCAATTTAAACATTTTATGCAGAATATATGAATTTTAAATTTGTTTCTTAATAGGATATGTTTTGTTGTTTAAAACTTTTTTCTTTTTCCAAGAAGCTTTCTCGGTACGGTAGTTCACATCTCATCTCACCATATCACAAGGGTAACATTATTATTTATTTAGACGAAAGATATCTTCTTAATGATATATATTTATGTATATAATATATATATATATATATATATATATATATATATATATATATATATATATATATATATATATATATATATATACATAAATAAATTTTTATTATTTATATTGTATTTGTTTATCTGCAATGTTCGACATTTTATGTCTTTGTGAAAGTCAAACATATGCAAAATTATAATGAAGTTTAACTTTAACATAAAAGTAATTATATAACGTAATAACAACTCACAAACTTACGAGTGCAGCTCACAGTTTATTATAAGGACAGTCAAGTTTTCAAAATAAAAGAAGTCCGACTTTGCTCTAATCCAAATTGTAACGGTCTATTATATTAGAGATCTATTATATACCCCCACCTTTAAAAATCATAATTGTTAAAAAAAACAAGAAAAGAAAACATGCAGATACCGTCAACATTATACCAGACCAACGCTTATGATAACGGACACGCAGATTGGGATTGGTTCGTAGAACGTGAAGTTCCACTGAAAACCTGGCGCGTGTGATGGCACTATATCAGTTATAAAAGAGTATCACTTGGAACTCGATGGCCAAAATGTGGAGCTCATGTATCCTAAGGCTTTACGTTGCTTCACAGTGGAGATGATCTCAGCAATCTTGGTGTTGCTTTTCTCCTTGGGCATTAGGTGAAAAAGGCTGTTTTAGATTTCAAAGCAGTTGATAATCGTATAGTGTAAGTTACGTTTACGAATGCAACTGTGACCATGGGCCAACTGATGTAAGCCAATCAAAAAATAAAAATTCATTAGACTACAATTTGGATGATCTGATGGAATCCATACCGGAGCATGACGTCAGAACAGTGTTGTTCCTCTACGCGTAAATTTTGATTGTTTACACTTCTGTGTAGACAATTAGGTAAATCAAATTTGGTGGAGATAATGTCGACAATGTCAATAATCGACTACCGTGTAGACAATGGCGACCATTCTTATGTAGCATTTAGAGTTTTCTTTGAGGGTTATATTTTTGAATCTTCTTAAATTATTCTTTACGTTATTTAATAGTAATTTCAGTAATTCAACTACCCCAATCCCATGAGGATTCAAAATTCAACCATCCCATCCATGCAGGAATAGCGTAGGTTACGACGAGCCCTTACGGTATGCCTTATATGTAATCTTAATTTGTTTTTGGGAGAAAGGTGACTATTGCGGTTAAAATATCTATAAAGTAAGTAATCTATAAAGTAAAGCTTTCTTCGTAAATTTTTGATGTGAGATAGACGCGATAGTTTACTTCACCTCTATAGGTATTTGATTTGGTTTTTGTCCTCTAAGGTGCTATCTTCGAATGAAATAGGGCTGGTTCTGGCATTTCACTATATTGGTTGCGGTATAAATGAATAATTTCGGTTTTAGAAGAGATTACCTTGATTTTCAATTTCTTGACATATCCAGAATATTGGTTTAAATATTTGGACAATCTTTCACTATACCTTTACAACTTCAAATTGGGACTAAACAACTTCAAAATGGGAAAAAATAAATAATTTTTATTACAGTTAACAACTGTAATTTTTATTACAGTTAATGTAATTAATTTACATTTTATTATTACAATTTACATTTTATTACTGCAGTTATGAATTAAAACGTCATATCATTCATATTTATCGCGTCCAGTATAAATTTTTGAATATGAGCGACGTGCCGGTTACAATTAGGAACAGTAATCTTCGTAGTTATGTTTTCGCGAATTATATGTTCTAGCTGTAGTAGACGGAACTCTGTTTGTGTTAAATTTTATCTACCTTCATCAGCTAGGATTCGCGGTAATTGGATAGTTAAATCACTTTTGACTCCAGATTTTAAGATTGACCAAGCATATTTAATTGGATTTAACATTGGACTATATGGTGCGAGTCTTAGTAGGTGATTGTTAAGAAATTCTTCTTCTAGAAATACTTCCTCAATGGCTATATATATTTTGAGCATTCCGAAGACAACGACGCATGAATTCTTTGGCTTCTGGTTTCTTAAATACTCCTCTTCTAATTTCATGATGGATCAAACCCATATTACCTATACATCCAATTACATGTATATTGGATCCTCGACTGCCTGCTGTAATGTGAGTGCAACGAGTTCAACGTAATTACATTGTTTTATTGTATTGCTTTCAACGTTTGCTCTTTCTGGCTCTCTTCGAATGTCCTTCAACGTATACAGTAATCCATCTAAGTGTTTTCTCAAACATTCCGTAGAAACAACAATTTGATGATTATTTTGGAATTTATCTCTTAATTGTTTTAAAGTTATTCTAGGATTTTCCTCAATATAACTTTCAATAAATACTCGATGTTCATTAGTTATTTTTATTTTCCGCTTACCACCACGTTGCTCTGCGGATATTTGTTGGTTGTTCACCCATCGATAGGCAGTTGATTTCTTTACGCCTAAAGTTTTTGCAACTATTCTCCAATCCTCGTTTTTATTGTACAATGCACATATTTGCTTCCTTATATTATCTGCTTCAACTTTTTCGATGTAAGACATGTTTAGGGATGAATTTATTACGAATGACACTATTAATAAAAAATGCTGTCTTTTATTATGTGTCTTTTATAATATGTAACTATATGCTGTCTTTTATTTTTCTAAAGCCTGCTCAAATTTAAAATTGTTATAATACTGGTTGTATAAAATATTTATTCCCATTTTGAAATTGTTAAGTCTCATTTTGAAATTGTTTAGTCCGTATAGATTTCCGTGCGCTAATTGAAGAAGTGAATTTAGCCGAGTTATCGGCATATATTTGGGTTTCATTGTTGTCGGGTTTTGAAAAATCATGATAGAAGAATGAAAAAAAATGTGGGCCTAGTATTGAACCTTGTGCAACTCTTGCTGCGATTGATTTGGTACTAGAACAGTGTTTTTTAACGACACGAAGAAGTTCCTCTTTTTGACTATATTTAGAAAGGCTGCGATTATTGAGCGATCAAGCACTGCTGGAGTAACAGAGTAATCGGCACGAAATCCAAATTATTCTTTTGGAATGTAGGATTCTATAATAATTGCTGGAGCCTGTTCAGAATGAATATTTCCATGATCTTACTTATTCCGTTTATAGGAGTGATATTGAGCGAGTATATATGCTCTATACTGTTAGAGGGCTTTCCTGGTTAGGATTAGGGATTACTTTGCCGAGTTTCCAACATTCTGGAAAGTAGCTTGTCTTTAAGATACCGTTAAGCATATCTGTAAGCTGTGATATTGCTCCATCTGGAAGATTTATAAGTACTAAGGTGAATATGTCGTCGTCACTCGGATCTTTTCATTTATTAAGATGCTGAAACTTCTACTTTTTCAACCATCTCAATTAAAGTGTTCGAAACAGGGATCTTTTAGATGATCGTTTTGTATGTGAATATTTTCATAGTGAGACTTTAACTATTAAAGTAAACAAATTTTGCTTTTTACCATTACGCTTTCTAACTTCACGGAAAATTTCCGGATAATTGACGATTATCAGGAATTTAAGGTATTCTGCTTATGAATTCAGAATTTCTTAGTTTGCTGAACCGACAGTAAATCATATACCTAGGGTAGAGATACACCTAGGATATTTATAATAGAGCTGAGACATTCGATTACGTAGTTTAATGAGGTTTTAAAGTTCAGGAGGAATTTTTAAGATGCTCTAAATAAAAGGTTTAGCTTCCTAGATGGAAAGTTTGATTACGTTAGTTAACCAGACCGTTTTTTTAGTTGGGAAATACTTTTATTGCTTCTGTTTGGGTCTTGAGAGGGATTGTAAATACAATTGGTTAATGATCTGAATAAAATTCGTGCAAGACTCGTGGTGAAGTGACTATAGAAAGATATTTTTCGATATTACCAAAACGATAACCGAGTTCCGTTTTGAGATGTTGCTTCGTTAGGAGCATTTAATTAGATATTGGAATTATTGCCTAAATTAAGAAGAGATCAATCGTTTCGGTCATTGTTTACTGGAGCTAAAAATATGTTCTAAATCGAACCTCTTTAATGTATCATCGTAAATAGAGCAAACCGTGAGTTACTTGTTCTGGGTACCAATATTTAAAAGTATTGCTTTAGTTTCGGTTCGGCTGTTACAAAAGTTTTGGCCAGGAAATGAGGAATGACATTCTGGATTAATATGGCAGTGCCTTCAGATTTTGCACTTTTTGCCTCTAGTGGCAAGTGCAGCAACCAGACATTTAATGTGGTAAGTGCAGCAACCAGACATTTATGTCGTTGGCTTAGGTGGGGTTTGGATAGGAGAACTAAGTGAGGCTTGTAACCGAAGAGCATTTCTTCTAGTTGTTGTCACTGATCTAGTGAAACTAGACTATTGATATTCAGAGAAATGCACGGAAGTTGTTCTAGCATGAAGGGCCGCTGGAAATGAGTAAACGAATTTTATAAAGGCGATCTGTTTTTCAAATATATTAGTTTATGAAACCTGACCGTATTCAATGGAAAAGTGGTTACATCTAGCTTTGAGCTCAGCGAGGTTTATAACTCTTTGTAGTCTTAAAGTATGCGAGAAATTTTATTCGAAGAGTTGGTTGGCCTAGGAGCGTGAAGGTTGCTAGCCGTTGTTTTTGCATATGAAACCCATATCTTTCGTGAGCCACGCTCATATGGACATTGGATAAAAAAAATCACCTGACACTGGCAATAGTTTGCTAAATGTTGTTCACCGCAGTAAACATATTCTGCGGGTTGCCGGTTTTCAGTGGTGTTCCTGCAGTTTCTCCGCTCATGTGTTTCCTTGCATTTTATGCAACGGAAATCCCTGCTGCAATTTATCGATAAGTGGCCGTGCCTTTACCAACTTCGGCACTGTCATCTGGGCTCGACGGCACGTTTCTTTTCCCAGGTGTCTTTGTATTGGCTCATTTGTTGAATCGACAGTAATTCTTCGATAGGCGTTGCCTTGTCGATAACTACTTGGATCAGTGGCGACAGGAAGTTGGTGATTTCTCTTCTTGTAGATCCAGAGAAGAACGTGCTCCCCACATGACATATACCAGTTTCCTGTTATCAACGCGCGTGTACGTGTGATATTCAATATGGTCTTCTTTTATTTTAATTTTGATCTGCGTACAGTAACGCTTCTCAGTGGTTATAGCGGAGACTGATTTTCCTGTGCATCTGAATGCACTGGCTCTAACCTCTGCTACTCTAACCTCTGCTGCAGTAATTATTCCTGGTTGTTTCTGCCATTTTCTCGATTGGTACGTTGTGCAGGATGATTGGCGGTGGTAGTTTTTCAGTGACTATTTTTACGACACGTTTTATACTCGCAGAGCTTATGCTAGAAAAGCTATTTCTGCGTCCTGCAGACACGACAACCTATTCTGGATCATTTGTTGGTTAGCATTTTAAGTTGCTCCAAAATCATACTTATGCAATTTTGCCATTGCGGGAAATCGCTCTATTTGCTGGTTATTTCCTGTTTTATCATTCAAATAATTGTAAGGGAGGAGGTATTAAAGCGCGTCTTGTCGCTGGTAACCGTACATAGTATGCCTTACGTCCACTGCTAAATTCGAAATTCCTTGCAAATTCCGAATAGCTAAGGTTGTTGATCGCAAGGTGTTGATCAGACTCGTTGTCATGTATGAGTGTGAGAGTTGGACACTGACGGATGAATATGAAAGAAGGTTAATGAAATTTGAGAGAAAAATCATGTTCATGATATATGGCCCCAAACGTGACGATGACGCTACTTACCGAAATTTAATTAAAATCTGTGATCTCGTTCATGTAAAGCAAATGATACAGCGATCTCTGAGAGGAGAGCCGCCATTTGGTAGACGCAGACGTCACAGTCGGCGACGATGGCTCCTCGGAGTAGGAAACGACTCCTTCTTCGGGTTGTCTAGACCAAAGTTTTTTTTAGAGAGTTAAAGAGTATAGTCTGGTTAGACTGCTCATCAGAGGTTAGCGTATCAATTTTGCTCACATAAAATTTAATTTATTAAGCTGATATCCTTTGTATATACAAATTGTCTTGCAAGATTATCGCACCAATAAACAAATAACCCAATCCTGTATCAAGCTCAATTTGCATTAAACACTAAATTGTGTTAAGCATGTTTACAAATAAATAAATAAAAAAAATACAATTCTTAGAACATACAATTTATATGTACATATTTTATGATTTACTTACACGTCCTTACATAAATAAATGTACACAATATATACAAAAGTTACCACCCACTCACACACACATCATCCCCATATTACATAATTTTTATGTTATTGCTTGTTGTAACATTTAAATTGAATTGAACAAAAATTTATTTTTATAATCCATATGATTTGCATATTATGCTAAATTTTATTTCTATGTACATATGTTGTATGCAGAGTATATATTATGTACATAGTACCATAAAAACTGTAAACCTAGACAAGAAAATTCACACCTCAAAGAAAATTTAAAAAGATTTTCGTAACGACTAAGCTGTGCTCTTACATACATATATGAATGCAAATTGGTAGTTCTGCAAAAACATAATAAACTGTTGGTCGTTGTTCAGTTTATGCTTCCAAATACTGGTACATATATAATAAACAGGAAAAGTGCATTGGAACAAGCATTTTTCTTAAATTTTTTATAAACCAACGTGAAAATAAATGAAAATGTTAAGTGGAAATAAGATCATATACGTATACGCGAGTACATTTATGTGCATGGAATGAATGCGAGTTGAAAGGAAGAGGTGGATGGATATCCATCCGCATATATATATATATACATAGTTTGATTATATAACAAAATTGTGTTTGTTGGAGCAACATAATATAACAAAAACAACAACAAACCCCATTTTTATGTATACATTTTCCATTTTCATGCAAAAATCCATGTCGTAACATTTTGGCTCGAAGTTTTTTTTTTTTTTTTTTATGCTCGGTATATGTTTGTTAACAAATGGATTTAGCTTTTGTATACACGAATTTTTTTTTTCACTCAACGAATTATGTCGTTTTTTTGTTAACACTTTTGAGGTTTAGCAATATACCTATATATAAACGTATAGTGAAAATGGAAAATTGTTTTTTTCCTGTTTTTTTTTTTGCAATTGAATGTAAATTAGATTATATGGAAATTGTTATAATAAAGTTTGAAATAAGAAGAATATATAAGTTGAAAGGTGAAAATTATGTTTATATATATACGAGAATGTAGAGCTCGATACGGATCGGTAATGTATGACTCGTATGTGTATGAAAAAAATAAATGTTCGCGGGAAATGATTGATGAAATATAAAATTATTTATAGATGTTTAAAGGGTGAAAATTTAATATATGTACCAACCAGCTTTTCAGCATTAAAATATTTTTATTTTCACCTTTCAATTTCATTGCTTACAACTTATACAAGTGATAATGATTTATTATATATTACACTAATACCTCAACTTGCGTTGACCATACGAACTACAGGAAGCCTTATAAATTCAAAAATGATTTCAGATAGGATAAATTTCACAGATTTAAAATAATTTTACTAATTCAGATAATAAAATTAAAAGACTTCAGGTTAGGACACATCCATGATAACATTAACATAGTATCCGGCCATTGGATTTCACTTATAATTCCTCGAGTAGATTATGTTAAGTAGCTCGAATTTAAGCAAAAAACGGATATAATTTGGTCTCAGCAGCTAAGAAATAAGTGAGCGATTTAAACGAACTTCGGTACAGTTTATGAGGAATACAAGACCCATTGTTAGAGGTATCGTGGACTGTAATCGGACTTCTATTACAGATTTTGAGGTTTTCTATTCTTAGAGGCATCGTTGACTGCAATCGGACCACTATTACAGATTTTGGGTTTTTCGATTTTGAAACAGCTCGAATTTAAGCAAAAAACGGATAAACTTTGGACTCAGCAGCTAAGAAATAATTGAGCGATTTAAACGAACTTTGGTACCGTTTATGTGGAAAACAAGACCTTTTGTTAGAGGTATCGTTGACCCCAATCGGATCTCTATTAAATATTTTGAGTTTTTCGATTTTGAAACAGCTCGAATTTAAGCAAAAAACGGATACAATTTGGTCTCAGCAGCTAAGAAACAATCGAGCGATTTAAACCAACTTTGGTACCGTTTATGTAGAATACAAGACCTATTCTTAGAGGTATCGTTGACTGCAATCGAACCACTATTACAGATTTTGAGTTTTTCGATTTTGAAACAGCTCGAATTTAAGCAAAAAACGGATATAATTTGATCTCAGCAGCTAAGAAATAATTGAGCGATTTAAACGAACTTCGGTACAGTTTATGTGGAATAGAAGACCTATTATTAGAGGCATCGTTGACTGCAATCGGACCACTATTACAGATTTTGGGTTTTTCGATTTTGAAACAGCTCGAATTTAAGCAAAAAACGGATAAACTTTGGACTCAGCAGCTAAGAAATAATTGAGCGATTTAAACGAACTTTGGTACCGTTTATGTGGAAAACAAGACCTTTTGTTAGAGGTATCATTGACCCCAATGGGATCTCTATTAAATATTTTGAGTTTTTCGATTTTGAAACAGCTCGAATTTAAGCAAAAAACGGATACTATTTGGTCTCAGCAGCTAAGAAATAAATGAGCGATTTAAATGAACTTTGGTACCGTTTATGTGGAATACAAGACCTATTTTTAGAGGTAACGTTGACCCCAATCGGACCACTATTACAGATTTTGAGTTTTTTGATTTTGAAACAGCTCGAATTTAAGCAAAAAACGGATACAATTTGGTCTCAGCAGCTAAGAAATAAATGAGCGATTTAAATGAACTTTGGTACCGTTTATGTGGAATACAAGACCTATTTTTAGAGGTATCGTTGACCCCAATCGGACCACTATTACAGATTTTGAGTTTTTCGATTTTGAAACAGCTCGAATTTAAGCAAAAAACGGATACTATTTGGTCTCAGCAGCTAAGAAATAAATGAGCGATTTAAATGAACTTTGGTACCGTTTATGTGGAATACATGACCTATTTTTAGAGGTATCGTTGACCCCAATCGGACCACTATTACAGATTTTGAGTTTTTCGATTTTGAAACAGCTCGAATTTAAGCAAAAAACGGATACAATTTGGTCTCAGCATCCACAGTTCCACAGTTTATGTGGAATACAAGACCTATTATTAGAGGTATCGTTGACTGGAATCGGACCACTATTACAGATTTTGAGTTTTTCGATTTTGAAACAGCTCGAATTTAAGCAAAAAACGGATACAATTTGGTCTCAGCAGCTAAGAAATAATTGAGCGATTTAAATGAACTTTGGTACAGTTAATGTGGAATACAAGACCTATTTTTGGAGGTACCATTGACCTCAATTGGACCATTATTACAGATTTTGAGATTTTTAAAACAGCTCGAATTTAAGCAAAAAACGGATAAAATTTGGTCTCAGCAGCTAAGAAATAATTGAGCGATTTAAATGAACTTTGGTACCGTTTATGTAGAATACAAGACCTATTGTAAGAGCTATCGTTGACTGCAATTGGATCACTATTACAGATTTTTAGTTTTTCGATTTTGAAACAGCTCGAATTTAAGCAAAAAACGGATACAATTTGGTCTCAGCAGCTAAGAAATAAATGAGCGATTTAAATGAACTTTGGTACCGTTTATGTGGAATACAAGACCTATTTTTAGCGGTATCATTGATCTCAATTGGACTACTATTAAAGATTTTGAGTTTCCCGATATTGAAACAGCTCGAATTTAAGCAAAAAACGGATAAATTTTGGACTCAGCAGCTAAGAGATAATTGAGCGATTTTAATGAACTTTGGTACCGTTTATGTGGAATACAAGACCTATTCTTAGAGGTAACGTTGACTGCAATCAGACCACTATTACAGATTTTGAGTTTTCCGATTTTGAAACAGCTCGAATTTAAGCAAAAAACGGATAAATTTTGGACTCAGCAGCTAAGAAATCTTTGAGCGATTTAAATGAACTTTGGTACAGTTTATGTGGAATACATGACCTATTCTTAGAGGTATCGTTGACTGCAATCGGACCACTATTACAGATTTTGAGTTTTTCAATTTTGAAACAGCTCGAATTTAAGCAAAAAACGGATAAATTTTGGACTCAGCAGCTAAGAAATCTTTGAGCGATTTAAATGAACTTTGGTACAGTTTATGTGGAATACATGACCTATTCTTAGAGGTATCGTTGACCCCAATCGGACCAATATTACAAATTTTGAGTTTTCCGATTTTGAAACAGCTCGAATTTAAGCAAAAAACGGATACAATTTGGTCTCAGCAGCTAAGAAATAATTTCACTACTGTCATGTTTTTTTTGGTACACATAGGTATGTTTGCTCTTTATGGAAAGGAATATAAACTTCGTAGTACCCATCTTTAAGCCGTTTATATAAGTTTCTAAAAATTTCTTCGCATTCCATCTCTGATTTTGTTTGGTTGCTTGATGGATGATTTTGGTTTTTTGCTGGGTTCTGATATTCCTTCCAAGATAACCAAGACAAAGGCGCTAGAATATTATAACATGAATATGTTAAAAAACGATTGTTTGAGTGTTGCCATAGTGTCGATTTGTAATTACTATTACAAGTTTACTGATAGCTTTTCGACGATACATCAAAATGATAAATCGATAAAATCAACTAAATTTTTAATAAGACCCTTAATTTTAATAACTATACCTAACATACTGAGCAAATAAGCACCGTGCAATTTTAATGATCACTTATCTAGTTAAAATTTTATATCCGTTTAAAGTATGATCAATTTTTGCACTTTTGAATATATGCACCATGATACAATAAAAAATTGAAGTAATATTTGACTTCACGACAAAATTGATTAATTCCAATAAATTTCCTGCATCAACTATATATAAATAAAACACTATAGATGTCTACAGTTTGCATAGACAATAGAACTCTAATTGTTCGGCATTATATATTGTGTAATAGAGAAGCTGGTAAAATATTATATCCACTTGTTAAAATTTATTACAACTGTCACAATTTTAGATTGGACACATTATTCATAATTTTTATTTTTATTTTTTATTTTTTTTTGGTTTTACGACATTTGCAAGTACATTTACTAGAATTGTGTAAGAGGGGGTGATCTAATGTTGCTCTATACCTAGGCACCTAGAAATTATGAACAAAAAAATGTTTTGGCATTAACCCTAAATTATTTGTTGATTTTATTTGATTATAAATATACATTCGAGTATATTTCCTTTTACTCCTGAATATGTGTATTACGATTAGTACGGTGTCCTAATTCACCCTTATATCCGATTCCGGGGGTAAATTTATAACAAAACGTTCATCCCTTATCCGTATATGTTATGATTATAAATAAAATGTTGGCACGATATTTTTTCATATATATATATATATATATATATATATATATATATATATATATATATATATATATATATATATATATATATATATATATATATATATATATAATGGGTGTATTATTATGCCATATATAGTGTTATGTATCGTGTACAGCCTCAAAAATATGATTTCTAATTTCTCGTTATAGTTCGAACAAGTGCACATTAATTTATAGAAAACCTTTTAATTAGGAAAACCCTTAAAAATATGAAAATTGTTAAATCAATTATAATCAACATAATCGTAAACCATAATTTTTAGTTTGTATGTTGCATACTCAATGTACTGATATTGTGTGGCGTTTTATAATAATAATGGTTAGTCCATCAAAATTAAAATGCTTGTGCTGCCTTGTACTTTGTGGAATCAATTTTACAAAAGGCTAGAAGAAGAAAACTTCGAATATAAATTACAAAACGATGTAATATGGCCAGTACGAACCATGAAAACTTTTATAATTGAGGGGAGGGGCGCATATTATGTCAACAAACATTCCATAGAAGTGGCCTAACATCATGATCACCGGTAAATAGTCTCCAATTCAATTCAGTTTAAAATCACCATCCTGTGAAACTAAAGCCTACATCCACTGTAAATAATAGTTTTCCATTACAGAAGCTCGAGCAAATGGAAAAAACTTCAACTGTTGAAAGAATGACAAAATAAATGATAAAGCAGGCAGGGACCACGTTGTTAAATAAAAATTCTTTCCAACCCTTCAGCAGGGAAGACCAATTCTTTACTAATAAAAGTAAACAAGAACGAGGAATCAATTGAAATCTCGTAAGAAGAAAAAAACATAAGTGAGAAAAGACACTACAACAACCAACAGGAAGTCCAAGTCATCATCTAATATTGAATCAACCCCGGTAAATATTGTCGATCCTAATAGTCCCAAAAGTATGAAGATAAAAATAACAGTCCAATCAAAGTAATGGCAAGAAGACTCCATCAATATTGCTTAAAAGAACACATTATTGAAGAACTAACAAGTAAAGATTTTAAAATTAAAGATGGAGTCAATAACATCAAAATATAGAAAAAATAGAATAGGGACAGAAACACTTAAATTATCAGAAGAGGACTTCCACTCCTCATTCGACAATAGTCAATCTGAAAGTTAAAATTGAGCCGTTTAGAAAAGGTACTAGACCTAATACTAAGGTACAAGAAGATCTAAGAGTTTAACTACGCTCAAAAATACTGTTTTCATGAACCTAGATGTGTCAAATGCGCAGGTAAGCACGCAGCTAATGCTTGCTAAATCGGTAAAACACACCTTTAAAATGTATCAAGTGCAAAGGTCAACATCCCGCTAATTAAAGAAAATGTAAAGTTGCAATAGAACCACAAAAACTGAGAAATAAATCACGCAAACCGAAGCAAAAACATATTAAGTTAAGATGAGAAACTGAGAAACAGAGAGTTGCAACTAATAATAATGTGAGAGCACAAAGTGAACGAGTATAAGCATGGGAAATTAATTTTTAATTGGGGGCGAATTCAACGTGTAAAATATCGACTGGGGATCACGGTTATCAACGAATAAAAGAAAGAAGGTATTTACAGATGGTCAAAAGCTAAAATGCGAATTTCACTCAGGGAGTACGCCACCTTAGTAACCTACGGACATCAATAAGACTTCAGATTTTATAGCCTTCTTTGTAATCAAGAAATTATATCGATGCAAAAAAACCCGATTCGAGTCTTCCATCTGATCACTTGCCAGTTATTATCATGCTTAGCCAAACAATAATAAGAAAGAGGTTAATCCTAAGTTAACAAATAACAATGGATTTTCCTAAGATGAATTTTAAGGAAAAATTGATTGACTTAACCATCGCCTCCCAGATTCCTGTAAAATGCGACACTTAAAGGAATGAAATGCCATGTTATGTTGAGATAACAAATGAGAGACGTCATCTCCATTATTTATGGTTCGGTTTAAGAATTCATTTGGTTTAATGCACCAACAAAATTAGTTTCGTTGTTACATAGTGACTTGCATGGCATATTCCACTTCGTGCAATTAAACAGTTTCAAGGCAGCAATAAACGCGCCACTAGTTAGATTGGTTGATGCGGAACCGTCAAAAAATACTCTTAATTGTTTGACCAAGCTATTTTGTTTAACGACACCATGGTGAGGCAAGCAAAATTCATCTTTGTCATTTATTTCGCCTGGATTTGTTTCCTTCATATGCCCAAATGAGTCATATTAAGACATAAATTGTTTGTTCATGTAGAGGAACACCTTATTGTGAGTAAAACTTCATACGAAATCTTTGTAGCGCTTAATTGAAGGAGCTTCCGAGCTATGTTGGTAATTTTTTAAAAGGTAATTTTTTAAAAACTATACGAAGCGACCTCCTTCAATGGTTTTGTTGATGTATTTTTGGAACTTGGTTTCGAATATATGTTCTTCTTTGGATATATAAACCCTTTGTTGGTTAACACTCTCATTCTCCCAAAAATGTTTAAGTGTTCGATCAATGTCACCATTTGAACAATTTAATTGGCTATGTATAGAGATTGAACATCTTGTCAATGATATTCATTTATTTCTTCTCACTATAGTCCTAACCGCTAAGCACCTTGCCCAGTATAACGAAGCTTGCCTGAGAGTCCAAACCTAACTGGATATATACGACACAATTTAAATTGACCAGAGGCATCTTTTACGTTCATTATAGCTGTTGGTAGTATGGATTAAATATTGGCTAATAGCTTTTGAGTATGAGAAGACAAATGTTGACTGAACGAAATTTTTTTGACCCTTGTATGTATTTATCGATTGATTGTGACGAATCTTTAGAGTTTTAAAAACGGCATTTAGGCATTTAATAGGCATTTAAGCAAAGTTTAATGGTTTTCACCCAGTTGCATCTTGCAGTAACTACTATCTTACTGAATTTTTGAGGTTGGTAAATCAAATTAGAGTTACTGCAAATTGGACAATTAAAAACATTAGTGGGCAGGTCCATTGGAGCTACTGAAAGCATGAATGGCCTTCAAAGCATCAGTTTTAAGAAAGTTGACTTGTGAATTGTGGATATTAAGGATATTTAAAAAACGATGACCTCTCTAAATAATCACCTGAAAAGTATAAGGTATATTGATATTTATGTATCCAACAATTCAAACTCGACACCGCTGAGTTGTAATTTTCCTCATTATGAAATGTAGGGATTTTGTGTATCATCTTCCTCAAACATTTTGTTCCAGCGTTATCAACAAAATTTAAAATACCCGTTAGTTTTCCTGTGTTATCGGAACGTTGCTTTTTAACGTCTTTAAAGTCTCGTCACTTATATTGTAAGCCTTGGTTGTTTCTAATAAGAGATCAGTTATGAGTGTACACCCAAACATCACACTTATCTACATCAATTATCAATAAAATAATTCATAATTCAGCCATCTTTATCTAGTATTTTTCATGAACCAGTTAAATCTATTCGTTCAGATGAATCAAACAATATATTGTTCAATCACATAGTAACAAGTAATGCTGGTCGAACTGCCATAATCCACGTATTGAACAAGAATGGTTTACCAGTTGCATGCAGAGCATTACTTGCCTCTAAGTCGAAAATTACACATTTATAACGGAAAGTTTAGCCGGAAAATTGAAGGATTCATATTGCCTATATCGAATTACTGGATCAACCAAAAGCAACTTTATTTATTATCAAAATTGGCCTTTCCCGCATAACATAGAACTAGTAGATCTTCAACTGTCCACAAGCAATACATATTTTGGTTGGGGCTGAACTCCGCTGCTCACTTATGTTACAAGGATAAATACAATTCTACGATAATATGCCAGCATTTCAAAATACAGCCTTCGGTTGGATCATCACAGGTAGAACTATGATGCCACAACCAGTTTGACATTGCAATCTGGTATCTACAGTTCATACTTCATCACTAGAGCAGTTATTTCAGTTTTGCAAACCAAACCACTTTCGAATAACGGGAATGTGAAACATTCTTCCGAAACACTGTGTTGCGCATCTTCCCAGGGCAATAGATCGTACGTTTATCGTTCCATTCAGAGCCTTTAAGCTTAACGAACTCAAAATGTAGCTTTAAAATGTTTCCACCATCTTTAGAGCGAAAACTTGATTGGTATCAGGCTCCTGTTATAGTTGTAGAAATTAAAAAGTCATTAGAACGAAAGTCTTCCAAAAGAGTATCAGTCTTCAGATGGTTGAGATTTTGTCAGCAGCTTTGTGATCTAACAGTATACAAATTTCTAGGAACATTTTGCCATTTGGATCCAATGAAAATGTACAACTATATACATTCTCTGATAGTAGCGAGGTTGCGTATGGAACGTCAGTCTATATTTGCGCTCAGTAGATAATAATGGATATATAACTGTAAATTTAATATGTGCAAAGTCACAAGTGGCACCACTAAAAGTTATATCTATATACATCGCTTAGAACAGTGCGGTACTTTGTTGATGACGGAATTTATGCAACGTTTCAGCAATGCACTATGTAACCCAAAAACTTGATTCTACTAAACAGACTGAACAATAGTATTGCCATAGATATCAGCTGCATTTTATCTATGAAGCACTTTCGTCGTGAACCGGATTGCGAGAATACAAGATCTCACAACGATGAATCAACGGCCTCATGTACCTACATCTGAAAATCCCGCCGACATTATTTTATACGACCTGTTCAAGTCTCAAAAACATCATGATAATCTCCAACAATGGTGCCAAGAAGATAGAGTTCACTGGAAACCAATACCACCTAGAAGTGTATTATTTCGGTGGTCTCTGGGAGGCTGCTGTGAAGGCAGCTAAGCACCATTTAATTCGACTTGTTGAAAATTTCTTAATACCTTCGACGAGCTCAATACACGTTATTCAAATGAACGCTGCATTAAACTTACGCCTACTTACGCTGATATCATCAGATCCTAATGAGGACCCTATTATTTCCTGATAGGTAGCCCATTAAATGCTATTATCGAGCCTGATTCGAAGGATGTCAAAATCGTATTGTCCACTAGATATGTACAACTTCGAAAGCTGCATCTACAATTTTGGCATAAATGGAGTTCCGAATATCTAAATCTACTTCAGCAATGACATAAATGGGCAGTAAAAAACCGAGCCCGAATATTGCAAACAATGGCCTTTAAATTGATTTTATAGCTCTTTCTAGTAGTCATATACCACCATGCTTTTTCGAATATATCAGATTCCATATGAAGTTAGAATGAAGAAAAATTCAGCGAACTTCTATCAACTCCTTTTTAAACCAACTCGTGACACTCAACATCCTCAACAGGTGCATGCAATTTATTATGGAGATGATTTTAAATGTAGTCGCAATTTGTCGATGCGATTGAAAATTGGCTATATAGATACAATTTTTTTCTAACGTTTTTTACTACAGTATTCGTGTTTTTCGACCCGGAAATGACTGCTTGTCGATTATTAGCACCAGCCTGTTTGTGATTTTAACTATGTCCATATTATTTGAAACAGTCACCATGTTACTGTCATGTTACAGATTGAAGGTTAGCAATCAAATTGATCAACAAGATCATTACTTTACTGAACTGTACCAACAGTTTGATTTAATTGTTGCAGTTAGTTAAACAGTCATTTAGGCAAATTGAGTATTAAAGTAATAACCACCTTTTGGTATACAACTCATTCCACAACACAAATTCCATCAGATAAATTTAATCGATCGAATTTTAATGTGCCATAAACCTTAATTAAGGGAGTTATATATTTTTTGCTACCCCAATTTTTTTTACTGTAAGATTCCATCATAAAAATACCATGACCGAAATACATCTAAAATTGACAGATATAATTCCCTTAATTTAATTACATTTTGTCTTAAAATTTTAAAGTTCAATTTTGAGGGTTCAAATTGTATTCACAATGCTACCATATAATATCTTATAATTTTGCATCATTGCAAAATAACCAACTTTGCACAAAACCAAAAAAAAAAAGTTGTAAAATAAGCAAACTTTGGTTGTATACACGTTGATAACGATAGCAAAGTGTACGAATGTAAGAATTAATATACTCCTGAGATAATATACGGGGTAAATATATATGGTACCAGCAACTTTCTTATATGTGCGACAGCAAAAAATTCGCTTAACGACTTCTTTATAGATACGAGTACGAGTATACGACATTCTTATTGTATACACAAAAAAATTTAAATTTATGTTCCAAATACATAAACACAAAGCACAATTTTTTTTATATATTCTTATCTTAAAGATAGAAGATGTAGTCGAATCCCTGTTCGTTTTTTTTGCACAAAATTAGATTTTATTGATAATGGAAAAACAATTTAGATATCGTTCCTTAAGAAAAAATAATGTTTCCTTTTACATCTCGTTCGATATAATCCACTTGTTGATTAGAATATTTATCCGTTATTATAAAATGTATACACGAGATTATATAAAATATTCGCGGATATCTGACTTTAATGTGTATCATTTCATAAAGTATTCACGAGGCTACATATCTTATAAAATGTATAATCCAGAATATATGTATATATGTTTATGCATACACCGAAGAAAATGTGTAAACTCTTGTTTTCCAGTCAACTAGCACAAAAACAGGCATGAAATTTTAATTTGATTTATTTGCCAAGACAAGTTAACAAAATATAAAATCCATTGTCAAATTTTTGTTATAAACAAAGTGAAAATCGCGTATATATTTTTATACGAGGGGCTTTTAAAAAGTTCTTGATTAAAAGTGTACGACCTGTGATTTGGGATCTGTGCGAGTTATGGGTTTTCACAAGAAAAACCAAAATTTATCATAAAATCAATTTTCAGTTGAGATATGGAAACATTTAAATAGATTACTTAAGCCATATTGCAACTTCAAAGCTCTCTTGGACCTATCGTTTCGAGCTGAATACTAAGGCTATATTAAAAATCACAACTAGCAAAAGAGAATTAATTTTGATGGGTCGTTTAAGGCAGAATGATAACACTTATAAAGTAGTTTAAAATGTTTTGAGAGATGACAGAACTGCACTTGGCATTATTACATATAGACTATGGCATTATTACTAGGTGCAGATGCGGAATCCAGGGACAGTTGGCTTATATATTTATTAATTGAGAAATGTGATGAAGACACAAAAAAGTGCTGGGCGTTAGAATCACATCGCACCACGTTTCCAAAAATAAATGATTTTATCGAATTCCTAAATAAAAGAGGAGATGCTTTGGAAAAGGCGGAACCAAGAGAAGTTCCAAACATGCAACTATAAATGCGAAAATGTGTCCAGTTTGCAACAAAAATCATGGTTTACATAAGTGTGTTCAGAAAAGATGAATTGGGTAGAATTTGGTTTTCCAAGGCAAATTTGGAAAGATAGTCACAAGCATCACTTATCGATGCCGAATTCTTCTCTAAATTAAATCTTCCAAGGAAACGAACACAAATTTCAGTATCAGGGATTGGCAACTTCCACGGTGGTTACAGAAGGATTTGGCAATTTTGATGATATCGAGTTAGCAGGAGAAAATCACAACGCATCTAGTCTAATTAATCTGAATTTATGATTTAATGTAGACCAGATATTGAGAAGTTTTTGGAAGCAAGAAGAAATTGTCAGCAATCCATTGAGAAGTCAGCATGAAGAACAAGTCGAGGAACATTTTCAACAGCATGTCAAGCGAGATGAAAACGGGAGATCTATTGTTAAACTACCCTGTCAACATAGTGCTGCTGAACTTGGCACCATGGATAGCGATGAAGAGATTCTTCAATTTAGAGCGACAATAGTTATCAAACAATACTCTTGGAGTCGAATACAGGAGGTTTTTAGACGACTATCAGAAATTGGGTCACATGGGAGAACTATCAAAAAGCGAATGTGGAATCAATGATAATAAGACATTTTATTTGCCACATCATGCGGTAACGAAACTAGAAAGCGTGACAACAAAGGTTCGAGTGGTCTTCGATGGTTGCTCTCGCACGACGAGTGGATTGTCAATAAGCGACACTTTGTTTGTAGGACCGATGATTCAACACACACTGTGGAATATAATATTGTGATTTAGAATTCATCCATGTGCGATCAGTGCCGACATTCCAAAATTTACAGGCAGATTCGCATGGACGAAGATGATACAAATTATCAGCGATTTTTTTGGAGAGAAACCCCATCAACTCCACTGAAGCAATTCAAATTACTAGCGGTTACCTACGGAACATCCCGGCACTATTTTTCGCTACACGAAGCTTACTTGAGTAGGTGAACGAAAATATGTTGCAGCAGGTATCACCTGCATTAGCTTTTAAGAATGATTATTACGTGGACGATTTGTTAACTGGTGCAGATTCTCCGCAGACTGCTTGAGTGCTCCTACAGCAGTCTTTATCCAGTATATTATTACCAGGGGGCTTTGATCTATGACAGCAGAATTCATTACAATTGATGATGGAACTGTGACGACTAAAGTTCTAGGGTTACACTGGTATCCGAAGGATTTTGCTTGACAGATTCAGAGATTGTGCTTGCCTGGCTCAGTAATTGCTTAAAAAGATGGAAGCAATTTGTTGGTAACAGGAAAGCTGAAATTTTGAATCTCTATCCTAGAGACAGATGGTCTCACGTGCGATCGAAAAACAATCCGGAAGATGTTGTCAGTCGTGGCATAATTCCAGCATGATTGTGCAGTCTTGATAGTTAGTGGCATGGACCTGAATGGTTGAGAGAAACTCATTATAAACAAGTGACGGAAACCAAAAGTCCAACCACTCATCAATTTTCCACAATATGGGGTGAAGCGAAAATTGTACTGTAACAACATTACAAGTGAAACAAGAGGAGCACTTTTTGGCGACGTTGATTGTACGCATTTCGTCATACTCTAAGTTATTGCGAGTAATAGTGTATTTAAAGAGATGGTTTCAAAAATACAAAAGTAAACGAGGTGAAGGTTATCTAAACCATTTTGTGACAACGAAAGAACTAAACAATGCTGAAGATATATGCGTCAAGTGGGTTCAAGCAGCAGAATTTAGTGAGTACGTCCATAAACTAAAAGTAAAACGTACATCATCAAGAAGCAGCTCATTGAAGGCACTCCAACCTTTTTTGGATGAAAAAGGCATTTTGCGAGTTAGAGGGTGGTTAGAAAATGCAAAAATTCTGTATGCTGCAAGACATTCTATTATATTGCCAAAGAATGATTTATTGAGCCAAATGATTGTGTTGTATACACATATTAAATATATCCATTCTGGCCGCATTTTGGTTAACAAGGTGGTAAAAAAATTGTAGGTCACATGTGCTAGGTACAATGAGCAAACTCCGCAACAAATAATGGGTAATTACCGGCATTTAGAGTTGAAGCAGCCAGATCATTCACGAATACTGGTGCCGACTTCACAGGGGCGATTTCATTAGCAACCAGGAGAGGACGTGGAGCAAAAATTGTAAAGGGCTACATTAGTGTGTTAGTTTGTCTAACAACGAAGGTATCAAAATCAAAGTTCTAACTCCTGGCCATTTCCTGATTGGTTCAACAATTACAACCTTACCTGAACCGTATTCAGAACCCAACAACATTGGCTTATCAAAATTATGGTCAATAATCCAGCAACGAACCTTGACATTTTGGAAAAAATTTAGGTTGGAATATCTAAACAATCTTCAAAAGCGACAAAAATGGAAAGATGCCAAAGAAAACATAAAAACCTGAGATATTGTATTATTGAAAGAGAATTATTTACCACCATGTAAGTGGGCCATGGCGAAATAATTGAGGTATTTCCTGGGGACGACCAAATAATTCGGGTAGTAATGGTGAAAACTGCAAGCAGTGCCTTCAAGCGCCACACAACAAAATTGTACTAATTCCAGTTCACAGTAATTAAAAAGAACATCTCCTTAAGGCCGGGAGTATGTTTCAAAATATTTGTAAATAAGTGTAGCGTTGGCTTTAGATAGAATGCTTAATCTAGTCAATAAAAGATGTCACTGGAGTAAGGTAAAATTAATCAGAATTCTTTATTTATCTAAAGTTAAGCCTACACTTAACTGTTTCAAAGCATGAATGGTGAGAGATAACTTCCCCACCACTTGATCTAAACTAAATTGCATACAATATGTACATTGAAAAAGTCACAAAAGACAGCCAACGGCTTCTAGATATGAAACACTGCAGCTCAGCTCTAGCTGTCATCATTTTTAATTATAAGCGTTCCTATAATATTTGCAGTCATACTTAAAACCATTCTCTACGTTTCCTCGGACTGTTAGGTTGACTCCTAAATAGGTCATATACCTAAATATGTCATATCTTTCATTGCAAGCGTGCGGACATTCAAAAAAGACGTGCTGTACATTCTCAGTTTTACCCTCGCACTCAGGGCAGTATCATCGTGCTTGAATTTGTGTAGATAAGTACGAAAATTGATTTCTCCATTTATTTTATTTGTCCATTTACCACCGAAGAGATTAATCGATGAGTCCAACATCCTTTCAGTGCAATATATCATCGCACCTGCCCTACAACCTTGAACCTTTTCATAATTATTTTATATGATTTACTTTAAGGATTCTGGTCTACCTCTTTAAACAATTCTTGAAAGCACCGCTGTTCGCTTACTTTGTTGGACTTAAGCACTCTACAACATTTCCATGGCATTGCTGCATTATAAGCAATTGTAATGAAATCTACTTCCCAACTTTATCAAACTTTAGTCAGGAGATACTCACTAATCCTATACCAGAAGAATAACTTTACCCTTCAATGGTTTTATAACTTTACAGAATTCATTTCGGATCATTGCTGCAACCCTTTGCTATATAACACACTTTCTACACACTTTAGACCTACTCTTCATATTCCAATTTTGTTAAGCTTGGTGATCATATTCAAGGCATTTGACACATTTTGAATGCTCGTTAATTTCCCGATTTCGACAAACCATTCAATCAATCCTAATTTTCCCATTCTATATGGCTTTCTCTACTATTAGGCTCAGCAGACTTACCACTGCCATTTGTGTCTCTTGATAAGAACATTTTAACGCTTTTATAGAGGCAAAACATTTTGTTTGTCACACCAGAGATTTAAGAGCTTCTTGTGTCAATGCTTAAACATTAATTGGGATTAAAAAATAACAGTTTCCAACTTTATAGCAAAAACTCTTCCTTCATAGTTTGGCGACTATAAATACCTTTTCCCCCAGACCAGTAGGTTCAACCTTAAAATTCAACCAATTTGCTCTTTATAGCTACTATTGTTTAAAAAAAAAACGATCTTCCTTAATTTTTCGTCAATGAAAGTCAAAAAATACCTTGCACCTACTAGTGATGAATCCTCCTTAGCACCACATCAAATATTCAAATGTACGAGATCAAGTTTATCAGTTTATCTTACTGAGCAAATGGCGCAGTGGTTAAAGCGGAGGTGCTTGGGTCGGCGGGAACTGGGTTCCAATTCTATCAGGGGAGGATTGCAAAAGGGATTTTTCCTCATGGTATGCAAAGCGAACCTGTATTCGTGAGTCTTCAATTTTGCTTCCTCTTTTTTCCCCGTTTTCTTTAGTTGTAAATTTTAATTTTAGTTCTGCTGCACAAACATTTACACGAATGTATTTATCACCATAAGGTGGTCCATAAGGCAGTCGAGATTCTTAGACGCATAATTTTAATTTCGAGAAACATTTTCGTTGGAACCACTTGTATAATTTCCAGGGAATCAATTGACATATGAACTAGGCTAATAAACGCCCTAATCACATGCAACAAGTGGTTAAAAATGTATTGTTAGAGAAGCCGTAGTTGCGAACCACGTTCCAGTGACTTATTATACGACCCTCGTAAAAACAAATATAATATACATGCATATAAATATCACCCCCACGGAGAGTTTTATTATTTTATTCGCCTTTAATACATATCCTTTAATGGTACACAAATAAAGACTCTTAAAAAGAATTTAAACAAATTTTCATCTAACGTAATTCATAATTTAAATAAAATATTTAATATTCATAAAATTTAAAAAACAAAAAAAATTTTTGCTTATTTTTAAATTATTTAAGGATCAACTAGGGATAGATAGGATATTTTACTTTTGTGTCGCGTTGTATAAGGACATAACCGAACGCAGGGAAAAAAATTATGACTTTTGTAACAAAATTATAATTTATTGTCTCCTAAATATTTAAAAAGTTTGTTTTATCCTTTTTCGGCACGGAATATTATGCGTTAAATTTGGAGACATTTGATTGAATTTTAATGATTATACGCTTGAATTGAATAATTTTTTTTTCGTTTTTATTAAGTTACCGTGACTTTGCCGCTTACCGATAAGAAAGTTCCTTTATTTATCAAAATTATTTAGCAAACTTACTCTTGTGATCAACAGCTATACCAGGCTACAATTTTCCACATCATGGAATCATTAAACCCTCAAGCACTACCACAAAACTATGAGTTGCGTTCGATGGTTTCGCCGACCACTACTGGAATATTACTTAACGACTGTCTAGCAGTAGGACCTACGCTTCAAGCTAACTTATATCACATTTTATGTCGTTTTAGAGAGTTGGTATTTAAATCTGATGTAGAGAAAATGTATCGCCAGGTACACGTAGCCAAAGAAAACGTCAAATACCAAAGAATATAGTTTAAAGAGATGACCCTAAACAACCCATTCAACATTACGAGCTTCAGACAGTAACCTATAGAACCGGCAGTGCATCATTCCTAACAACCAAAGTTCTCCTAAAAGTGGCTGAACAACATCAAGACCAATTTCTAGAAGCACCTGCGCAAATTAAGAAAGACATTTATTTGGATGACCTCATGACCGAAGCCAACACAATTTGTGATGTAATAAAATTAAAAAAGTTAATTTTTCCGTGAATCTCCAGCAACAACCCATTCTGTTCTGACCAAGAGAGGAATAATATCAAAGCCAGTAAACTTTTCGATCCAATTGGATGGTTAGCACCTGTAATTTTCTTTCAAAATTTGTGGGTTGAAAATTTAGACTGGAATGAACAAACCAAACGTTACTGAATATTGGGTGAAACTGCGAAATAACTTACCAAAAATAGTGGAAATAAAAATACCCAGCTACATAGAAACAAATAGTGACACCAAAATGGAACTACGTGGGTTCTCTGATGCCAGTAAAGAAGCGAATTCTGCTATCGTATATTTCAGAATAGTTCAACCTAATGGAATAAATATTGTCAGGTTACTAACAGCTAAGATCATGTAGCACCTGTTAAACAGTTATCAATCCCAAGACTGGAACTCTGTGGTGCTTTAATGTTAACCATTCTATTGACCCAGGTAAAAAATGTATTAAAAACAACCATCAGTAATACTTATGCGTTGATTGATTCAACCATAGTATTACATGGGTTGTCCGCGCATCCATACTGCCTTAACCATACTGCAAAAATGCTTACGAACATAAACAGAGACCAGTGGAGTCATGCAACCAGACCAGCTACTCAATTTTAATCTGTCGTAGAATGGACTCAGCTGGTTAAAAACCACAACGAATGGCCACCTCAATATAGGTATAACAGCTATATAGTAACAGAAAAGAAGGCCTATGCACTACCAGTTCAATTTTCTGTATCGAATATGTAACTTCAAGAAGTTAACATGGAACAACAAATCATCGATAAATTCTCCAGTTTCACTTAAGTGACGCGTGTGTTAGGTTATGTTTTGCACTGGATCCAGCGTAAACCAAAATCGATAACGACTACTCTTCAAACTGTTGAGTTAAGTAAAGTTCAAAGGCGCCTCATTCTGACCATTCAACAAAAACATTTCGGAGCAGAAATAAAAGATCTATTATTCAACAATAAGTTACAGAATTCTATAGTAACTTAACAGCATTGTCCTCATTCATTAATCCGTTTATTGGGAAATAAACGAAATTATTGGGAATCATTTCACTGCGCAGAAAGTATGCCTTTAGTTGGATGGTACTCCTCCCAAATTTGGTTCTCTTCCAAAAAATGGCCCTACTTTTTTTTAAGCACGAGCACCCGATTATAGGGAAAAGAGAAAGACTTTAATCAGACTAAAAAAAATGAGGCAAAGAGTTAAAGATATTTTTATAAATCATATTTCAGAAGTTGAGTTAGAAGCAGTTCATCTAAAGTAGTATGTCCTAGCTAATCTAGCCAAATATGGTATTAAAGTATGGTTGGTTTGTTGTGCACTGACCCCCTTCCCCATTTTTGTTCAAATCTATAGTAAGGAAAACAGGAATCTGTAAGAGAGACTAACCAAAGAGAGCGGGTCATTAAACATTTGTGTCCCAGATTTAAGGATTTTCTTGTTTTATAGAGTACTTTATACGATTCTAGGTCGCTACAACTGTTAAAAAAATTTTAAAAATTTGAATGCTCTCTAAAACAATTACTTTTACAGTGCATTTAAGTGCACTATAGAAAACAATGGATAGAAATCACCAAAGTGGTTTGTCCCAGCACATTAGAAATTTTCAGGATCAAATAAATAATCTTTGGTGTAAAATTAGTCTAGAACTCATTTTATACAAAACTTTCCAATCAAATTAACATCTAATCAACTTATCTGTCTCTCTATTACTCAATTATCATTCACAACTCAAAATCACCCCCTTAAACCAAAGAAATTCCAAAAGTTAAAAAAAAAAAATATTTATTGCAATCTCAGTCGAAATAATTAAATTTCATCCACTTGGAAAATTAATGAATTTCCATCAATTTTACTCTACATATCTGTATTTTGTTGTTATTTTTACCATTTTTTGTAATTATCTTATTGATTGGAAAATTAATGATGGAAAATCTATCTATTTTTCGGTTTTTTGGTTTCGGATTTTTTTTTTTTTTTGCATTTTGATGACAAGTAAATTTGGTTTTATTTCGATTCAATGAATTTGATTTGAATTTTTTTAACTTGTTGAATTCGAAGTTTATCGAAATGCGCGAGCAATGAAAATTTCACTCATTTTGAATTTTAATCAACGTTTGAAAACAACATCCGTGCGATTTATGTTATGGAGATGTACAGTATGGTCTGAAGAACACGTAACAAACGATATGTCGGTCGCTATATGTTTTGATGTTTCCGCATTGTATTGTAAAATTGTATTTACTTTCAGGACATTTACATAGCTTCTTTTAAACTGTCTTGTGTAACGAAGCCATCTAATTTTATTCCAAATAAATATATTACCATATCGGTCGACTTTACGCCATACATTAAAAACATGCTTTTGATTCATTTCAATTACGTGAAACTTATTTCTATATCCAATTGTCTTGACGAAATTGTTTCAATCATGCGGATGATAGATATGCGATGCCGCTTTTTCTTTTATTTTTCAATAAGAGCATGGTCAACATCGCATTCCATATGCGTATGACTGTAGCGACCATCGCTACACACACAATTAAAATTATTCAGATATTTCGTGCAATTTTCATATAATTCGCTAACGCTACATGTACACTGTACATAAATATATATAGAGCGTAAAGTAGCTATTACACATAGCACTCGGTCGCCATGGCCTGATGAGATGACAAAAAATTTTTAACAAAATTATTTACGATTCCTCATCAGATCGAAACTGAGCTTTGCTTTGCACAACATCCAAATTCTGAATAATTAAAAATAACGACACGTCACCGCCGTCGTTATAACCCACTACTAAAAATGTATGATCAACTAATTATAAATTAGGATTCATTTGTAAAGCAAATAAAAATATTGTGGCAACGAAAGAATTGCCCAGCGCTCGAGTCACTAGTAAACTTGTTATATTATGGTATAAACAAGTTCCTCCTTATTTAGCAATTGCTTCATGCCACATTTAACAGAACGGTTGTTATAGGTTAAACACCCATAATTGGCGCTTGTAAAGGGATATTGACGTTTTGAGATAAGGTATCGAAAAGCACTGCTTCAAATCGAACATACACAAATAAACGGAATCGTTGTGTTTTGGGATCTCCTTGTCTTGCTTTTTGATTAAGTAGGCCTCATTGGCATCTTAATGTTTTTGTTGCTCAAGCTTTAAAAGTTCCATTTCTTTGCCAGTTGCCAAGCTCATTTTTGTTTGAAGCACGTCACATGTGTTGCAGGTATCAGCCTTTGAGGGTTAAATTTAAAATTCAACATACATGCGGGCCATTTTGTTGATATTCAAATCACTACTCAAATTTTTAGTGGTGTCTCGTCTTGTGTAGTGACTTTGATATGCCGGAAATTTTTTAATGTGAGTTCTGATTTCATTTAGTTTTTTTTCTACAAGGAATGCTTACCCCGTTGTTCCAAATAATTAGAAGTATCTGCTGGAATCTATCATTTTTCGATTGAGTTCTTATAAGTCTATTGGTTTTGCTAAATGTATCTCGAAAACATCTCTTGCATACATTTTGACGCTACCTCCGTTAACTTTCAAGACAAAATTGCACGTAAATCTTCGGTTGTTCTTAATTTTATTTAAGGCTGAAATTTTGCAAACTTTTTTGTCTGCTGTTGTTATTAGACCACACTCATATAATAATCTTAGATTATAATTGCCTAATTTCTAATAACGATCAACATTTTTTTTTGTGTTTCTGCATGCGGTTTAAGCGCTTTACAAATTTTCTGATGCATCAGCTTACCTGTGTCAGTAGTTAAGGCTTGCCCACTGTTTCTTTTCAGTTGTCTGAACTACTTCTAGCCTGTTTAAAATTGGTTTCGATCTGTTGGCCTAAATTATCTAAATCATGTTAGTCTTCAGTTTCATTACTTGAGATTTCGTCAATATGTGAAAGCCTATATTCCGGATCAACATCACTGTTCCATTGCTCAATATGTGTTTCGAAATCTTGCTGCAATATTCGGCTCTAAAAGTAAGTACCATTTATATTATGGCATTTTGATAAACCAAGTAACAGTAAAAAAATGCATTCTAGAAAATACAAACAGACACAACAAGACCTAAGCAAAATGTCACAAGTTCAATATGTGCCATATTGAACTTGTGACATTTTGTCTTTATAGTAAAGGGTGTTTTTTATAGAATTACACAAGTTTAAATGGCCAATTCGTTTTATGTAATATTTCGTACTGAACTCTCCGATAGTTTCTTGAATGGTTTTAATACCAAGGTCATCGTGTCTGTTGCTCTTTCGAATATACCATGGGGCGTTTGTAGTACTTCGAAGTATTTTTGCTTGTGCAGGTTTTCTGTATTTGATGCGCTGGTAGATCCCCACAACTGTATTTCATAGGTCCATATGGACACAATTATCACTTTGTATAGTAAAACTTTATTGCATAAAGATAATTTTTTTTTCTTCCTATTAGCCAGTACATTTTCGAAAAAGTTATTTTTATTTGGCTGCGCTTTGCTTCGATATGATTTTTCCAGGATAGCCTTCGGTCAAGGTGTAAACCTAAGTATTTAACCTTTGTTTGTTGAGGTTTAATTTTACTGATGGATAAGTGCATTTGTTCAGAGTTAACGTGATGTGAGTTGACTTCAAAATCCAAATTGATGGTCTGGTATAACCTATAGCTCTTCTAATACTAGTTTAAGTTTACTTAAATCCATCAATTTTTCGAAAAGCTTCGATATTGTTGGAAGCATGCTTATTGGTCGATATGACGATATTTGTGTTACATTTTTCCCGGGTTTCTGAATCATTGTGATAAAGGAAATTTTTTATTTCTATGCTATATAACCAGTTCGCATGCTTATTAGTTTTAAATATTTATCAGGTAATTCACTTATCATTTTTCCCATAATACCAAAAGTGCCTTTTTCGAGCTTATATGGCCTTTGATTGTATTCTTCGCTCTTTTCCACTTAAACATAATTAGCTGAAGGACGAATCATTATCCGTTTGCTCAGGTAGAACAAATTTATTAGCATCTTGATGAGGTGTTAACACTTTCTTTAGATGATCAGCGGAAGCTAATGCTTTTTCTTCATCGCTTCTTGCCCAATTTTCACTTGTCAGTCAAATCGGTGAGTTAGAATTAACTGGTCTTTTTAAATTTTTCGTTGCCTTCCAAAATCATAATAAAACAAAGAAATATATTTTTAATATCAATAAAACGGTCTGTATTGGATGGAATATTTTATGACACTAATGTTTAAATGTGATTTCGGCTATGTCGCTACCACGGCTGGCTCGTAGAAGGCGCAATCTGGAACACCAATTTTCGCAGCATTTGCGGCCGTATTTTGCCAATAACTTCTTCGAATGTTGATTTCCAGATGTTCAATTGTCTCTGGTTTATCGACGTAGACCAGTGACTTTACATATTTTTTTTTTTTTTTTTATTATTTAAGTTATTTTAGTTGGCTGGAGCATTCCTGCTTATATCACCAATTTTTTTGACGTACATTTTACCATCTGCGCATTGCATAGCTCCATGTCACCCTGTACCACGATGACATGGAAGATGGATCGGCCCATGAGTTCTGCACACCAATAGGGGGTCATAGTTGTGTTTATCAATATCACCGATCGTAATCTTTGTGAGAAAAATTCCCTTTTGCATCCTGCCCCTGTTGGGATTCGAACACGGTACCTCCCGCTCCAAGCGGCACAGCGCTAACCACTGAGCCACTTGCTCGGACTTTACATAACCTCAAAGAAAATAATCCAATGGGGTTAAATCACACGATCTTGGTGGCCAATTAATTGGACCATTACGCGAAATTATTCTTTCATGAAAAATTTCTTTGAGTAAATCAATTGTAGCCTGTTGGAACCACATTTCAGAAAGACTAATGCCAGCTAATCGAGGTACGAAAAAATTTCTAATCATATCCCTATACCGCTCACCATTGACAGTAACATTCTGACCATCATCGTTTTTGAAGACATATGGACCAATGACCCCGCCAGCCTATAGAGAGCACCAAACAGTAATTTTCGGTCGATATAATGGTGTTTCGACAAAAGCTTGTGGGTTATTCTCACTCCAAATCCGACAGTTCTGCTTATTTATGTACCTAGTCAACCAAAAATGGGCTTTATCGGAGAACAAAATGTTCAATGGAAATTTAACATCAATATCAATTTGTGCTTCAGCCCATTCACCGAATTGGCAGCGCATACGATGGTCGTTTGGCTTAAATTCCTGCACAAGTTGAATCTTGAAAGCTTTTAAGCCAAGATCCTTTCGTAAAATCTTCCATAAAGTGGAAGGACACAACTGAAATGCAATTCGGTAAAATTATATTTATAGCAATAAAGTATTATCATTGTTAGACAATGCTTCAAGTCATCCTGTGGATTTATGTTTATTATACTCTTCAATGCAAGAGTAAAGATTTTGAGTAAAATACTGCATTATTCTCCAATATTGCAGTAATTAAGTGAACGTTTGTTATAGATCTCATATTTCTATTTAAACCCATCCATCGAAAGGGCATGAAGTCCAACGCAACCTCATTACTACATTCGATGTCGTTAATTGTAATGCATATCCTTGTCAAATTAAAACCGATAAATCTTATGATGACTACAAACAATTGACTACTTTTCATTCTGTTAAGCGTTCTACAGATCATACTGTATATCACTGTATATTATATAAGTATAAAATATTATTCGTCGGTCGATTTTTCATTATAGTTGATGGAAAATGGACATAGAATAATAATAGGATGATGACTCGTACCAAATCGAAATAGTGTTGTTCTGGTTGGAACACACATTTAAAAGGATTTTTGAATTTTTTATGTGATTTAATTCATATACATGATTATAAGACATGTAGAAGACGAGTATGAAGATTTTGTTTTTGTATAGTATATATGGTGATGGTTAAATAAAGGTCGGCACAAACTATGTACTGGTACGCAATACTATATTTATACAATATTTATAATAGAAAATATTAGGTATAGTGCGGTGGATATAAAAGTAATAATAATAATAATAGTAATAATAATAAATATGATGGAATGATTTTCATTTGGGAATTTGAAGAAGTTTTTTTTTCTTTTTGCATTTTTGTTGTTAGATAGTTTTACCATTTTCCGATCCTTCTTAGCATATAAAAGTTTTTTGGTTCTAGTTCTTTTATAAATTTATAAATTATTTTGCTTCTTCTTATTATTGTTATTATTATGATTATTATTACTGTATAGTATGTATATAAATATAAGAAAATGGGTGTGGCTTTATTGATTTAATTTATAATTTAATTGAACTTAAATAATAAATATAAATGATTTTATTATTTATTTATACATTTATTTTGTATATCTTGTTTCAACTTTATATACAGGTGACTCATTCTTACATGGTTTCGATTTACTCGGCTAGAAAAATTTCAAAGTTTTAAACAAAGTTTTACGTGGTATTGTTAATGCATCGTGTTTCGTAAGAAATGGAAAACGTCAATGAAGAAAAATGGAAGCACATGAGGAACCACGTACATCATCTTTATCAACATGAAAATGTTGAAATGTCTCTTAAGAACGAGACCTCTAGATCTAGGACAGCCAGAATAAGATAAACTAAATCCGGCCCAACCATTGGGTCATATCCCACAAAAAGAAAATACCAGATATGAAAAACCAAATACTATAGAACTATAAAATTTACTATAAAATTTTCCCATGAACTGCTATCTACTGTGTAAGACGATGTTTACCTGTACAAACTTACCACGAATACAGAAAATGTAATCGAATTAAAGTTTAGTTTTTGATTAAACTTAGCAGCAAAAATAATTTCTTACGAGTTTCGAAAAAAAAATGTATTTTCTTCTGTCATTTTTACGAACGACGTTTGAAAATCTTTTTGAAATGAAAATAAGTTTTAATTCAATTTTAATAAAAAAATGTTATATTTATAAAATTTTGAAACCCCTTTTAGCTTAACTACGCGACTATATTATATATATATATATATATATATATATATATATATATATATATATATATATATATATATATATATATAGGAAAATGATCGTTCGCGAGATTTAATATTTTTGTCAGATTTACTCGTTGGGAAATTGATTTTAAAACGATTTAACCTGATTTGATGATGACAAATTTGAATTTAATGAAATCAATCAATTTGTAATCAATCAATAAGTTTGGTAATTTTGTATTTAATGATTTTGCTTTTTGGAATTATCTTTTAAAAGATTACCACAGCAAAATCTTATTGAAATTGTTGTCCCGGGTCATCCAAGATGAGCTACATATGGTAGTAATCAACAGTTACGTCTTACTTTACACTATCAATTAGATCCAACAGATTCAAAAATTAGAAACACTTTGTCCAATAAGCATATTGGAATTTAACAAAAAGTTTTTTTAATAGAATCAATTCAATTAGTGAGACATCATTCAATCAGCAAGTAAAAATCTTGTCCGAAACATTAGGAGAAATCTTAGAATTTAGAATTTTTTAAGGGATACAAAATATTGAAAGTCAAAACATAAATTACTGATATATATTCGATCTTCCAGATCTTCCAGTTCTTTTGAATTACGAAATGTTTCAAAGCAATGTTTTCAGTTATATACCTTGATGCATAACATCTTCTAGGAGATTGTTCTTAAAACCATTAAAAAGATGAATAGAATTAAAATAAGCTCACAATGATTTAAGCAACATATAATTGCTGGCTTCCGACAAAAAGTTATGCCCCACAACATTATCATTAATTATGCCTCGTGCTCTAGCCGCTCATTTAAACGTTACATATCAACAATTATTGAATATTTTTAAGGTATCTTAAGATGTAGTTTCAAAGACCGTCGATGTAAGAAGCGCAGTAATCTTAAATGATACATAAAGTTATTGGCATCAGCGTCCTTAGAATTAAGTTTAAAGAAGGTAGGCAACGTTGCAGTTCTTTTAAACTCTCTTCTTAAAGCATTCTCAATACTATCTTCGGTAAAATACATTGACTGATCATCTTGTAAATGAACGGATAATGTAAGTACATTATGGGATTGGTCATAGCTTTGAAGTCCTTGGATATGTCAAGCAACTTTCTGCTAACTAAATATATTGACAATCACCCTGTGTTGATTTATTTCATCATATTGCATAATATTACTATATTACTTGTATTACTTTGAGAATCAACCACAACTATAATTCTGGCGCAATCTTGGCCCCTCGTTATGTTTTTATGTATGCATTTAATTGTTTTGACTGTAAAGCAAAGCTCAATATTTATATGAGCGTTTAATTTAAAATTTAAAAATTGATTATATTGAGCAACATAGCGGTTGTTAATTATAATATTTTATCGTAAACTTGGTTGATTTTCAAATTATAATTGCTGATTTATGGCCTTTGCAGGAACTAAACTTATAGTACAAATATACCATAAAAAGTGTAAAAAATGGGAACGTAGTTTAAAAATGAAAAAAATTGTTTTCGTGATTTTTCTTTTTTCTCTCTCAAAAATCTGAACTTTATTATTATATTATTTTAATCTAGCTAATCGAGTTTACCGTTATAGTAACAAAGAACACATAGTAAAACAAAAAATAACAAATATACAAAAATAAATTCAAAATACATTTTACGTGTATTACCAGAGCCTTCTATATAACAAAGCCGCAATGATCGGAGCAATTTTTAACTGAGTTTAATATTAGGATCTAATATTAGGATTTAACGATATTCCATAAGAACATATGTGAAATGTTTTTTTTATTCGCATTTTCGGATTGAATGTCATTCATAACCTAAATTTTTTTTATATCTATAATTAACACAAATCTTAATAACACAAATATATCATAAATTAATTATATTCAGTAATTATATATTTTTAAATTCAAATGACATGGATTTCATTTTTTAAATAATTTTCTGCGCATGTGTATGTTAAATTTTGGTAGAATATAGTAATAAATGCAATGGAAAACCAAATAATGAAATATCGATGACGTATGAGCATACACAAAGAGTTTGTTTTTGTAATTTCTGTTTTTTTTAAAATTTTTTTTCATATTTTGTGTTTGTAAATAGAAGGTTTTTTAGGACCCTTATAATAAAACATTAATTAAAGGTAAATAAAACATTCATAAATCATAATTTAAGTTTAAATGTCTTTGAGTTTAAAAATCAGTTTTACGGCCATTTCCATGTTTGATATACGTTTTAAAGACAACACATACGATTTGTAAAAAAAGTAGATTTTTTTCGTTTTTCTACCACCTCTATTTAAAGTTCGAATTTATTCATTGAGGCTTTGTATACATAGGAGGCTTTGGTATTACATATGCATACATATTTTATTTGTATGAAATGAAGTATTTAGTATTATTTACATATTTCAACAAGTTTATTTCAATCGAATAAAAAAAAATTAACTGAGCAATTGGCGCAGTGGTTAAAGTGGCGGTGTTTGGGTCGGGAGGTATCGGGATCGAATCCCTACGGGGGAGTGTTGCAAAAGGGATTTTTCATCTCTTGCATTAGTTTTTGTGTCTGACCGTGAAGGAAATATTCCAGCTGGTATAGATTTCGCTGTTTACCTTAACAACAGAAGAACATTGAAACGTTTAAGGGAGCTCTCAAAACATTTGGATCCTATCGTATTTCTTCTGTTCTTTCCCAAAGGTAAATTCGGATAGACCACCGATATGCATCACAGCAGCAAATATGCTACTGCTTTAAGAATTAAAATGACGACCCTTCAATTTTATTCATATAAAATTACAGTATGTCGAACTGTTTTTAATCCGCTTTATTATGGTGGCAAACTATTTCAACAATAGTTGGTGTTTGCTTACGCTCGAGTTGAAACTAACCGGTTAAATTTTATACGACATAACCCAAAAGCTCTTCGTATTAAATTTTACAGGGGTCTTTTGAATTACATAAATAGCGATGGTCTTGAAAATAATACTAGAGTTGGTAATATTTATATTCTACCATCTTCGTTTATCGGTGGTCCAAGGTTTATGTCCAAATTATGTACCAGCAAAATATGGTTATTGTTAGAAAGTTTCGCCATCCAGACTTATTTATCATTTTTACGTGTAATCCGGCATAGGAAGAAATAAAGTTGAAACTAGAAACTTTTCAAAATTCTTCAGATCGTCCAGATATCGTACCCTGAGTTTTTAATTTAAAATTACACGAGTTCTTTAGTGATATCGTAAAACAGCAAATTTTTGAAAATATCGTATCGCATTTTTATATTATTGAGCATCAGAAACGTGGGTTACCTCATGCACACTGCTTATTTACACTCGCTAAGGAAGATAAATTCAAAATTGGGGACGATGTTGATAAAATCATTTCAGCGGAGTTTCCTTATTTAAATTATAACAACTTCACAAGGTGGTTATTAAACACAATGTACATGGTCCAAGCGGATAATTTAATCGTAATTCTGTTTGAATGGTTGGAGGAACATGTTTAAAGCAATTTCTTAAAAAATTTTGTTTTGAGACAGATATATCTATGGAAAGTTATTCCAAATATAGAAGGCGTTCTCCTTGTAAGTCACCAGAACATTTTCCACGAATGCGATATTTCTGTTGATAATCGTTTTATAGTGCACTACAATGCCTATTTAAGCTTGAAATGTAATACTCTTATCAATTTCATACTATGCTCTACCGTTAACGCAATTAAACATATCCATAAATATATAACTAAAGTACATGATTGCGCAAAAGTTGGGGTTCAAATCAACTCCTTGATGAATACTGTCGCTATATAAGCAGCTTGGAATCTACAAAAAGTACCCATTCATAGTCAATTTCACAATACTGCAATGTTATCTGTTGTCTAAAAGATGGACAGTATCGTTTACTTTCAAGAAAACAATATAGAAAATGATTTTTTTTATAGCGACATCCCGAATCATTATGTATTCAAGAACTCGAAATGGGGAAAGCGATCTTTAAAATTCTCGTTTTGATAGAAAAACGATTGGCAGAATAATAGCAGTTTCACCTATAGAGATATAGAGCATTACCATCTACGACTAATTCTTCTATCTGTTAAAGGTAATGAATCTACATCATTTGATGTACTGAAAACCTTTAATAACGTAGTATACCTAACCTATAAAGTAGCAGCAAGAGCAAGGTGATTAATTAATCATAGCTGCGAGTGAACGCTTAAATCATAACTGTTTATCTAAGAATCGCGAGCATATGTTACCTAAATCTTTGAGATCCTTATTTGTGAGCCATTGTAATCCTGCTGATCCGTTAACATTTTTGAATGAAGTCAAACGTAGTATGATGGAAGATTTTATTAATCGAGGAATACACCAAGAAGGTTTTGATTTTCTTTCAGTAGTGGCAATACCAAACGTTTCTAAATTTTTTATTTTATTTTCTTGCCACCTAACAATATTGTTGAAAATAATTTGTGGAAAGTTCTAAATACTGATCAACTTTCGGGGAGCATCAGCAGTTTTTTCATCTGTATTAGAAGTTCCACAAAAACCTCTTTTCGGTTTTTTTTACCTCGATGATCCCGGCGGTTGTGGAAAAACATTTTTGTATCTGGCATTGAAGCAGAAGATCTCTGATAGTAATAAAAAAGTAATGTGTGTAGTTTGGGCTGGGATTACTGCAAATTTGCTCCCTGACAAATTGCCGTGCCATTTAGCCTTCTTGCTTTCGCTTACATGGATATCGTTAAACATCCTCAAATCTCATTAAAAAAATACAATTTTTATCATCAATGACAATTTTTATCATCAATAGGCCTATTAAATGGGATGAAGCACCGACGGCATCAGGTATCCCACTTGAAACTGTAGATTTGGTTTTTAGAGATATAATGAACATCGATTGATCGTTTGTTAGAAAGGTAGTTGTGTTAGGAGGTGATTTTTGGCAAGTTTTGCCACTAGTAAGAAATGGAAATCAAAGTTCCATAGTGAACGATACAATTAAGAATCACGGTTATGGTGCCATTTCTATTCATTATATTTAAAAATGAATTTGAGAGTTATTAGTGATCCTTTTGAATATGATCCCAATGTGGTAAAAATATATTTTACATTTTATTTGTTCGTTCTCAATTGGAGTACGGTGTAGTAATTTGAGAACCTTATTACCACGTCTCTTCAGATCGCATTGAAAATATTCAAAAACAATTATTGAAATATGCAATAAGAAGAGTACCGAGAGATAATAATTTGTCTAGTTAAGTTCTTCGTCCTTGCAATGGTAGATGTAACTTCGAGCATTTGAGCACTTGCTTTTCAGCGAATTGTTGCATGTGGAAATTTTGTTAGCAATATTCTTTTCTCCAAAATGGATTGCAGGATGTTACATTAAGAACAACATTAAATTACTTTGTTCATTTGATTTAAATTTATAAATATTTAGAAATTTTTTTTACTTCTTGCAATATATTGCCTGATGCAAATCAGGTTTCAAGTGGATCATATGTTTCGAACAATGTCGGGTTGAGAGTGGCTATGAAATAACTATTTTGGAATAGCTTGGTTATTGAATCTAATGGGGAATGCTGATTCATAGAGCGTTAACTAAAAATATGTTATATGAGAAAAGGACAATATTAGACGATTTTAGAGTCAGTCCATGCGTAGATACTGTCAACATTTATGATTAATGATTTCTTCACCGGTTTGACTAATTTTCAGAGAAGGTACGCTCCCAAAATTCAAGCCGTGCTAGAGATATCTGGTATAGAGTAGAGCTACCTTCGTTTTTGCCGCTACAAGATTAGTAATAACTCCGGAAAATTGTTCAATGATGTGAATAAGCCAGCAATACATTTGGCAATACATTTCATCAAAAAGTCAATACATTTTGACTTACATATTTAAACATTTTTTCCGGTTTTAAATAATTTTTCATTTATCAGCTTCAAATATACGACTAGAAAAGTTTTTCTCTAAGTCAATAGATCGTTTTTAGTTTTTCTTAATATTTAACTTTAAAATATTCATAAAACTTAATATACTGTCTGTTTTCAAGCCATAACCCAACTAACAAAAATAAATCGGCCAAAATAAAAAAAATCAAACGAAAATTCCATGTATCCACCAATATTTCGATTCCACCTTGTAAGCATTCGAATGCGCAAGACCCAATTTGCAATATAATATAAATTTTCATATTCTGAATCCTCCCATAAAGTAGCAAAAAAAAAAATAAAAAATTGAATTTTCACAATGTACAGAACACAACGGAAAAAAAAATTTTACAAAAGAATACAAAATACTGAGTAACATCTCACGGGATTCTGATTCTGTATTTTAATTTTTTAGCTGTTCGATCTAAGGAACAAGAAGGCAACCAAACTTGAATGAAAACATCTACCATGTATTTGCTTATTTATGGTTTATAAAATTTTTATTTTTATTTTTTAATTAAAAATAAAGAAAAATGAAAATTTTGTTTTTTTTTTTATTACAAACAATTAATGTTTTGTCATCAAACAATTAATATTTCAAAAATAAACAACAAACACTATGTACGAGATAGTGAATATTAAACCCCTCTCGATTTTAAAATGATTGTGTTGCTTAATTCATTGTGACCGCCGTTTTTAGTTGTTACCCGTATTTTTGTTATGCATACTCCGATATGCACAAAAGGTAAAAACCACTTTTGTGCTGGAGGGTTTGGTATATAAATGTATACTTGAACAAATAATTGTGCAGGACAATTGATTTTACGCTTGATTAGCTATGATCACTTTCATTTTTGTCCGTATTGTTTTGGTTTTATGGTTTTTCCTTGTTTTTTTGTAATGCTCAATGTGTTTTGTTTATATATGAAAATCACAAATCGTTCATAAAAAGGAGGGAGCTCATTGATGTTGTCGAATTTGACAGTAATTCTTGTGATTTAATTAGTGTAGTATCTGATGAGGGTTGAAGACACGAATCGGTATCATAATATGATGTTTTGCAGAAATAATTACTTCAAGGTGAAAATGTTTTGCTTGTGTGTTTTGGGAGCTATCATATGATTCGTAAAATCATCGAACTTTTTGGTAATGGTGTGGTCCATCTTTTTTGGAAGCGGTTAGAAAAATTGTATGTGTTTTTAGAGCTGACGGTTGATCAAATGAGGAGCGTTTTAATATGACAAATGTTTTAAGTTTGTTTGTTGATCTAAATATAGTTTAATACTCTAGTAACCTAGGGTGTAAATTTCTGCAATTTTGAAACATTAAATTGAAACATTAAAACCAAATGACCTTTTCTACTGAACTATCTCAGAAGCTTGTTGTAAATATAAATGGTGAAATCCTGATAATTTCGATAAATAAGCGAAGGTCTAAAACCAAAGTAAATTGGGCTACTAATCCTGAATCAATTTCTTTTTTATTTAATATTCCTAGTGTTCAATCGGGGAAAAATGAAAAAAAAATATCGCTTTATATTTTATCATTTTTGGCATAAAACGTACAGCCCCAAAGTAGTTACCCCAAAGTAGCTCCATAGTTACGGTAACCACGTAAGTTAATAGAGATTTTAAATTTTTGTTTGGAGAAGGTAAAATGAGTTGACTTGTTTTCATTTAGCTTAATGCGATACTTTTTGGTCTAGGTACTTACAAGGTTCGTAGTCCATTGCACTTGTTTAATTTCTTCTTCTACAATAGGACCAGTTGCTAGAATTGAACTGTCTCCGCGAAAGTAGCTAATGTTGTCTCGCTTGTATTAAGGTCAGTTGTATAAAGTAAATATAATACTGATCCCAAGACTACCTTGGGGAAACCCTGCTGACATTTGTTTTACTCCTGATACTTTTTCTTCATATTTAACCCGGAAATGTCGGTTAGCAATATAGGATTTCAAAATTTGAAAGTATTCTTTTGGTAAGTCTCGGTACAATTTGTATTCCAATCCAGAGTGCCATTCTTTATCGAAAGCTTGGGCTATATCCAAAAATATTAAGAAATATATTTTTTTATTTTAAAACGAATGATCTATTGAACTTGTTCAATTGTAGAGTGATTTTGCGGTAATCCAAATTGATGAGGCGGCATTCAATTTCTTTCAAAATACGCCTTATAAACTGCGGGATTACATTCTTTTCCGCTGATTGTTTTACGTGCGGTTGAAATGTGTCTTCCAGGTAAGATACAAATAGTTCTGCTTTTTGTTTAGAATTTTATCCGTAATTTTTAATTGGCGTTATTTGATTATTTGTTCTTTTTAGTTTTTTTAGAGCTTTCTGTAGAGAATACTCTGTGTTTTTATTGCCAATTAAACTATGTATACATCGACTAACCGATTCATTTTTTAGTTCGTTAGTTCTGCATTTAAGCTTATTGCAAAGGTAACTAAGAGTTATTTTTCTTACTAGACCTCGGTTTCTCTGCCATGTTTTTCTAGTTTTTCGCTTTTCTAATTCGCTTTTCTAACTAATTCTTTTATCTCAACTGGATTAAAATTTGTTTCGATTTTTCTTTTTAATTATTGGAGGGCTACCCTAAACTGCTTAAAGCTGATGCCTGATTGATACTGGTAGATCGGTGTTATCTCCAATCTATTTCCTATAAATGGGACCTAATTAATTTGATAATTTATTAGTTTATGTGGATTTTTCCGTAATAATGTGTGAGGGATCTAATGAAAGACTTTCAATATTTTCTAAAAAGATGTGGGTTTTGGATTTATCTCTTGCAATGTAGAAATCATTGAGATCTGGAGTGTTGGTTTATGTCCTGACAAGAACTCGCAGTTAAACGCTCGGCCTGCAGCGAATAGTTCTCTTTCCTTCAGGGTTGTTAATCTTGACCCCCAGAAAGTATTTTTTGCATTATAATTATTTCTACCATAAAATTAAACCCAAGTTGCTTAAACAACTTGTTATAATCCTCTGGGAACAATCAATTGAAGAAACATTGAATTCCTTCTTATTATTTAACTAAAATTTGATAGCTACTTGCATACTTCTTCAATTTTTACTCTTTCATGATGTTTAATCTTTTCTTTTACATATTTTTCTGATCCTCCTCTCCCTCTTACCGCCGGATGCAATGGGTGGTAAGAACTGTAACCACGTATTTTGGCATATGAGGTTTTAGTAAAATTACTTTCTGATTTAAAAAGATTTCTAGCTCCGGAATATGTTGAATTACTCCTGAATTGCAATTCTTAATGTCTGATTTGTCATATTCGTTTAGTATAAAATGGATGTAATTTCATCCACTGTTTCTTGACTATCTAGACGCCCGTTTATAGCTTCAATGCTTTTCTCTTCTTTAATGATCCAGGTGTTAAGGGCTTCGATGATTTTATATAATTTTTTAAGGCATAGTATATTTAAAATTTTTTGATTTTTGGCACTTGTAAAAATGACTTTCGTTCGCTTATACCATACTTATGTAATATGTGTGTAAAAGAGTTTCTTGATTTGTAATGTTGTTAACAGCTATTGGCACTTTATAATGTGATGTCACTTGCCGTGATTTATCATTGATTTATCTTTGTAATTCTTCAGCAAACGATACTGCCTCTATAATTTGCAGGATGCTGTTCTTCGCAGTTTAAACAAATTGGCGGTGAATATGTATTTACTATTATTTGAACTTTTTTTTGTTAAGATTGCGCATTTCCATATTTGGTTAGATAGGCCTACTGACAAATCAGAGTTTTGTTAGATCAGCCGTAGTATAACTGTCTATATTCTATATTTTTTTTTAGTTTGGCATCTAGGTTAATTTCCAAGTACTTATATGTATTGGTCTAAGGTACAACCTTGTTGTTAATGACTGTAGGAAGATAAGTTATATTTTTAAAATATATAAAGTAAAATTTAGATACGTCGATTTGGCCTCGTTGAGCTTAATATGCCAATGCCATGTCTAATCTTTTATTTTATTAGGTGCATTTTTTAGTCCCTCATGCCAAATTTTATCTAATGCTTGGGGTCTAATGCTTCGTTCCAGGAAAGTTAAAATTTGTAAGCCATTATTTTAAGATAATTTGCGTTGGACAAGTGGAAACAAATTAAATCTGTCAGATATCGGAAGAGCTATACTAAAATCCGCAATAATATTACCAAAAAGATACGTCTTGAGAAAACCTGTTATTACATTTTGGAAAACGATTAATCAAATTGGGTATAACAGCAAATCTTTAAATCAGAACGAGATTTTTTCAGCTGATGAATTCGCTGCTGAATTTTTAAACAATTTTCATAATACTGCTCAACATGTCAACAACCTGGAATCTTTATAATAATGTATAATAATGATGAACGAAAATCAGAATTATCATTTAATGGCTTTGCTTTTATCACATAGGAAAAAGCTTTAAAGTCCAGAGCAAAGAAACAATTAATAAAATCTTCACAAATGATTGAATTCAACTCAGGAATATCATAATATAAAATTATATCTCTGTGACGGCTAAACTTGTAATGTGCATAGACTAAGTCGTGATCAGAAATAGCAGGAAGAGCAAGCTGTCCAAAAGAAATAATGTTGTAATTATCAGTTTCATATAAAACTATTAAATCTATCAACCTATTCAATCAAGTATACGCTTAAATGGCGTATACATTGGTTGGATGGCTCCAACACAAATAACTTTTTCATACTGTGACAAGAATTGTGAAAAAATTTGATGCAAATTATTAATATCATCAGTACAAGCAGGACGAGGATTGTAAATTATTAATATGAGAATTTTACCATAACAACTTCTTAGTTCAGATGCCAACAGTTATTATACCAATTATACCAAAACTACCCGAAAATAATTTTGAGACCTTTAAGCTGTTCCGGTAATAGAGACTAACACTACCCCATCGTAAAAATTTATAATTGTTAATATGAAGCGACTTGATCCTAATTTTGTTATTAAAGAGGGTTTCTGTCAAACCAAGAAAATCAAATCTTGATGTATCCAATAAAACGGCAATCTCATCAAAATGTCGAATTAAACTACGAACATTCAAATACCTAAATTTTAAACTAAAATTTACATTTACCTGATTAACATTTGAAATAGACTCAATAATTAATAAAAAGGACGATTGCTCAATTTAGATTTAAATTCCTTAACTAAAGTCCCAGCAGGATAGCTATATATCATCTAAATTGCATCCTTGCAATACGAACCTTCTATCACCAACAATAGAAGGAACAATATCTTTCAGTAGTTGTTGATTAAAAATACTGGAATCAGGTAGCACTAGATCAATTTTTATACAATTGGCCACATTTTGATTTAAAGAAGTATTGTCATTGTCATTTTGATTTGAAAAAGTAAGATTTGTGTCACTTATTGAATCACTGTCACTTAAATTCTTATTAATATCAACTTTTCCAGTTTAACATATTTTTAAATTTTATATCAAACTCTTAATTCGTCTCTTTAAAAAAAAAAATTAAGTTTATCAGAAAAAAAGAAGATTTTGAATAATTGTCGGAACTAAACTTCCCTAATGCGGCGCTAACTTTATATTTTCGGAAATACGATTTTAGAGTTAGAGGTATAGACAATTCAAGTGAATGAAATATAAAAAACATTTATACCATTTGATTTTGTTTTTTTCAATGGTAATTTAGTATTGTGTCGTATCAAAGCCTCCTATATATACAAAGCCGCAATGATCAAAATCGAACTTAAAATAGACGTGGTAGAAAGACGAAAAAAAAAATCTACTTTTCATACAAATCGTATGAAAAAAAGTGTTTTCTTTAAAACGTATTTCAGACATGAAAATGGCCGTACAAATTAACTTTAAACGCACTGACATTTAATCAATAGTTCAATTATGAATGATTAGAAATTCAATCAATAAAATCCGTTTTATATATCTTTAATTAATGTTTTAATATAAGGGTCATAAAAAACCTCTATTTACAAACACAACTATAGTTCGTGATGCGCAAAAACAAAAACAAACTCTTTGTGTATGATCGAAATATTATACGTCATCAATATTTCATTATTTGGTTTACTATTGCATTTATTACTATATTCTACTAAAATTTCACATATACATACGTAGAAAATTATTTAAAAAATAAAATCCATGTAATTTGAATTTAAAAATATTAATATAGTTACTGAATATAATTGATATATGATATATTTAAATATTTTTGTTAAATATAGATATAAAAAAATTGAGGTTATGAATGACTTTTAATCCGAAAATACGAATCAAAAAAATTATATTTTATATGTGTTCTTATGGAATATCGTAAAATGTATGACCCTTATTTAATCAGTAAAAAATTTGTTTGATCATTGCGGCTCTGTTATATAGGAGGCTTTGATCGTATCCATGTGTAATTAAGATCTCATTTAGATACACTTTTCTCAACATAAATCACCGCAATTATTATAAATAAAATTTTATTCAAATAATTAAACGTCACACGAATACCGGTTGCTTTGATTCGAAATATTTGTTTGGTATTTTTGCAGTGCAATAGTTTTGTTTGCGATGATAGAAGCCTGAGAAAAACAAATGACTAAATAATTCTTCTTAAAATTTTTGTAAGCGAAATATTGATGCCTAATTGTTTTTGATTGCGATATTATTAGATTTCGACAAATGCACTACCATTTAAATTTGTTGAGTTATTTTTTTTATTTGCAAAAATGAAGTAGGTTTCCATAATAACATTAGGTATTAGACTAAGTAGAGTTACGTTTGAGTACGTGCAAAAGAATACAAATTGGTGATATAATTTGCCTGTAATATACTCCACAATTTACTAAAATTTTCTAAAAACTTAATACGCCCATTTCTAATAAAAATTTGGTTGCATAAATTTCGACATTGTTATACCTCACAGGTAAATAATATTGCTTGAAATAATTTTTTGATTACTATATCAAAAGATCTGACATTTTAACAAAAATCCTGTTTCCTACATTTACCTCTACCAGATACATCAATTTTATTGGCACTCGATTAAACTAGTTCATTTTCAGCGCTCGGTAGCAGGTTAAAAAACGTTTCCATAAAACGCTCTTTCAAATAAAAATCAAATTGATATAAACAAATTTTTTATGATAACGACTATGGTTATGGTGTATAATTTTGAGGTTATACAGTTTTATTTAACTATCATCGCACCACAATAAAATTCACATAACCTCAAAACAAAAATAAAATGTAAACACAAGAAAAGGAATAAAAAAAACACATTTCCATTAAACATATATATAAATGAAAATAAAGCAAACTTGGAAAACTATATACACCTGTGTTATAGTGATAACGATTTGTTGACTATTATTATGGTACTGCTACATTATTATTCCTCCATCCGACAATCATTTAGGAAGTCAATACATACACACACTCGCACATATAAAGAATGAGGAAAATTTAATTTTTCCTAGACACAATTTATCTTATTCGTATATGTATATACAGGAATTTAACCTTTATACAATTTTGTCTTTTGTTTTAATTATTTTCCGTTTATTCATCTCTCTATATAAACGAGCATATAAGACGATGTACGTTTTTGTTAGATATTGCATTTATCTTATTGTCTAGTCCAGGGTGGTTTAACTCCAAAAACTTTGGATACAATTATAAGAAAGTTATAATTTTTGCTATATCACAATTTTAGGGTTGTACACTACATCGTAATACTATTTAGTTGAAAACTATCGGTATGTCTTTAATTTTTATGAATCAAAATAACAAAAATTAAACGAAAGCAATAAAAGATGCTGTGATGTTAGAAAATGGTATAATTCCCAAGACGGTATTATACAGAGAGGAAAAAGATGTAATGAGCATATAGTTAAAATAATAATCGAAAATGACCTTTTTTGGTAAAACAAAATAAAAATGTTTCGTTCGGTTGAAATTGAAAAGTCATTTAATCCTTTATCTAATGCAATTTTAATTTTACAATTTAAACAGAACCTAATAAATCTTTTAGACGAACAATTTATAAGTTAACACGGTTTTGCAAATGTCAGCAGGGAAGGATATAATACTAAGTAAGATAATTATAACTTTCGAATGTATCAACGGTTTTTCAAGGAAAATTTTGTAATATATTTCCAGAAATACAAGAGCAGGTTTGAACTTTAAAGAAAAGTATGTGAGCATGTTATTGAGGGAAGCCTAAATCAAATTATAATAGTTAATTATATAGGTGAGTCTGGTAAAAAGTGAAAAATTTTTGTTCTTAAATTGTAGAGAGATTTTCATAGGAAACACCATAATGTCAAAGTTGTTAGACAAAACAATAAAATTGGTATAACAACATTTTTTCGCCCATTGATAGAGAACCATTTTTGCCTCTGTTGTAGTGTGTTGAAATATTTAATTGGGAAACTCTGCTAAAATATTGAAAATATTGACTCGTCGTTAAATATTGACTCATTGAGCACTAAAATTTGTTTTCAAATTTTCAGATGTTTCCGGAATGTGTTTAAGTGATATGTCTCAATTAAAAAATTATGGGCGCGAATTAAGAATTGCCTCGATTTACACACTAAAATAGCTGATTCTTTTGCGCTGCTATAAATTTGTATTTTCCAAAGCTTTAGCCAAATGATATTTTATTATTTTAACTATCGATCCATAAAGTCCTCATAAATTCCGAGCCAACGGTGGATTAAAATTAAATATCGTTCTATTTGTTTGAAAATCCAAGGCACTCATTGCCATTTCAACTTTACCATTAATTTTTTATAAAACTTTCGATCTCCTTCCACAAAGTTTCTGCCAATACAAATTTGTTGTGTTTAAGAGCTTAGCTCTCTTTCTCCGTTTGCTTCTTATAATGATGCCAACGAATTTTCGTATAGTTAAACTCTTGCAACTCTTTTGTTCAATAGTTGATAAATTTGATGGTAGCCTATTTGGTTTATTAGGTCTACTTAAATTGTCCCGGGTGGCACATATCACCAATGGTTTCTTAGCAGGTACCTTAGAATGTCCGTTGTACGATTTCCAACAAACGGTTTTCAATTACTTGCCAGGATAACACCACTATTCTGGCTAGGTTAACAAATTTTACCTTAGAATACCGAATTCTTCTGAAAATTATTTATTAGTCTTGCAAGAAATTGTGCTGTACATAATTCGAGCTTGGAAATTAACGGCGATTTTAACGGTGCTATCCTTGTTTTCGCTGCCATAAAAAAAGTTTCAACATCCTTGCTGTCGACAGATCATCGATGAACTGTGTCGTATATTATGCTTCAAAGTCGTGAAGTTCTTGTTTTATTTGCACCCATTTTTTATTAATGTCTACTGGAAGTTCATTATCCCATTCCTGTTTTCTCACAATCGCAATGTATGTAATAATATAAAACAAGTGAAGGTGAGGGCCACTCAAGTGAATGAAACACCGTTGAACCTTAAGAACGTATAATTATTGATATAAACATCACACGGTGCCGTGAGAAGCTGGAAATGTTTTAGAATGTTGCCTTCATTTTCTCCCACAGAATGTTTGATTGTCGATTTCACTATCAAGTTCACTTTGGAAACTGAAGAAAACAAACGAATGAAGACATTTCAAAAGGTTAAGTTTTCTAGTGATGACTCCTCCTTTTTTAAGCAACTTCATCACAACCGAAAATTTTTCTTCTTGAGCCCACTTTAGTACCAAACATTCAGCAGCATCGAAATCATCTCTTTTGAATTTTATGGAACCAGTAAGTGATTTGGCATCCCTTACGTTGATGATCTTTCGGTTAACCCTATTAGTTCATTTACGATTCTCTACATATAACCTTACCCACCGTATAATTCGTATTATTGTAGAATAACGAGATATTTGGAATGCAACTGAGGATATCAACGACATCGTTTGGTTGGTGGCTAAAAGAATACAAGTAGCTGACTTTCGTTCTTTCTCTAGAGCTAATTTATTAGTTTCTAATTTCTGCCAGAGATCTTCATTTTCGGTGAGCCAAGAAGGTCCATGCCACCACAACGACTTTTCTTTGAGTTCACCTGCTAATAATCCGCGCGACACTATATCTGCCGGTTTGTCGATTGACCTAACATGATGCCATTGACTTCATTGCGTGACTTCTAAAATCTCTGACACTCTAGTTCTGCAATATATTACAGCTCTGTACGCTAATTTGGATGCTTCCGCAAAACCATGTAGCTCGATTTCCTTGTTGCCGTTTGTCATCAACCATCTTGGATTTTGAATATCCTCTACGGAAGATAAGTTTTCCTTTAATGTCAACCATTTACAGATCATATCTTGAGGTAAGTGGTCATCCCAACTCAGCTCTAATAGCCATAACCGCTGGAAGTAAATTTTTATTAAAATGATAACTGGAACAAGCCAGCCAAGAGGATCAAACAGCTTTGATGCCTCTGACAGAATACTACTTTTAGTGTATTTATTGGTCTTTATTTTCCAGAGGTTTATATTTTCCAGTTTTCGATCTTCTGGCGGTACTGAGTTCACAACTGTCTCGCAATTCGATGACCATTTTCTTAACTTGAATCCTACTGTATCAAATTGATTTATGAGCTTTTGTTGAGTTTGTAAAGCATCTTCCATTGTGAAGAGCTCCTGTCAAAACATCGTCAACATAGAAGTCATTCATTATGATTCTTGAAGTTTCATCATGTTTCCTTGCTGCTTCCAACCCAATGTCTTTCAAAACGCGTGTAGCAAGAAATAAGGCACTGGTCGTTCCATAAGTTACAGTAAATAGTATGTAGTCTTGGATTTCGTGTACTGGCGACTCTCTCCACACTATTCTTTGGTAATCAGTATCTTCTTCTTGAACTAAAATCTGCCTATACATTTTTTCAACATCTGCCGTAAAAGCAAATTTGTGTAGACAAAATCGTTGTAAAATTGATACCAGACTATCTTGAACTTGATTTGGCCGATGCGTCAAATACTACTCTCAACTTTGAGGTGGTACTACTTTCTATAAGTACTTCTTGGTGTGGTAAATAAAAGAGACGCTGGTTATTTATATCTACCTTTGGGATGACCACCACGTGTTTAAGGTTTTTATAATCCTTCATGAACGAGATGTATCTTTCTTTGAATTTCTCGTCTCTTTTGAATCTGCGTTCCATTGCCAGCAAACGTTGGTATGGAACCAATTGCAACATTTAAACCCTTAAATGGTAACTTTACCTGGAATCGACCGTTGATAGTTGTACTGACAGTATCACTAAAATGTTTTTCGCAAGCTAGTTCTTCTTCTGTACACCTGGTTTATATGGCACTTCTTCAATTTCCCAGAATTTTCTTAGTAAGATATCTAAATTCATTTCCACAAGTAAGCTCGTGCCAAACTCAATGAAATTCAAACTCGTTGTTGATGCTTGTTTGAACTGTCCAGCTATCACTTAGTCAAAGATTCAGGCTTGGGCCTGTACGACTCCTTGTTTATCTACTATGCGTCCTGGCTTAAGAATATTGAAAAAAAATTCCGATCCAATCAATATTTAAATTTTTCTTGGTATATGGAAGTTGGGATCTGCTAGCTATGATTTTTCTATATGATCTTGTTCAGAAATATTAATTTCTACCATTGGGAGGTGTGATGTCACCTTTTGAAGAACAACAGCCTCTACACTTAGACGATCATTACAGTTATAAACGGCACTAAAATCAAGACTTGTCAACTTAGTCGCTATACCAATACTTGTTGAACCTAGCCCAATTAGTGGAAATCTTGTTTTTTCCTTTGGTAAGCGTAGTTGTCTTAAGCACGATTCTGTGATGATCGAAATTTGCGATCCTGAATCTAAGAGGCATCTGTACAATTCTTGATCACCTAGTCCGTTAGTAACATTGACCAACACTGTTGGTAGTAACGCGGTTTTTACTCTGGTTGAGTTTTGTGACACTTGATTATTTGTAATATTCATGTCGGTGGTGATGTCGTTCTTCTATTGAGGCGATACTGCAATACATATATTTTTACCATTTGACCCATCGTTTTGTCTTTGTGACCTTTGCTCATCCAAATGCAAAAGTTAATGATGTCTTGACCGACCCTTAGTACACTTGCGATTCACTCCACACTTGAAAACCGGATGGTCTGGGCTCATGCAATTGAAACACCAATAACTGCTTTTCACTAATTTCCTGCGCTCATGAACGTTTAGGTTTTGGAATACAGTACAGTCAGCTGGCGAATGCGTTTTGCCTTGACATAATGGACAGCTAGCATGTGTACTTATATGTACTGACCTTGGTGGAAAAACTCGGGACGTGGTTGCACATGCATTTGACTTGAAAGCTTCTAACGCGTCTCATCTGCTCGTCATGAATTTTAGGAAGTCCCCAATTTTTGGATATTCCTTGTTTACACAACGAAGTGCCCACAAACCATTGCTTTCGTCGTCTAACTTTGAAACCACCAACAAAATTAGAACTGATTTTGAATAAAGATCGAAAAAGGATTGCCAATCCTTATAATTGCCATAAAATAGCGGATTATTTGTTCGAGGCATTTTTAAATCCGTAGTGATTATACTATTTTCTTCGCTAGGATCCTTTGTGATAATCTTGTCTTCAGCTTCAACAAACTTTTGGTAGAGCGACGATGCATGAGAAACATGTGTTTTCATATCTTCGCTCGGCGTGGCATTAGTAACGGAACCTGTGAACCGTTGAAGGGTTTTCTTGGAGTCCATTACTATTGTGCGTTTTTTCTTGTAGCTTTCCATTCTTTGGAAGGTTTAATTCACTTTGTCTTTGTCACACGAAATTTTATAATTTAAAGATTCACTTCACTTTATATACTTTAGATTTGTTTCAACGATCCGGCTCGAAGGACCAAAAATGTTGCGGAGTGTAAGAATAAAAAATACCTCGAACTTATTCCAACTTTATTTTTTTAATTGATTTGATTTTTATTTTGAAACTTCAATTTAAATCAACTAAGCGACTCGAACTTATCATCACAAAAGTGTCAATTACATCGAAGAATGTATCCACATGAATGTATATGTCTTTTTGACATTTAAATTATATTATCTATATAATACGCTAAAGGTATGTGCTAATTGTATACGAATACGAATGCTTATTGCACGATGATTAATTGATGGAAATACATTTTTTGCATGACTGTGTGCGGTGGTAAATTATATGGTGTGGTTTTGTGCCTACACTTTCAACTATCTTAAAGAGATATGGACATGGATAGCGGTTAGAAATAATGGGACTGATTTAAATAGTATTTAAATACTCCGGCTCACAGAACCAATGTTCTTATGACATCATAGTCTGCAAACAAACATTATAAACTTAGTTTATAAATATATTTTGATTGATTGATTGATTTTGAATGTACTGCCAAGCATTAAGCAGGATATCCCGGAAAGCGCCGGGCCCACAGTACACCCGTTTTTACATATACTTGGTAGGATATGGAAGGATACTAGTTAAATTATTGAGATCGACCCGGTTACAGACACCTTGGCGGCCAATAGTTAGTAAATTTTTGTGGGTTAGGGAAAGGAAAAGTAAGTTAGTTATGACATAATTGGTCCAATTTCCCGGTAGCCAATATTCAAACTACTGTTAGTGTAAGACAATCACATTTTTGTTGTACTGCTCTGCATTCTGCCATCTCTTATCAGCAACTCCAGTATGCCGCCATTCATCTGTAATCCGCAATGGTTCCCTGAAAATTAAATCTATTAATGAACTAATTACTCTAGGTTGTTATAAATTAAATTAATTTTTATCTGGAATTATAAATTAATTAGTTTTTAATATTGTAACTTCATTATACAATAATATAATTCCTGCAAGCCATAGGCTGTAATAAATTGGATTAGTACAAAAATGTAAGAATACAAGAAAAAATATAGAATATAGAAATATAATAATATAATACTTAACTTATTTATAAATAATTAAACAATATGACAGGGGCATTATGAGTACTATGATCAGCAATAGTATAACACACATTCACAATTCATCTTATACTCACCACCGATATAAACCAAACTTCCCAACAACTCCACAACAAACCCAAATTACATATTTAAGAATACTTAAAAAAGGCAGAGTAAAACGACAAGCAAACCAAAGTAAAAAATTGACCAAAGTCAATCTGGGACCAACTCCGATAGGAAAAGGCCAGAAGCGTGCACTATCAAGGGTGCCGCCAGAACGCCCTTTTCGAAAACAGCCGTCATTTCCAGCAGATAAAATGTATGCGAGCTCTGCCGACACCAACCACTACCAGACCAAAATTGCCAATTAAGCCGGTATTTAAACAATGACAGTCATCAACGAGATCTGGGAAGACTATCTGGCCAACCTCACTCTGTCACTTCTACAAGTAAAGCAAACCACACATATGCTACTGTCGGCCCACACCACACCGAAACATAATAAATGAAAAACCGGCTACAGCAACTCGGAAGAATCCCCTGTAAAAAGCTACATGCAACAATTGGGAAAACTAGCAAGTTCACTACCACGATCCATCTCCACCAAATCCAAGTCACAATTCCTGGGATTCCGGTGATCAAGGTCATCATACCAAAACCAAATCAAGGTAGTCAATTTCAACTCAGAAGGTGGCCTTGAATTGCTCAACGCCCCACACCTCACCACCACGACTCCCTGACGGTTCCCATTAAAACCAACCACCATTTCTTAAAAGAGGAACCCTAAAACCCTACTCCAGCCTAGCAATCATGCTCTCCGAAATACATCCTGTCTAAGACCAGAATCCCACCTGATTCCGAAACGACACTCACAGACACGACCACCACCAAAAATAAGGATGCCAACCACACAACACAATACCAAACCAACATCACCCACTTCACTAGGTTACCTCAGAAACATCGCTTCATGACAAGATACTAATATACGTACTAGTGAAGGTAATTGAAAATTTCTGATTGATTCTACAAGAATTTAAAAGCCAAAATTTCTAAATAATCCAAATAGTTTATAAGTGTTGGTGGGACCTCAACAGGCTTTTTGAAGATGGCTTCAAAAAAATGATCAATGGTTTTGTTTCTACCAAAATGTCAAAGGTTTAATCATCTCGACATGAGCGAGTCCTGTTGGAATTTGCAAGTCAAGAGTTTTACATGATAATTCATGTTGCTTAAGAATTGAGTTGATGTCATGCCGAGCTTTGTTAATCGCAACATTTTCTGTGTGATTTTTCAAGTAGTAAAACTATGTGAAAAACGTGAAAGTTCGATAAGGTGACAAAAACCTACAAATGTACGCAAACAGTTTAGGCTTTAGATATATGGATCCATCAATTAAATGCCTATTTCATTCATAGATCCAAGTGAGCCTCCTGCTGTAGCTGTACTTTTGAAAGAAAGGTGGACGATGTTGTCAACTGTTCGCAACAAATCGAAATTTGTTGCAACACGTACATGAAGAAGCTAAATTCCTCATTTCCGTCTTGAAAGATAAGCCTTTGCTGATTCGGTAGGTGAACAGGAGGGCTTATGACACATGTGATTCATCATGCATCGGAGATTCTCGCAAACACAATTGTTTCTCGCAATTGCTTCTGGTTCATTCACATATTCATTCGCATTTATAATTGTTCAAGCAATTTCTATCAGTGATGCATTACGCGCTTTAGGAAATATTGAGCGTCGCGAACCGTGCATCATGCATTGCAGCTGTCTCAAACGTTGATAACTTTCTTGTAATGGTGTTTTGGAAGAGACAATTTCATCAATTCTTTAAGCAAATGTCACCAAAATATGTGTATGTGGTAAGCTGGTATGAGGTGGTAAGCTGCGCTTTTGAAATTTAATAGTAAAACATATAAGCAAGTGGCCTTCCAAAAATACTATGTTTTGTCAACTCGTCAATGACAGAATCTGGTCTATCGCTGGTCTATCGCTGGTCTATCGCTTACTTACTTAGTCTCTGCGACGAAAATTGTTGGTGATTTCATTCCACATTTCGTGTTCGCAGTAAATGTAATAAGTAAATCTGGAGCACTCCTTTCGGAAGAGAAGGTAATATTTCACGCATATTTCGTGACGATCCATCAAAACTTGATGGAAGAATAAAAGACACACGATCGGCAGTATATGATTCTTGTGCTAAGTTAGCACCATGATCTACTAGGCCAACATATTGTTCAGCTCCAAGACGTTGTTAATTCTTTTTTATATAATTCAAGTTGTTGGTCTCCAATGCCATGCTGACGACAGAATTTTGAAAGTCATATATATAGCATGCCGCAACTCAATGATTTACACGATTCAAATTTTTCAAGGATATCTCGATGACACTGCGACCATTTGCTGCATGATTTTGACGAATGTCTGTGCCTTTATATGGGCCACGACCCGGTAAATCGACGATTCTTGTGTCCATTGACGTAAAAATGACAATGTTTTGTTGTACGAACGTATGTGGTCAAGAAAATGAGTATAATGAGAATTTTTTGTTGGAACCGACAGCCTTACTTTGGTAAAATAATTGACAGCATACTTTGGCAAAATTGTTATAATTGAGGGATCCACAACTATAAGTTCAACCACGCGAGCTTCTATAAAATTTAGCTAATCGATATGAAGCTACATGTGCTATACAGGATGTACTTCTATTTGTTCGGCGTTGTTGATACCAACAACATGACGTCTCTGTGATATGTTTTAATGATGAATAACTAATTCTTGTGCTGTTCAATATATTGATACTGTGATATTGCATGATCAATATGATAAGACTCTAATTGTTTGGATGTCATTCGTTTGACTCGTTGTCATTGGGAGGTACCTTTGGCAATGTGAAGAGCGTAACAAATTGCGGAGATGAAAGTCCATCAGCATATTATTATTGCTGAGAGGCTGCAACATTATAAGTACATCCAAGCATTGGACTATAAAGATTTTTTTTTCTTTTTTCCTTTATCTCCAATTTAGGAGCATAGGGCGTCCACTATTCTGAACCATCTTACTCTATTTGGGGCTATTGCTTTTATTTCTGCCATGATTTTCCCAGGTGTTTTGCCTCTGCTAGCATCGTTCTCTTCCATGTCATTGCTGGCCTTCCAACCTTTATTTTTCCTTGTGGATTCCAGTCTAATGACATCCTCGTTATATCACCTGATGCCTTCCTCAGTGTGTGGCCAATCCATCTCCATTTCCGTCGCTTTATTTCGGTCTCAATGTCTGACTGACATGTTGTTATATGCAGATTTATGTTACTGATCGTGTTAGGCCAGAAGCACTTAAGTATTCGTCGAACGCATTTGTTTACGAATACCTGTAGCTTCTGTATGGTTTTTCCTGTATGCTTCCATGTCTCACACCCATACAGATATATAACAACACTATAAAGATTTAGTTTTAGAAATGTATATACCGTGAACGTCACGGTACAACTTGATACAACATTTTCTTACCACATGTACTTATAAAAACATTAAAATTAGTTGTGGCTCAAATCGATACCAATTTCATTTGTATAATCCACCAAGTAATTTACACGACAAGAATACATTATAAACTATATATAGCACACCACCGCAATAGCTAAACCCAAAATATGGTTGCAAAATGTTATTTTAGCAAAATAAATATGTACACAGTAAGTAGTTATGAAATAGGATCATTAATCATAATTATACATTTCTTAAAAGATTAGAAAAGCAACAGAACAACAATAACAACCTGGAAAAAAAAATAAAAATTGGAGAAAAGAAATTTTACATTCTCGGTATGGCTTGAAATCATGCACACGGTACCCGTATACAATGTACACCACACATCTATATACAGTTAAATAATGATATGTTTATATTCTTATTATAGATTTCATATTCAAAACATCATAACTTATATGAAAACATATATCGGTGTACGTATATGGTACAAAAGCAGAAGCTCATAATCCCATGAGAAACCACTCTGGATTGGAAACAAAAAAAACAACAAATAAATTTCTATTCTTCTTTAACTTCGACTTCTTTATTCGGGTATATTTCTGTTAGAAACAAATTGTATATTTCTGGAGAAAGATGCTGCTATATGCTGCTAGTGTTGTTATATATCCTATGTTTTTGTTGCCTTTTGTAAACGATAACGAGTCATAATAATACAAATCTACAAAGAACGCCCCTTTTCTAACCATAAACAATTTTTTTTTTGTTAGAATTTCCATTCTTAAGAATTACGGATTTAAAAATAAACCAAAAACTACACTCGTACAGTCGTATATATAGTCAAAAGGTTAAGTATATAAAGACGCGGCAACAGCTTCATACACCACTAACTCTTTTTTCTTATGCCTCCTCTTACTTATTTCGATAGGATCATTTCCTTTCATTTGTTTTTGACTTTTTGATAGATGTTTGTTATTCTTACCAACACTAATCTGTTTAAAAAGAAAGTTGATGAAGTCGTATACTCGTATCGTGCCGTGATTTATTAAGAAAACAAATCATGAGATGATAATTTTGGAATTTCGGATGGAATTTGTGTTTTGTTTGTTTGACAGTAAAAAAAAAAAAAAAAAAAAAAAAGAGGCGGAAGAACAAAATTAATTTGAATTTTATGAGGATGCTGTTATTAGATTATCTCGTATTTGCGTTAAGATTTATTCCTTTTCGTATTGATATGCGAGTTAAATGAGGCTTGTGATTAAGTAGCATTTATACAGTTAATTAATGTGTAATTAGTAATTTTGGTTTTAATGTAATTAGTAGATTTTTTAAGTTGGTGGATTTGTAGGAATAAGGTTATGTTTCTTTATGCGGTTCAAATACTTCTATTTAAGTGCATCATAAATTCCGTTTTGTGAATATTTAACAACATAAAAAATGTTATGATAATTTTCAACGCAGGCCACAACGTATCGCTTGGGAGACACTTATTAATTTAACAGTTGAAGAGCGTTTGTATATAACTCTGTCTCGTGTTTGCCCAGGACATATCAATTTGGATTTTGTGAATTTTGGAAAATTTTGATTTGTTATACATACATAAATTTTACAGATTCAAATTGATTTTAACCCTGGATTCGGAAAATTTCGAGTTGTGGGATAAATTTTAAAGTTTTAATTCGTTTTCTGGACTCTGGAAATTTTTGATTTATTTTGTGTGGTTTATATAAGCAACAATTATGCCATGATAACCATTTGGAAAACATTGTTTAATGTGGACTGGCATTCAGAAGAATGTTTTCGATTTAATTAAGTCGTCCTTAGAAATTATTGGCACGGGATTTCATCCAATCTTATCGATCTTGATTACTGTTAAGTTATATTTTGAATGGCTTATTGCTTGTTATCAAAACAGCTGGTGTACATTTTTACCGTTTTATGATAAAAGCCTGATATCATCTCCGAAAATCTAATTTATGTACACTTTATTTGACACAAAACTTTAAAATTAATATAAACTAGATTTTAAAAAATTGATTACAGATTTTAAATCAGTTGAATTAACCGTTTTATGGCAAATGCGACCTATAATCCCCAAAAATCTAATTTATATACACTTTATTTGAAACAAATCAATAATTAACCGTTTATGGACCAATGTGTAATATAATGATCGAAAATTCAATTTATATACACTTTATTTGACACAAAACTTTAAAATTAATATAAATTAAATTTTTAAAAAATTAAATAAACATTACAAATCAATTGAATTAACCGTTATATGACAAATGGGTCATATAATCTCCGAAAATCTAATTTATGTACACTTTATTTGACACAAAACTTTAAAATTAATATAAACTAGATTTTAAAAAATTAATTACAGATTTTAAATCAGTTGAATTAACCGTTTTATGGCAAATGCGACCTATAATCCCCAAAAATCTAATTTATATACACTTTATTTGAAACAAATCAATTGAATTAACCGTTTATGGACCAATGTGTAATATAATGATCGAAAATTCAATTTATATACACTTTATTTGACACAAAACTTTAAAATTAATTTAAATTAGATTTTAACAAAATTGATTAAACATTAAAAATCAATTAAATTAACCGTTTATGGACAAATATGTCATATAATGATCGAAAATCTAATTTAAATACACTTTATTTGACACAAAACTTTAAAGTTAATATAAATTAAATTTTAAAAAAATTGATTAAACATTACAAATCAATTTAATTAACCGTTTTATGACAAATACGTCATATAATCGCTGAAAATCTAACTTATATACATTTTATCCGACACAAAACTTTAAAATTTATATTAAATTTTAAAAAATTGATTACACATTACAAATCAATTGAATAAACCGTTTTTTAACAAACGCGTCAAATAATCGCCAAAAATCCAATTTATATACACTTTATTTGACACAAAACTTTAAAATTATGATAAATTAGATTTAAAAAAAATGGATTAAACATTACAAACCCAATTATTCATACAATCACAAGATATTTAAAAAAAACTACTGTCTGTCCGGTGTCGTTAAACTTCCATTACTCATAATTTATTTTTACCCTATTTACGATCTTGCATTTAACTTCTATACACTTGTAATTGTAAAGAACTTTTTTGCAATAACAATGATTCAACAAAAATAAAAAAACGTTTTTTTTTCTACCTTTTGATTGACTTTAACTGCTCACAATCGAATGTCGTATATTAAATCGTTTACCGATTATCTAATTGAATCGAACAAAAAGATTTCAACGAGATGTAATTTTGATTGAATTCAATTTGCGATCGACGTAATGCCTAAATAGAAATATAGAAATATGAAAAAGGTAAAATCAACAATTTCCACTTTTATTGCGGTAAATTGCAAATTTAATAACGCAAAACGGAAAAATGATTTTGATTTAATTTGTTTAGCATTTTTTTTTGTGCAGAATGAAACAATATATAGAAATTTGCAACAATTATTGACAATTTTTAGTATACACACGCGGCCATATAAATTCACCCTTAATATTGAATTTATATATACATATAGTACATAAAAATATAATTTTCAATTAGTCACAATTTCCTCCGCATCTTTAAATTTCGATGTAATAATTTTTGCGTCCCTGCACACACCCAAAAACACGGTAAACGGCAAATAAAAATAAAATTTCAATAAAAATAATTGTAATTCCCTGATACAAATTAAAATGAAAAACATTTTTTTTTTTAATTTTCATTTACATTTTCGTATATAGGCAAAATTTTCCCATTTTAACATTAAATTATCGCGTATTTTCCAACAACAACATCAATAATAATAATAATAATATTAATAATTGCAATTGTTGTCGTTCTCAAATTTAAATGAATTTTACGAGTTGCAATTTTGTACATTTTCGGTACAAGGTATAGTGGGACTTGAGGGGGTGCATTACCCAGGTGAAAATTATGTATGTTGGTTTTGTACTCTCTAACTTTATCTCTATGCGGTATTGCGGGCAATATAATTTTTGTTATAAAATAATTTATCGAAATGAAATTAATTTGGATAATTTATTGGTATACCCAGTTTTTTTAATTAAACTGAAGTTGATCTTGGGAAATATTGGACGTTTATGGTATGCTGTCACATCCGCAATTTAAAATAATCCATAAGGAGGTATTAGCTTTTGTGCTGACATTAAAGGAAAAGTTTGTAACGCACTTTTAAAAGTTGAACTGTTATTACTTCGACCGCAATTATCACACTTCGCTCAAACATTATGCTTAAATGAGATTTGATGGCACTGCTTCAAAAATGTTTGCAAGAAAATCATTAATACAACCAAAGTCTTAAAAATAATCTTAAAAATCGATCTTTAAAAAAGAGGAGGAACAGACAATTTTCAAACGTATACAGCAATTATGCATACTATGACGGTTACTTACCTTTGTGAGATGCAAAGAATCAGGATGCTAACGAGAGTGCCTTCAACATAGGAGAGCATACGTTATCATAAACTGACGTCATTTAGCGGCTCATCACGTAACAAGAAAAGATGCAGGAAGCCATGTTGTATGTATGTTTGTAGCTACATACATCTAAATTTCTTCGTGATATTTGGCCGAAGAAAAAAAACTATTTTCAGGTCAAAAACCTGGCGATAGACACGATGTAATTTCAAGAGTTTCCAACCTCAAATTGAAAAGCTAAATGTATTTTAACCAAAAATTAAATATTCGGTTCAGTAAAAGGTCACATTTGTGTAGAATGGCAAAAGCAGGGTTTGTCCCACTTTCAAATGCTTTTGTGGTTGCAGCCAAAACTCCAGCCGGACGAAATTGATAACATAATTTGTGCTAAGCTCCCTGATAGAAACATGGCCCTTTCTTATATAAGTCAATGTGGCAAAACATGTTATTGTAAGTTGCGGCGAGCAGAACCGAGCTTAATCATGCATGATAAATGGCAAAGTGTTCGAAGAGATATCCCCCACAATTTATTCCCCAAACAAGAACAGGCGTTGATAGCTATCTCAAATAAAGGCGAAGGGCGCCTCAAAAGGGACGGAGGGCAAATTACACAACTTAGAGCATGTGGAAAACGGTATCAGTTTACAGAGTAGATAACATATGGGATATTTTGTATTGCCAAATATTAAAAATATTTGGCAATAATAATATTTTTGTGCAGGCAAAATAATATCACTTTGTGCAGGCAACCGAATATGTGTGCAGTAATGTATATAAATAAGGGTTTAGATGAAGATACGTGCTGCATCCAAAATGATATAATGATGAAATACTAAAGTATGTAAACGGTCGTTATACATAACTTCTTCGGAGGCTTTCTGAAGAACATAAAAATTTCCGGCCATAAATATAAGGACGAAATCGAAGTACTGCTCATATTATAGCTAAAAGTTTATTTTTTCCTGTTTCGTAATTTCAAGGTTCAAGGTTCTACTAACATAAACTATCGAGAAATCCTTAGAATTTTCGCATTGACACAAAATGGCACCTATATTGCATTATTTGATGCATCTGACGTTACTATAAATGACTCGTCAAAGTATGGGTATTGTAAAATTAGAGGGTTACACAAACAATTTTTTAATTTATCAAATGCGTTTTCTCCCGTATGAGCATTCCAAATAAATTTGCATTTGTTCTTTTTATTGGCGTTAATGCTTCGGCAATTTTAGCATAGTTGAGTATGAACTGTCGATAATATCCAGAGAGTCCTAAAAATGTTGCCACCTTTTGTACGTTTTTGGATGTTTGTTCGGATGCTTAAAACTTGAAAACGACTGAACCAAATTGGATACTTTTTTCTGTGGGTTTGTTTGGAACTGCTACGCGAAGGTTTAGGAAAAACGAAAAAAAACAACAGGTGGCGCTGTAGGAGCACATTTTTTGTTTTTCAACAGGTGGTTCATCGCTGTAGGTGGTCATTCCGTTTGGCAGCGCAGCATATTGTTTGTTCTTTCTGGTTTGATAATTTGAGCTGTACGATTACGGTTAAATGACTTTCCGATACTCTTTATCATTTTTCATTGATTTTTCGAGTGAAATAGTTTACATTTACGAAATATACCATTGCGAATCAGTGGATTATCAATTTTCGAGTGAAATTATTGATATTTCGATCACAAAAAAGTGAGTTCATTGTTTTTGTTGGACGGCGAAAACCTAACCCCATTTTCATTGGAATAGATCGGTAATCGATTTGTCGTTCGTTTGCTTTCTTTATTTTGGCTATTTCAAAGGTAAATTATTGATTAGTGGAAACTTTATGTGCAATTTACAAAGTGATGAAGATTACAGTTCGATATTTGTTACGATATGCCAAGAAGAGATCATGGTTACAAAGGTCGGCGTTTTCTGAATGCAACGCGATACCAAATTGTCGCAGGACATCGAACAGAAAAGGAACTTGCTATTGAAAGGGATCAGCTTGAATTAGAATTATTGAAAATCGTACGCGACAGTCAGAAGAGATCAACGAAGCTTACAATGAGCAACAACGATTGAAAAAAACAGAACGTGCGACTATTGAACGACAACGTCGACAACAAAATATTATTCCTGTGAAAATTGAACGTGCAGCCTTTCGATATGAGGCAAACATTCAATACAGTGCACCCGCAACAGTTCAAATCGGTCAGATGTCTTAATCTTCTAATTCGAACAATTTCTTGCAACACATCGTTTGGTAGCGAAATTGTAATCGAATGAAGTTACATTGTTACATGCAAGGTGATTTCCCATATCAGCAATACATGCTAATACACAAACACTAGCACTACAAATATACTAACTCACCACAAACGATACATCACGATACAACACAAACTAACACTTATCGTGCCAACAAAATACAAAAATTTGCCTCCAACTATACAGATTCATGGGCGAATGTATCTTGCGAGATGCGGTCTATAGCGACGCAGATATTACAGATGTTCGTTGACTCACAATTTTGCCATTGACTTGCATTGGCAGTCCGAGACACATGCACGAGTACTACCAGGACGCGATGACTTACGTGCGCAACTACAGATGGCCGGATTTGTTTGTGATGTTAACTTGCAAACCAAAATGACCAGAGGTTGTATGCATAGTTATTGCATCCCAGTCAATCACGAGTGTTCAAAAAAAACTCAGATATATTTAATGAACTTCATTGCGAAACAACGTGTATACGGTACTGTTCAATGCTGGATGTATTCAGTTGAGTGGCAGAAAAGAGGTTGGTCGCACGTACACATACTTCTTTGGATCAGTTTCAAATGGACCGATATGTGAACTGCAACGAAGCACTTTGGGAATATTCTCATTTGCGATTCATGAACGTCATCTGATTGTTGTATATCTGGCAGTTTATTTGGAGAATGTCCAAAGAGTGTATTTCAAGGTAGAGGACGCAGCAAAAATCACCACCAGCAACAACATTAACGAGTTTTTTTTATTCAAATTGCACCAGTAATCCGTTTGCGAGAATATTACTTTACTCGAATATGTCTCGATATTACACATGGAATGCATCGTCGTAGAAATGGTTACTCAGAAAGCAACGCCAACCAGTAGATGGATATTCAGGTGTATTTTGAACTGATGCATATTGGGACGAATTTACACAATCCATCCAAAGAACGACGATTGCTTCTTCCTTCGGTTGCTTTTGGTTAATGTGCGTGGTTCAACTTCATTTGAGTCATTGTGGACTGTGAATGGTACTGTGTGTGCAACATTTCGAGAAGCATGTCAACAGTTAAAATTGTTTGAACACGACAATCACTGGAATCAAACGCTAGACAATGCAATAACTTCTTCGCCTACTGCCAATCAAGTTCGTACATTTTTAGCTATGATCATCTCGACATGTCAGCCTTCAAATCCACGTCAATTATGGGATACGTATACAAAATATTTTGCATCGCTTTCGAGTTGCGACATGGAATTTCGAATTACAAATGAACGATGACATCTACAATGATTCGTTAGTTCTGATTGAAGATTTGTGTTGGCTTATGAGTGGCAAACTATAGACTGAAATTCATATTCAAGCACCAAATCATCAAACTAGAGAAATATTGAATCGTGAATTGGAACGCAAACGTGCATATGCCTTGACACCTGTGCAACAAAAAGTACAAACAAATGTTCCACTGTTAAATGAACAGCAAAAGAGTGCGTATGATCAACTGATGAAGGCTGTCGATGATGGAAATGTTGGACTATTTTTCTTTGATGCGCCAGGCGGGACTGGGAATTCGTGCACAAAGTGGCATTGTGTTAGCTCTCACAACTACCGGAATTGCAGCAGCACTATTGAAATGTGGAAGAACGACACATTCAGTACTGAAGCTTCCGTTAAACCTGCAAATCAACGAAAATTGTGTTCGCAACATTTAAATCAATCAGCCATGGCAATAATGTCATCCAGCATACACTGAAGCCACCAACCGGACCCTTAAAGATATTAAATTAAACAGGAAACGAATAAGCGTGAAATTTACTTGTGCTGGAAATTTCTACTAGCCTCTGGCGAACTCGGGCGAAAATAAAATGTAAAAGCATGTTTGAAGCCGTCGTCTATATCTGAAATTTTGTAGATAAATTGAGTTTGAGAACAACCATATCAGCACAACTTGGTGGAGGTAGTGCCAAATTTTAAAGGCAAGTCAATAAATCTAATCGGAAATGAAAAATTTCAAATTTAAATTCTATCATCAATAAATATAGGGACTGTAGGCAAAAATGCAATCGATTCGCCACGATTCGACGAAGAAACTCGAGAGTACAAATCCATCATTACTAGCATTAATGAGGACCATCAGCTGGAGAACTAGAATATTTAAATCACATCCCCATAATCCCTTTACAGTATTATGCAAAGTATTATGTAAAGAAAATAAATTTAATTCTTATGTTCACCATTGAATATCAAATATTTGTAGTTAAACCAAGTAACAACTAAATCAAGCGGGTGGCTATTTACTGTAAATTCGATACGCGTAGCTGCCGCAGGCTGCTAGTATACTAAAAGGCTGGATATTCAAAAAAACATTATTAACATCAAATTTCTTTTGACATAGTTGGAACCAAAACTGTTAAAAAAGAAAATGTAGCAGGATGGTTTCGGCCCTAAAACAGATTATATTAATTTAATTTTCCACCATATCCTAAAACTCACACTATAAATCACAATTATTTATTTTACATTTTCTCGAAAATCCTTTTTCAATTTCTTATATGCGACTAGACAATAACAATAACAACAACAACAACAACAACAACACAAAAAAGGATATTTGCTAAAGTATATTTCCTTGTACCAAAAAAAAAAAAAAACAAAAAAAAAATGTAAATATAAAAATTTCCATCACATTTCCAATTTATTAACCGATAATGGATTGAAAATTGCTAGAACATTTCGAATATATATAGGAAGCACCAACTAACCATCCGTCAATATATTATCCTGTATATTGATAACCCAATAAAAATTATATGCGGTTATCTGCTATCAAACATTGATTAAGTATGACAGTCAAAAATCGACACCCCCTTATATACCCGTTCAATAAAAGACGTACACCATCATCGTATCGGGGAAAAATTGTTAAAACATCTTAAACCGTAGCTAGTTTTTCGTAAATGTTGGTGCTCACATAAAAAAAAACGAACGGTAACAAGATGAATTCACATTGAATTATTGACTGGATAGATAGTATACGAAGTGTTTTTTATGTCAGTTGGCGAACGATGAAGGGTGGTATAGTATTTCATAAAGTACATAAGACATTATAAAATATATAAAATAAAAAACTTGTTAATCGTAAGAAAGACTCGATTTATCCATTTTCAATTTGAAATTTGAATAAATTTTTAGCGACGATGATGATGACACCGAGAATGAAAATTGATAGGCAAATTTTATTGAATTTCGATGTTATGCCGTATCGAAATGTATCCTTCTTATATGTGATCGTGATTATAGCTAACGAAATTATGATTATGCGTAACGCTCTATAGAAATATGCATTTATATGAACGAGCTTATACTAAAAGGTGGCAAGGGAATTCCTATACCAGCACTCTACTTAGATAAAAGCTCTTAAACGTTATAGTTTTCTACAGAAAAAAAAACTTTGAAGTTTCATTTTTTATTCTAAACATTTTTTTTTGGTTTTGATTTATGAATTTATAATTAGATTTTTAAATACATATTTAAAGTTTGTAGTTTTTATTTAAAAAAATTTACAAAAAAAATTAATGAAAATTTATAATATTCATAATATTAAAATGATATGACAACTTTTAATTAGAATTTTTTGTGAACATATTTTTGGGAGGGAGGAAAATGTTTTTTTTAACTTCGTTATTTCTGTACATGTAACATTTATATGAGTATCATATAAAAACTTTTTTTTTTTGTTGGTTATGGGGTGGAGCAAAAGGCATATTATTATACAAACCGGATACAATACAGACTGAGCTTTTTTTAAGCTTTAATTTGAAAGGTAATGTGATCAGGGCTTCTGTATAACTGCTTCAAGTTAATTGGAAAAACCGAGTTAGTAAGGTCCTGTACCGAACTGACTAAATTTATTTAGTTTGCTCAAAGATGGCAACATGAATATTACATGAAAGTACAGCAGATGGAATACACGAACATTTTGAAATCCATACTTCTTATATTATATAGTCTAACAGGTTCAATCGTAATGGTAAAATTACCAGATTAGCAAAATAACCTTGGCGGGTCGATTATTACAATCGTTTCATTATAGTAAAATTTTGTTATAAACGAAAATTAAAAAATCCTAAAAAAATGTTAAAATATATTACGTAAAAAGTACATCACTTACCCGTTTTAAGTACAATAGTACGCATTGAAACCAGACGAACAATTTTTTAAATATGGATCGAATCTCTAAAATAAAATAAAAAACAATATTAGAAATAATCGTAACTCGGATTAAAAATAGCCACCGATAGGCAACCCCAATGCACACAAAACTCTAAAATGTAAACAAATTGAAGGAAAAAATGCAAATTGCAGAAGTGCTCGCAAGTTTTCTGGAAGTGCAGAACCATGCAACCAAAAACCAATCCCTGCAGGCTGAGGCCTGCAAAGCCCTGCAACAGAACCATTTTCAACAACACCACAACCGCAAACAACAACATCCCATTAAACCACCCCGACGAACCAATACTGTTTGCTCTCGACACAAATCCCTAATCAAAGACCCAACATCTATAAACCACTGCGAAAAACCACAATATAGAATTCACAATGGTTCAGTCATTAAACCACCCTTCAGCTGGAGCCGAAGAGTTGTATGATTGGTGCCTGAATCATACAACACTTCGGCTCCAGCTGAAGTAAAATTTGTACGGAAAACTCTCAGCGGTCACATTGACAACAAACTAACATGGGACCGAAACTAACCCAGTATCTAACTCAGAATACACAGACACCAAAATATATATAGACAAACGCACAAATCGCATTCAACCAGCAACAAACTCTTCCTCACCACCGATCCCCAAAAGCAAAGCAGTTCATAAAAGGAGCAGCTTATAAAAGGAACTCACTTTAAATTTGAGTGACGTTCATTTATCAACTCGATAAATCAACGTCACTCAAATTTAAAGTGAGTTCATCTTTTAGTCAACTTATTTTTCAATAAGTCATTGAAAAGTTCAATGACAGAGACAGACAGACCAACCGACCTCGATTTCGATGATTGGTACTCTTGCTGCTTTTATCTCGACAGTCCAGGTGGATCTAACAAAACATTTGTATACACGGAGCTTTTGTTGTGCGAATGTCTTTGATGTATCGATCTATTGTTTCGTGAGATTATGAAAATCAATCGGCCTTCGGCAGTAAAGTGAAAATGTTTTATTCTACGAAGCAATTGAGCCGTTATTTTCATTATAGAACCATTTATGTCATCAGAAACTGTTAGTCAACATGAAAAGTTAAGGTTAACGAGAACATAATGTGTGGCTTTTAAAAGTTTTTGAAGGAGCTTTTCCTAAAATTCTTTTTCTTTGCGATCATGAAACTGATTCCAACAAGTTTCTCTATTATTGATTAAGAGTGGTAGCCTATTCATCATAGCATTTAGAGTAAACCGTACAGACTTTAGATAAGCATAACGGTCTAATTGAATCATTGTCGCTGCAACTAATGCTCAAATAAATCAAATAAAGTTTTTCAAATAAATCGAAAAATTGTACACCAATTACGCGGTGTGCCTTAATTTTACTGCAGTTTCGACCAAGTGATTTCCAAAGATACTCTAAATTTTTTTATCAGTATTGGAGTTGAACAAATGTTTAGAATTATAAATCTTGCACAAATATTACCTTTTGTGATCACAATGGCTCGGAATTCACAAAATTTGTTAGGTTCTAGCAGCTATGTTGTCAAAGCCCAAAATGTCAAATTTATTATGCATTGTTGCAAGATGTGTTCGAATCATCAAATTTTATTTTAAAAAACACTGCTCTAATCGTGATATTTTTTTTTAAATTTTTTAGCTAAATTTGAGTTACCAGATTCAATAAATAAGCAGCCAACAACCGTACCAAAGGCAAGGAATAGAAGGTCTATGAAAACATCTCTGCTGTGCGTGAGAATGTTCGGAAAAACTTGAGTTAGTCAATTTATTTTCGTTAGAGCTATAAACATAGATGATATAAGCTACATCTTGTGCTTATCATTTAATTATTTCTTAAACCGAAGATTTAAATATTTTTTAAATTTCTTTTGAGACAAAATGTATCCATTTTTTACTTAAATTCGAGCTTTCGTAAAATCAAAAAAGCCAAAATCTGTAATAATCATCTGATTGAGCTCAATATTACCTCCAAAATAGATTTTGATGAGTACATAAACTGTATAAAATTTAATTTAAATCGGCTAAGAAATAATTAGCTGCCATGGTTATTTGAACGACGTTATATTTTATACTTAATGCCATAAAATATTCTTTCGGAAATCGATCTGAAGCGACCTAATTAGGCCACGATCAATTTTATGTCGGCTTTTCCCATGCTCGCAAGTTTTTACATGCTCCATAGGCGCTGATATATTTGGAGTCATGATGCGTAAATAGGGATTCGCTTCATAAGTGCATAGCGCAAAAAACAGAACTATAGGATGAATTATATCTGGTCGTGTTAATAAAAACTACGCATCCAAATCACTCGGTTAAACAGCTACGTCACATTAGCGAATAAAGACAATCAATTATAAACGCTTTTGGGAATCGGAAGAACTGCAACTAAATCAAGCCTAACTGTGGAAGAGATCGAATGTGAATAGTACTATGAAGAAACACACAAGCAGGTAGAAAATGGACGATTTGTGGTTCGGATACCACTTGAAAACAAAAACTCAAAGTGAGAATATCCAATTAAACCATATGGAACTCATTAAAGATAAATGTTTGACTGATGCTTCTCATGTTTACTACATGCCACATCATACTGTTATTACAGAAGATAGCACAACTACGAGATTGAGGGTAGAGAAGATTGATGCTTCCTGGAAAACAACAACAAGAACATCATTAAATAAATTGATGCATTCATCATTTCATTCATTTCAAGGTCTAACCTTAAAGGCCAACTTAACAGCAATATTGATCAGATGGAAAAACATTTTATGTAATAGCAGCGGACACCAAAAAAATGTTCCGGCTGATCAAAATTGCCCACAAAGATCAAGATTTTATACGAATTCTCTGGCGGTTTGAAACAAATAAGCCAATGAACAGTTATATATTAAAAACTATAATTTATGGAAAAGCTTTTGCAACATATTTGGCTACAAAAACATTGCAACAATCAGCTATTTATGAAGCGTCAATATTTACTATTTGCTTCAAAAATCATGAAAATCATCTTGATCTATGGAGCTAGCACAATAGTAAAAGCAGTAGTGCGCAAACGGAATTCTAAACCTTCTTTCCAGTGGAGGTTTCAACCTCAGAAAATTGTGCAGTTACGAAAAGGCAGTATTAGAAGAAACTGGATTTCATACAATAGAATTTAATGATTCAGTAAAAATACGTCGACTCCTCTGGAACTCTGCAACAGACACTTTTCAATTTAAAGTATCCAACACCAATCCTAGCTAATACAATTCAACACTGACCCTATCTAATGAAATAACGTCAGTTCTAGTGAGAACCGGGCTGTGCATCTCGAGGGTTAAACCCAGCTCAATTATCAACCCATATATAATTTGGTGGGAAGGTACAACATGTCTAAAGGTTTCGAACTATCCAATGACCAAAGTTGAAAATTGCAGCATTGCATACTTTCTACAATTTCCATCTAATGCAAAGTCAAAAATCAGGAATTTCTCCCATTTTAAACCAGAAGAACTGAACACGTCGCTAGGGGCAATAATTAAAGTTGCTCAGGAGGAAGTTTTCGAACGAGAATTAAAGAAATTAAAATCAAAACAAAACTTAGCAGGGAGCAGTACAATTATAACGCTAACTCTATTTCTAGCCGGAAACGAACTGCTAAGGGTCGGGGGAAGACTAACCAGTTATAATCTATGAAGAGCCCGAGATCAAAAGTTATCAATTTTGCACATTAAAGAAGTTCATTTAAAAACACTGCATGATGGCAATCAAGCAACACTATTACACCTGAGAGCGCAGTACTGGATAATAAATGCCAAACTATTCATGAATGAATAGTTATTCATTCATGTATAGTTTGGCGAAGAAAATTCGCCAAACTATACATGAATGAATGACCTGTACTATAGCAACGAAAATGACATCATACCATTTAATGGTTATGTTACTAAAGGAACGAGTAGCACCAGCACCACCGTTGACGAACACCGGGATAGATTATGCAGGGCCAATTAGCATACGATTACGGAAAGGCCGCTGTAATAAAACCCCTAAGGGCTACATTGCCATATTCATTTGACTAGCCACAAAGGAAATCTACTTCTACTTCGAACTCGTAAGTGACGAAGAAGGGGAATCTGGCTAAAAATATTCAGTAATTGCAACACAGCTTTTGTTGGAGCCCATACACATCTGCAAAGGCAGGCAAAGCAACAAGATGCGATAATTTAGGGTAAAATAGCACAGTTGGGAACTGAGTGACATTTTGTACTCCTTAAAAGTCCTCATTTTGGAGGAGTATGGGAACCTAGAGTCAAGTCAACAAAACCACACTTCCGCAAAGCAATTGGAATTCATACATTAAGGCACACTTCCTGCTCGGAAGGACCATCATATCAACGCCTCCACCGGATATTATGAGTATCCGCACAGCTACAAGATGGAATTTGCTGACAAAACTCGTTCAACGATTTTGGAAAAAATGGCATAAGGGGTATCTCTCATGGCTACAACGCAGGCCAGAACAACCGAACCTCCAATTGGGATAACTAGTACTCCTCAAAGATGAATAATTCTCTCCTATAGCACTGACCACTAGCAAGATTAAGGTACATCCAGGACAGGATGGACTTGTTAGGGTACATCTAGATACCAAAATAACTCGCTTAATAGGAATATTACTAAAATATGCCGTCTAACCATAACTATAGTGAGCCAAAGGATTACATTTACAAGAAGGATGATCTTGTTCCAATAGTAGTTAAAGATATAAACATAACACAAAATATATCAACCCTACAAAATCTAGACGAAACTGTACCAAAAAAAATAACCAAGCAAAGGGACAACAATCTTATATTTTGTAGATTAGGCAAACTCAAATTGGTAGTTATGAAATGGGATTTAGTGATCGATAATGAGTTATTGGGAAGAGATCGAAGCTTTTAAACAAGCACAAGGCGAACTGGCAGCAGCTTGCAAATGATCTAGTTTGAACTCGGACGTAATCGTGGAACAACTTCAGTGACCATTTAACAACTTGAATGCAGACAATGATCTCCTATTAACAAACAACATAAGGAACGATGACGGGAAAAGCGTGGTTTTTTAGACTCAACAGGCATTATTTTAAGGGACATGATTGGAATTCTTACCCAGCGCGAGGCCTTCTACTACATGAAGTCCAGTTTGAGGATATCAACAATAACGAAAAGCATCTAACGGCATTAATGAAAAACTAGACGGCAATAATCGATAATACGCAAACAAGCTGGTGAAACATAATTCTTACCTAACAATGATGTCATTAAACAAGCTGATAAAATATCAAGAAAGATTAACATTGGTAATGATACAACTAATTAAATATCAAACATATGAGGAAAAGGTTCGTCTAATATTAATGATAGTGATTGAGTTGACCCTAATACTAAAAAACTTCGAAGATGCAAAACAGGGCATAGATCCTCGCTCCATCACAATCAGAAAACCAGTTGAAATTTATTCGTAAATATACATGCCCAGCATCAATAACCATCCCTGGCCACAATATTCATGACCTCATTCATATATATCAAAGCAATAGATGACTCTTAGTACAACGATTGTTAAGAAAGAGCCGTTGCCTAAATTAACAAACAATAAAACAAACTGGAAACTGTTCCAGAAACTAGTCAGTGACAATATCAATCTTCAAAAATTCGGTACAATTGGAGGACTAATTAAAACTACTTTATAGAATATTTCGCCTTATAATAGGATATTTCGCCTTATAGTCAAAAACAAACTCGAACACATATTAACTTCTGTTACAGAAACAGAAGTTACAGAACTGGTTAGAGGAAAACGTAAAGCACGAAAAACATGACAAAGTAATTGGTCCCCACAAAGTAAAACGATACTCAACTATCTTAGTAGTAAACTAAAACTTTAAATACAAATATAAAAAAATAAATCGATTCTTAATTACCTTACTGGCCCTTCTGATAAGTACCGGCAAGTACCGGCAATTAAATGTGATGATGGCACTCGGGCTAGAGGCTAGAAGCTGATATGTTTGCATCATATCTTGGAGATATATTGAGACCTCTCCCAACACAAACCGCAGATAAAAACATAACACAAGTTAACCAATTCGTTAGCTAAAGCATAAAACCAGTATCTTTACAAGAGTTAAAAGTTAAAAGTTAAAATCGGCAAGCTCCAAAAAATCTCTTGGATATGATCTAATTACAGGATAAATATTTATCAGCTACTAGAAAAATATTACCAAAACTACTTCAAATATAGCGCTCAGACTTAACTATGTATATTCCACACCAATGGAAAGTTGCAAAGGAGTTAATGATACCAAAACCACCCAACGATAAAAAATCGTATAGGCCGATTGCTTTACTTCCCAATATTTCTAAATTATTCGAAAAATTGCTGCTTAAAGACATAGAACAAAGGGATCTGATTCCTCACCACCAATTCGGTTTTGGAAAAAAACATTCGACTATAGAAAAGGTCTACAGAATCACAGACATAATTGAAGATGCCTTCGAAAGAAAAAAAAATATGTTTAAGTCTCTTCTTGGATGCACCAAGAAAACCAATGTGAAAATAATACAAGAATGGATCCAAAACAAATCTTTACTTTGCTTTGTAAATGCACCATGGTACGTCAGAAATTATAATCTTCATAGGGACTTATAGATGAAATACGTCAACGAAAAAATCAGAAAGCACGCGAGGAAACACCTATTTCGTCTTGCAACATGAAAATGTCGAGATTCACTGTATGATGGGTAACACAAATTTAGTTAGAAGTCTCCTAAGAACGAGACCCTAGAACTAGGGCAGCCAGAATATAATAAACTAATTCGGGGCTAACGAATGGGTTATATCCCACAAAAAGAGTACAACAGGAATTAAAGACAAAAAAAATGGGCAGTTTAAAACAATGGAAAAGAAATCATTCAATTGTTCTAAAGTCCTCAGAAGTCCATCTAAAGTCCTTAAATTCCATCCTTGATAAACTTGCTATTATTCGTGTCGCGATGCCCAATAAATCAATAATTTCATACCCAAAATCCAGTCTAAGTTCATACTTAACGCTAAGTAGCTATATCGACAAAATTATTGGTTTCGCGACGGTCGAAATCTTGATTATTGTTCCAAACAATTCATTTTTTGGCAATTGAACATCCTAGTACGCCTAATTTGTAAAATTGGCGTAAAATCAGCCAAATATCATCTAAAGAGCGTCAATGGTAAAACTATCCTAACGTTTGAAGGCATGTGTACTGTAACTGCTGTAATAGAAAGTATTCTAAACTCTTGTCCAATCTGTGCTCTACATTCAGTGGATTTCGACATTATAACGCCATCTCAATTCCTTATTGATCATGCAGTAACGAAGACACCTGGGAACAATATTGCTTATCCGAAGCCAATGTAGCCAGTTTCTAAAAGATGATGTATTTCCAGCCTATTGTCATCTCCATTGGATATTGTCTTGGTGGTCCACGGTAGTAGTTTATTACCATCCAGGTAAAGAAGAGAAACATTTGATTGAACATGATGGAGGTTTCAAATTTCCGCTCATTGGGAAAAAATAATACTAATCTTTAATTACCGCAGAAATCATTAATTATGCAAACTGTTTAAATCGATCAACCAAAATAAATCTTCAACATTTTAAAATCACAACATAATTTATATTTATGAATCTTTTCAACTTGTCACTCATCCCTTGAACACATGTACCAAAACAAAAAAAATTACCATTTACACTTTAAAATAATTACCTCATCAATTATAAATTGGACAGAATTTTTGCAACATTTGTTTGTTATCCGCTATTTACGAAGTATATCCTAAATCCATCGAACACACACACACATATATAGATCAACTTCATCAAAATCACATATGTATGTGGGCACTGTGCATTTAATGCATGGTTGATCAACCATTATGAGATCTATACAAATATTACCAAATATTTGTTATGAATTAGAAAATTTCGAATAAAAAAAAAAAATTGCGCCATAAGTTATAATTTTCAAAGCCATAAGACTAATAACTGTGTTGGTACGAATCCGTCATATCGAGAACAATAAAATGCAAAAAAAAAAATTTAGGGAGATAATATTCAATTCATCATCTTGAAGTCTACTTGTTTTTTTGTTGTATCGAAAATTATTTTTTAAAGAGGGATCTTTAGTGTTTTGTTGTTGTGCATATAGGGAAATTCTGGTTTTTCCTTGTTTGTTGTTTATGCAATGTAACACAACAAAAAAAAAAAACAGAAAAAAGGGATGATTGTTTTTCCCGTAATTGAGAGGTTTTTTGTTTATTTGTTTAAATGTGTATGATTGTGCGTGCAGGTCGTTTGAATGAACTCTGCCTGCGCGTACTCTGTATATGAGCTTACATGATATATGTACCTAAGTGAATTAAAGAGAGGGCATTAAAGTTGAAATAATTTGATTTAGATGTTTGGTCGAACAACCGGATTATATATTCGGAAAAAAACTGGCTTTTTAATGCACAGAAATTTGATTTATATACTGGAATTAGGTTAAATTATGGCACAACCGTTGTACTCGAAACTCTATTTTTACCAATAAATTCATAACCATACAAATTTAAAATAAAAAAAAAACAATTCCAACTTTTTATTTATCGTATACATAGACTATATACTCTCAAGAGACTGAAAAACTTTCAAGGTGGCAACTATTTACAATCAAAATTATGATGATGACTCGTGATTTGTTACAACAAAAAATATATAAAAAATAAAAAGGACACACACATGGTGCCCATACGTTGAATAAAGCACCTAACCTCATCTCCAAAAACTAGTAAAAAATGTCGATACACAAAACTTTTTTTTTATGATTTATGGAAATTCTATTCGACATTTTTGATTTTCAACATGTCATATTTTTGATGAAAAATGATTTGAGTTTGTAAAAAAAAATATATTTTGATCCTTTTAAGGTTGTCACATGAAAAAATAAAAAAGGACGAATTCCGATCGAAATACAATAAAACGAAAGAAATTTATTGATTACTTTAGAAATTAATAACAATAAAATAAAAGAAAAACTCATTTTGTCATAATATTTTGAGGTTATGTTTAAACCACAGCGGAATTAAAACTAATCAGTTATTTAGTTTATGTATATAGGTACGTAACGTATACAATATTAATGTTCATTTTGGTTCTTACTATATATACACACACACCATAAAATTGAATCATTAAAATTCCAAGAGAATCACCGCCATTTTGTCGTTAAATTTGTTTTACACTTCTTAAAAATGTTTATCTTTAGTAAATTGGTTCAAATGGTTTTAGTTTTGGTATAATAAAAATAATATGTATATACACCGGTATGGTTACAGCCAACGACATATTGTTATGCATTTTTAAAATGCAATATTTCGTATAGTTGCTGTTGTTGATTTGGTACACAAGAAAAACTTTTGTATATCTAAATGTTGTCGCGACCAAATTTTCTTGTCGTACACGATATGCATATCTACAACAATTTGAAGTGTAATAATACTCGTTGCTGAAGAGGTAAAATTATGAATATTTTATTTTTATTAGTTTTAAAGTTTAAAATTATGTTGCTATAACTTTTTGAAAGCATATTTTCATAGTATTATTTTTTTAATTTTCAATCAAAATGAAATTATGTTGATTTAGGAGTTGGAAAGAGGATATTAATTTTGTTATTTAAATGGAAATTTGAAACATTTGTTCTCTTTGAAAATACGATGGACCTGTTGCCTTGATAAAATAAGATAAGCCTTAAAAAGGGAAAACTTGTAATAAGTAACTGGATGAATGCAATCTAAGCTAATTTTTCAGTAAGAACAAAGAAATCTGCTACATCGCAAATTAGTCCCATGTGGCAGTGATAGGTTTCTTTCAACAATAGTAGTATGTTTTTTTAGCATATTTTACTAAAACTGGAAAAGCAGAAGGAAATTAGTTGCATTTGCCCTATCACGATATATTTTCAATTGTAAAATCATTACAATGACTTGAGACTTTAGACTTGACTTTAGACTTTAGACTTTAGACTTTAGAGTTTAGACTTTAGACTTTAGATTTTAGACTTTAGACTTTAGACTTTAGACTTTAGATTTTAGATTTTAGATTTTAGACTTTAGACTTTAGACTTTAGACTTTAGACTTTAGACCTTAGACTTTAGACTTTAGACTTTAGACTTTAGACTTTAGACTTTAGAATTTAGAATTTAGAATTTAGACTTTAGACTTTAGACTTTAGACTTTAGACTTTAGACTTTAGACTTTAGACTTTAGACTTTAGATTTTAGACTTTAGACTTTAGACTTTAGACTTTAGACTTTAGACTTTAGACTTTAGACTTTAGACTTTAGACTTTAGACTTTAGACTTTAGACTTTAGACTTTAGACTTTAGACTTTAGACTTTAGACTTTAGACTTTAGACTTTAGACTTTAGACTTTAGACTTTAGACTTTAGACTTTAGACTTTAGACTTTAGACTTTAGACTTTAGACTTTAGACTTTAGACTTTAGACTTTAGACTTTAGACTTTAGACTTTAGACTTTAGACTTTAGACTTTAGACTTTAGACTTTAGACTTTAGACTTTAGACTTTAGACTTTAGACTTTAGACTTTAGACTTTAGACTTTAGACTTTAGACTTTAGACTTTAGACTTTAGACTTTAGACTTTAGACTTTAGACTTTAGACTTTAGACTTTAGACTTTAGACTTTAGACTTTAGACTTTAGACTTTAGACTTTAGACTTTAGACTTTAGACTTTAGACTTTAGACTTTAGACTTTAGACTTTAGACTTTAGACTTTAGACTTTAGACTTTAGACTTTAGACTTTAGACTTTAGACTTTAGACTTTAGACTTTAGACTTTAGACTTTAGACTTTAGACTTTAGACTTTAGACTTTAGACTTTAGACTTTAGACTTTAGACTTTAGACTTTAGACTTTAGACTTTAGACTTTAGACTTTAGACTTTAGACTTTAGACTTTAGACTTTAGACTTTAGACTTTAGACTTTAGACTTTAGACTTTAGACTTTAGACTTTAGACTTTAGACTTTAGACTTTAGACTTTAGACTTTAGACTTTTTCTGAGAGTATGCTACTTCTGCCGTTTACGATCCTATATTTGTTTCTAAGATGTGACAGAGTTAATTGATTTCCCTCAGGAAAAATTTTTATATGCGCATCTTTGTTAATATATGTATTATATGTATTTGTGGGAATATTTATATTTTCTAACACTAACACGATTCACAAATTAAAAGATACGGAACAGCACTCCAAAGCATATTGTGAGTTAAAAATCAAGTGTTGATTGACCCTTGGATCTCAATTACACAAATCACGAAGAGATAATTGGAAGCGCAAGTAAACCAAAGATTGAAAATGACTATTTGATAGCCGAGAAATTTACGAGAACCAGCAGCAAGATTATGAACTTACTATCATATATCTTCAAGATCATTTTGCCGAAGTGTAAGATTATTCAAAACAAGAAGTAAAACGATTCAATATAAAACCATAGGATCGAAATATCCCATTTTAGCGGAGATTATAAATAATGGACAAACTTGCAAAGCCTGTTCTATAAGACGATTCATTGCAATGATGAACTAACTGGTGAAAAGAATATGCACTACCTATTATCGGTAACTATAGGAGATCCAGCCAAGCTGGTAAGCCACCTCAACATCTCGCAAGAAAGTTTTCACACTGCTTGGAATATGTTATGTTCCAGATTTGATGGTAAACAGCAAAAACATTCATCAAAGAAGAACTAGAATATGAAAAATTATTTGCAACCAGCCACATGCGTCTCAAAAATGGCAGTTACGTGGTCAAAAATTATTTTTAACATTAACTAGTATTTTGCCAAACCACTAGGATGATCAAGAAAAGTCGCAATGGCACGTCTGTTACAAGTCGAAAAATGACTTCTAAAATCGAGTACAACTACAAAATTAAAGGTAGTTTTCGCAAGGTCTTCCTTGTCACTAAACTAATTAGAAGCCCAGTAATTCCCAGAAATTACTTCGTTCTTTTGGACTGATTCGATGATCACATTATGTTGGATTCGAGGGCGTCTTTATAAATATAAAAACAGTTGTTCATCAAAAGATACTGGTCCAATTGAACTAAAGAACAATCATTTATGTTAGACGGGTCCAAATTGGTTACAACTTTCATTCGAACATTGGCTGCAACAAACTATTGCTCCAACTGAAATCTATTTGGAAACTAAACAAATTGGGCCACTTGCAACATAAGCAAATTAGTTTATCTGTTCGTGCAGATAGAAAGATTTTCAAATGTAAACAAAATAATTCGCGTTGTTGCCGCTGTCGACGATTTATAAATAAATGATGTGATACCGGATCATCAATTTTATTATCTGCCAAAGAACTAAATGAATCTCAACATGCAGAGTTCCAGAATGACATAATGCAGATCAAGAAAGTCATAGTATCAACAAAAAGCAACCTACTTTTCCTTAATCCATTTATTGATGACCTAAAAATGCTGAGAGTAGGAGGAATAATACCTAATTATACCCTGATATATGATACCAGACATCCAAAAATATTGCCACAAAAACATAGATTCACAAAGCTATTGATCAAAAATGAGCATATAAAAAACTTGCACGGGGGAATTCAATTAACTCTGTCACATCTTAGACACATTGCATCATAAACGGTAGAAGTTATGTACGCTCAGAAATAGCAAAATGTATCACGTGTTATCGATTCAACGCTTCAACAAAACATCAGCTAATGACAAGTTTACCCAAACAACGAGTGACGCCATCACATCCGTTTACTAACACAGAATTATACTTCGCTGGGCCCATACCAGCAAGAGTTTTGGAAGGCCGAGTAAATAAGGGGTCTATCTTGGGATAAGGACTATGTCAACGGATTTACAGCGATAATGGAATCAATTTTGTGAAAGCCAAAACACAGCTTATTATATAAAAACACTAGGCCCTGCAACAAGCAACCCCTTTTTTACCACCACCTTGTCAACATTTCGGAGGACTTTGAGAGGCAGCCGTTAAGTCATTTAAATATCACCTAACAAGGGTTATTGGAAACACGACTCTTACTTATGAAGAACTATCAACAGTTGAAATGCAGATTGAAGCATGTCTTAATTCACGGACTCTCACAGCAATTTCGTCGGATCCAAATGCGTTAATGGACACTTTTCAAATGGAGATTCACTAATTACAACTCCAGAATCATTTGGTAAACGAAAACATGTTTGCTCACCATCGGTGGAGTCGGCTACATCATAAGAGCGTTGTGTGTCAACAGAAAATAATTTAAAATTGCGAAACCGTAACGGAAGCGAAAGACAAGTGCAAGAGCAAAGATGGATATTAACAAAGCAAATAATGTGGAAAATAGTCGTAAAACAGTAATCGATCTCCAATACGTATTCGCCCTACCAAAAGCAAATGTTAATTGCACTTTTATTATAAGCGAAAATTTGTATGCTTTAATTAGACGGGCTATTGTAAATCCAATACTTACTGTACCATTTGGAATGAAATAGCTCAAGGTAGAGGGGCCAAAGAGCTATTTGCGTGCATTTTACGTGCAGTTGTCTCTTTTCCACAAACTGATAGTTATCTGAACCGATTCTTATGTGGCTTAAAAAAGAAATTTAATTTTGTCACTTACTCTAATTTGGCCTAATGCATTTTCTAACACAAAATTCGTCCATTTATGACAATCCATGCAATATTGCACCATTTCAAAATACTGTATGCCATTTTAGTAAGTGCAAGTGACAAATATTAAACCGTTGAGTTGTGGTAATATTAATTGCGAGTTCTCAAACTTTAATTTTAGTTTTTTTCAAAAATATACTTTTGTCGTACTCTGTGACGAATTCTGGAGCGATGAAATGTTTAACTATTTATCGTAGAAGCATCCAATTTTAAACAGTTTAAATAAACCCCATATATTTACAAATTCCAGTTACAACATCCGGTATCAACAACCTAATTTTCATATGATGACTTTTTAAATCTGTTAATTGTATTTTAATCAATTTAATCACGCCTGAGTTGACATTTAAAAAGTAAAACTCAAAATTAAAAAAAAAATGCAAACTTAAACATTTTTCACCCTATCAACGACACATTACCTTTTGTTGTTGTCAAAACAATTTCGAGTGTAATTCATATGCAAATTCGGAATGACATAAATTGTCAATTCAGGATTATTTATAAACAACAACAAAATATATCCTTAGATGGATTTATGTATTATACAATCTGAAATGTGAAATAATTGGAGGTAATAAATTATTTTACATGAAGAAATGGTAAGTTATATATATATATATATATATATATATATATATATATATATATATATATATATATATATATATATATTCAGAGGTAATCTAAGGGCCAATTAAACCCCTCTCTATCGGGATGATTTTATTTCAGTTTTTTATTTTATTTAATGTTGAATATAAGTTAATTTCCCTTCCTCTGCATGCGTTAACTTCGTTTACGTACTATTCTAATATGTTGCTTTTTTATGTATTTGTTTATGATATATTTTTGACCACCCGCTGGGGGTTGAATTAAAATTACAGTAGATTTTATGTTTGTTTTTATGTATATTTTAGTACTTTGCCTAGAACCCTCTACATTAAAGCACACAGTATGTCGATGGACTGCACTAGAAATCCTAACTTAAAAAAAAATCATTCAACTCACACCGTAATAATGAGTATAACAACTTGGTTAGAAAATAATAAAATTCTAACATACTGACTTTTGATAGAGATAATAATTCAAGAATATCACACCCTACTAATTACAGTGGATTTTTTTTTTCGTAACATATTTTTTATAAGCGCGCTGTATATACTACAACATAAATTTATTAAGGGTTGGAAAAATGAAAAAAGAAATGAAAAATAATTTAACATAATAAAAAAAAAAAAGTATCATTTTCAACTTGATCAAATCTCATCAACAATAATTTTTATTTTATGTTGTTAGAATAGAATTAGAATTATTTTTATGTTTGCTACGAGTAGTATTCGATATATGTGTATCTATACATATAAAGGGGTTGGGGTGTTTTTTTTTACTTTTTATATGCATTGTACATTTCAAGTAGGTAGCTATATATATATATATATATATATATATATATATATATATATATATATATATATATATATATATATATATATATATATATATATATATTTAATTGAAGCGAACGATAACAAACGTAGACCCAGAGTCATAAAACGGGTTCTTCACAACATGTAGATGCACATATTTTGGAATCAGGCATAATGTATGCAAATAAATTAATGATTTTAATTTAATTTTTGTGGCGCGCTATGCTCTCTTTATTGTTGCTCATTTTGTTGTTGTCATTTCAATGTGTAATTTAAGGATGACAAGGATACGTATTAGATGAGATTCTATGACGAAAACAATTTTTTTTTGGTTTAATCAAATGTGCAGTAGCATATATTTTGCATTACATATATAGTTTATGATTACCTTCGATTTTTCACGTTCCTGCTGTTGTTGGTTTTATTGCGTTTTTATGGTAATTTAGGGTAAGCAAAAAAAACTAACATAAAAGGTCACGTAGACGACAATGTATACGGTGTGTGCACGGAAGGAAGGAAGGAAGGAAGGAAATATTTATCTGTTTGGTTTGGTTGCGAGTTTTGAAAAATTGGGTGTTGATACATATATACATTATCTTTAAAATAAATATCGAAATTATGCAAAATAATAAAATAAATAATTCCGCCACCCGGTGAGGTGATAAAAACTACTATTAATCACAATATGGAAATTTAAATTATGGTCATTTGAAGTGTTTAATTAAAGTGGTAGAAAAATGTAAGGGTACCAAAATATAAAAAAAATATAGTCTTTCTTTCACTACTTGGTTCGATATGTTACTAAACTACATCGTACACACAGTCAGATTGCATAAATCTCATATTAGAACAAGAAATTATTGGAACACCATCTATCTAAAGTGGTAATTGCATAATAATCGGTAGTTGCTTGGATATGCTCCCGACATATTTTTTATTGAAACTTGTGTAAAAAAGCGTTTGTTGGAATGACCACCTATAACGTTCATGCACAATACGCCATAATTGGTTTAAAGGTCGTGAGAGATGCGGTAGTTATTTTGTCGGGTCTGACGTATCATATCAGCAACTCCAGTGTGCCACCGTTCAACTGTAATCTATTAAGATTCCCTGAAAACAAAAACTATTAATAAAATAATTTCTCTAAGCCGTAGGCTGTAACAGATGGCATTATATTTCACCTGTAAATTACAAATTTATTATTTCACCTTAAAGCTGCTAAAATTTATTAAGTGTACTATTGATTTGACCAAAACTTTAAAATTAATATAAATTAGATTTTTAAAAAATTGATTAAACATCTTCGACATGTACTGGTCGAGGATATAGAAAAAATGTATCGCCAGATGCATGTTCATAAGAATGATGCAAAACATTAAGTAATATTATGGCAAGACGACTGAAATGATAGAAATGAATTTCCCGAAATATCACAACCTATCGAACAGGACATTTATGTCGAGGTCACATAAAGCAGTTATCAAATCCAGAAGAGTCCATCGGGAATTATTGTCAATACAAAGAGAAGTTTATTATACGATTCAAGGAAGAATTTTAATCCTCTAACGATGATCTCACCAATTACGATTTGGATCGAGTTACTTTATTACAGAAACTGTGATTGCAATAGATAGATTGTGATGATAAATTGCCAGTCGAGACCAAATCAGAACGGTTTAAAATTAGAAATGAGTACGTCAAAAATCACTTGAACTTCGGTCAGTTTACATGGATTAAACCAACGAAAGGTTTTAAATCTATCTAATTTGTTCGAAATCAAAAGTAACTCCATTAAAACAAATCTGTCTGCCTTAACGTGAGCTACAGAACTGTTAAGTCGTATCACAAAGCAGTTTGTATGCAAGCTTAACTTAGAATATCGTTCATCACTTTATGGACAGACTCAAGAATTGTCCTAGTTTGGTTATCCGCAACCAGTCATGACGATGGATAATATTCATCGCTTATCATACGTCCAACATTTATAAGCGAGCAATAAAATAAGCTATTCGAGACATGAAGGGATAATCCTACGGATTATTCAACCCAGTAAAATTCGAAAGGACCCGGAAAGGACCAGATTTGTAATGCCAAGGTAAAAGTTAATATGACTTAGCAATCAATCTGATTAATAGATTTTAAAATTTCCCAACCCATGGCAAAATGAGGGTATTGAATCCGGTTCTTGATAATGCGCAAATCATATGAGGTGGATGAAGTTTAGAAAACGCTACATTATCGTACAAAGAAAAACATCCGAATATTTTATCGAGTAAGAACCGTTTATCGACGTTAATTACTCACTATATACATAATGAGAATCTTAGTGTCAAACTGTTAACGAGCTTGCTGGTCCAGTAAAATTATTGGATCATTCGAGGTAAAGGTGTGGTGAAAAGGTTAGTGTAGCATAATTTTTCATTTGCAGTGGTAGGAGTTGCTTTCTGCAGCCCGATCAAGATGCTTACGGTTTGAAAGCGTGGAACAGTTGCCTGCAAAGCATATAAAGGTATATTTGTCTTACGATCCTCGTATTTAATATAGAAATATGAATGAACCTAACATCGGATTAATTTATTTGTGTTCTCAAGCGATTTATTGTCCGATGCCTAAGGGAGAAGGCCGTTAAACCCACCAAGGTTCATCTGCAAAGAACTGTGCGAGAACATATACTGAGGCTGGAGAAATTTCCAACATTGCGGTCACGCAAATTGAAAGGGTCTTAAATTCCAAACCAAATTCCGATGATTTAGATTTTTTGACACCAGCACACATTTTAATTGACCGGATAACAAATTGTCAATACAATAACGTTGAGACATCATTAAGCACTATATATATATATATATATATATATATATATATATATATATATATATATATATATATATATATATATATATATATATATACACATATATATATATATATATATATATATATATATATATATATACACATATATATATATATATATATATATATATATATATATATATATATATATATATATATATATATATATATATATATATTTGTATATTATAAAACCGATTTACTTCGTACTGGTTTGTCGTAAACGTTTATCGTAAACCGGTCGTATGGTGATGATTAAGGTGTTTGCGTAAACACACCGCGGTTTTGAGTTCGATCTCCACCGCTAACCACAACGCCGTGACTAATTGTGGGTAAAATCATTCATTGAACTTTTAAATCAAATTGATTCAAGATTAAAGCAAATAACTGGAAATGTTGACAGTAACTTTGGAGGAATAGATATCATTCTTGATCTGTGATAATTACATCCGGTTCAAGCTACTCCAATTTACAAGAAGCCAAAACTTCTATCGTGTCTTCTACCGTGTCTTCTATCCTTATAATATCAAGTTTACGAAGGAAGAAGTCATACAGCGCTGCCCAAATTGGATTTGATTGTTTTATAAAACTCATCGGTCAATGAATAGTACATATCTTTTTTGCAACAAAATCAAGATACATTTGTTTCAATTGCAATATAGATATTATTGATGGCTGTGACAACCATGAACAGGAAGTAATTGTAATTGTGAGGCAATAATTACACAAGATGTCAGTGTCTGACAATATGTCAGTGATTGGCACAGATATGGATTGTCATACCGAAATTACTTTTGTAATTAGAAAACCTTATATTATTAAACAAACATAGATATAACAGATAGCTTAGCTTAACTTTTTATTATTATCACAAACCTGGCTTCCTAACGAAGAAGACGTTCTAATTAAACTACCTAAAACTACCTAATTTCGTTTGTTTAGTAAAATCTAAACGGAAAAATGTTAGAGGTGCGGGAGTTGTGATATATCAAAACAGAAGCATACTCAGAATCACTACGCTGAATAAAGAAAGACCTTTTAAAACAAAATACAGGTGAACTTAATGTTACCCAAACAGATATTGGTGATATATGTGCTTCTTAAATTAAAATAGGTAATGGGAGAAAGTTTCTTATAGCTGTTGCGTATTTCACCAAATGAAAAAGTCTCAAAAATCATAAAACTTTTAAACCCTTGGATACTCATATACAGTAGCGAAGGTTCAACGATTTTAGGCGATAATTTAGATAAACTACCAATGATGTTAGCACGAGATGTTAATGTAAATGTTGCAACAAGTGTTTCAATCCCTTTGACAACATTCTTACAACAAATAATCAATTTGAAAATCAAACGGAACCTACAACTAGATATCAAACAACAATCGATGCCGTATTTTCAAATAATGCCGTCTGAAATCACAGAAGATACATTAAATAATATTCCGTAAAACTACTCCATTGTAAAAAAGTATGTATTATTCCCATAAATTTCGATGTTTCACATCAACCGGGCGTCCCGCGATGGCTACATTTTTTTAGTGTATACACGAACCGCACATATAATTTGCGATATCTTCCACTTTTGAGGAATGTAACCAGTTCGCATGATTGCGTTGAGGATGCACGTTATTAGTTTAATGCATTTGGCTGGTAATTCTTTAACAATTTTCCCGGTAATAAGATCATATCCTGGTGCTTTTTTCGTACTTATGCAGTTTTTTATTGTGCTCTTAACTTCCTTCCACTTGAACTTTATAGGTTTATAATTTGGATCGTTCACTGTTTGGTTTGGTAGCATGTAGTTGTTAACTTGTTCATGTGTGAGAATACGCTTTTTAGATGAACAGCGAAAGTATTGGCTTTTCTTCATCACTTCTTGCCCAGTTGCCACTTGGCAGTCTAATGGGTGAACACGAGTTTGCTGGCCTCTTAAAACTTTTAGTAGCTTTCCATAGCGAATAGTCTGTTCTCTCTGTTGCCGAGAGTTCACTTAAATAGTTTTGGTTACCTTCATTTTCTTATTCCCTCAGAGCTACTTTCAGGGATTTAATTGCTCGATTTAATTTCCATTTTAATATCGGCGATCTTTGCTGCTGCCACTGCCGTCAAATTTTTCGCTTTTTTTGTATTAATTCTTGGATGTTTTTAGGAAGCTTATTAACTTTTTCAAAAACACTGATGTTAGGTGTTGCTTTTTTTGCTGCTACTTCCAGTAGATGTCTGAGGTAGACTTCTGCTGCATCAATATTTGCTGGTGTGCTAAGAGGAATATCCAGTAGGCAATTCTCTTCAATTTGTCTACTGTATTGATCCCATTTAGTTTTTTTATTTGTCAGGCGTTTCACTGCTTCAGTCTTTAGGGCATCAGTACTCACTGTTATATTTACTGGTGAATGATCGGATGATAAATCGTAACAATCTGTTGTCATAGCATTTGTACGTGCAATGCCTTTAGTTATACAGAAGTCTATTAGATCAGAAATTTTCTTTCTATCCGTAGGCCTATATGTTGGGTGCCCCGCTGATAGAGAATCCAATCAAAGTTCATCCATAGCTTCATAGAGTTGCTTTCCTTTCGAAGTCGTCAATCTTGAACCCCATTGAGTATGTTTTGCATTATAACCACCTCCCGCAATGAATTTATTGCCTAGATGGTTAAAATAATCTAAGAATTGCTTCTTTTTTATTGCGTGTTTCGGTGGGCAATAGACTGATGATATTACACAGTTTCCAGACCACTCCTACAGGCACATATTTATCGCTTGGATATGATCTTTGTCATATTTCTCAAGTTCAAAGTGTTTTAGTCTTCTTTTAATCAACACAGCTGTACCACCATGTGCTTTACCATCAGGATGTTTAGTGTCGTATACTGAATACCCATTAATTTTGAAAAAGTTTTTTTTTGGTGAAGTGTGTTTCTGATATTAACATTATATCAATATTGTGCTCGATAAGGAATGCTAGCACCTCTGTTTTGTGTTGGGCAAGGCCGTTTGCATTCCATATGGCTATTTTGAGGACAGTCATTTTTGGTTTTTCACTACTAACTGCATTATTGTGTTCATATTTTGCATCATTAGATCCATGGTTCTCTCCATCATTGACATAAAGCTTTGCATTCAGACGATCTCTCCGCATTAAGACGATTTATATCTCGACGAGGTCATTGCCCTAATATATATTCTATAATGCTTCTAATTTTATTGGGGCAAAACCAGAATTGTTGAAACTCTATAAGAATTATTTACTACCGAAACTAACAAAATCGAAATTCTAAGACACTGCCACGAAGAAAGCATTCCCTGACATACAACCTCATCTCGCTCTCCACATTTCGGCGAACTGTGGAAATCCACTGTTAAAAGTGCAAAGCATCATCTAATTTAACTCCTGATAATTTTTTAATAGGTCAACCTGTCAATTTAATTCCTGAGCCATCCCTATCACATTTAAACTTTAACCATTTGTCTTTTTACCAACGGCTCCAATCCATGATACAACACTTCTGGAAACGCTGGTCTAATGAATGTTTATGTGAGTTAAAACAGCGTCAGAAATGGAATAACCCAAATGAAAATATTAAAGTCGGGTCACTGGTTCTGTTAAAAGAAGACAATGTTTTCCCTATCAAATGCAGCATAGGTCGCATTAAGGATTTAAAGGATTTGTACACGTGGTTTTAGTAAAAACAAAATCAGGTTTATTTAAAAGGGCAATTACAAAACTTTGTACTTTGCCTATTGAAACAGAAGATAGCTCGTAATCTGGTTTTTTAATCTGCTTATTAAATTTTACTATATTATAAAGCATGTGAGGTTATCCTAGTTTTCATCCCAGAAAAAACTAAAACTTTCATCAGGCAATACAATTTTTTAATAATTTATGCATAAGATATAAAGTAAAAAAAAAAAATTTTTTAAAGCAATTTGGTTTTAAGTTCCATAAAAATAGAGCATTAAAAATATCCTATCTCCTGTGATCTTCACGAGCCTGAAAATATTCATTATATTTTGAGATGGCTATACTAATATTAAACTGTGACCACCTCGCCAGAATCATTCTATGTTTCATATTGCCACAGTCAGCCAATTTGTAATGACCCAATATATGATATGGAATATTATATTGCCAGCTCCTAGGTACTACACGCGCCTGAAAATATTCATTATATTTTGAGATGTCTATACTAATATTTTTCCATATCATATATTGGGTCATTACATATTGGCCGAGTGTGGCAATATGACACATAGAATGTTTCTGGCGAGTTGGTGATAGTTTAATATCAGTATAGCCATCCCAAAACTTAAAGAATATTTTCATGCCCGTGTAGTTCCTAGGTGTTACGTGAAGGTCATAGGAGATAGGATATTTTTAATGCTCTATTATTATGGAACTTAAAACAAAATTGCTTTCAAAAAAAATTTCTTTTTTTACTTTATATCTCATGCATAAATGATTAAAAAAACTGGGATGGGATAGAATTGTATTGCCTGATGAAAGTTTTAGTTTTTTTTTTGAGATAAAAAACTGGGATAACTTCACATGCTTGATAATATGGTGGTTTATCACAAATTATTGCCAAATAATACTCAATAGATGGCTAGGTGGATCTGAATATGAAAATTACAAAATTTCATATTCAGATCTACCTAGCCATCTCTACTATGATCAGATAATGGCCATCAAACTTCCACCTGAAAATTTTTTTTGAAAATCAAGTTTGAAAAATCTATAAAATGTTTCTGAGAGACTCTCTGTATAATTGATCGGTTACAGTCTGATGTTTATCAATAATCACTCGTGGTTACTCTACAACATATCGAATTTAAATTTAGCGCGTCCTATTTATGATTACTGGTTGCTAACCATTAATTGAGTTTGCTTTATAATAATCAAATTTTTTATTAAGAAAAAACTGGGATGGGATGCGTTTTAATAATTTAGTTTTTGTTTGTTTTTCTCGCTTCTCGTTTGAATTTAAAATATAAAATCCTGGGATGGAATGAAATAGTATTGCCTGATGATTTTGTTTTATTTTCGTGGGATGAAATACTGGGATAACTTCACATGCTTTCATGTATCTGTTAAATCAATACATTTAAAATGTATCCAACAAATATATGTCTCTATTTATAACGTACTACGCTCTATACACAAATCACGAATATCATATTTCTATTAGCACTATAAACTTCCAATTCTTCCCACCAGATCTACTACCAGTTCTCAATACCTCAACAAATTTTGAGGAGTTACTTAACAACCGCAAGAAGTTATTCAATGCAATTGTTGTAATATTTTTTTCAACAAAATACACTAAATGTCATTTTAAATACGCACCAAATTTACTGCGGATTCAATACTGTGCTGACGATGGTTTATTTTTTGTTTTTTTTTATCATAAAAATTGTCGTTATGTTCTCCAAGCGTGAATTAAATAATTCAATTTCAGAAATATCGTTTGCTAAGTGTTTTACAAATCACACTGTATACGCACATAAACAAACAAAATAGAAAAACACAAAACATTTTCTATACGTATATAAGAAACTATTAAGATGTATCTTAATTAACTGGGGAGACATATAAATTATAAACACTCAAACCGAAAAAAAAACTGTTACTAAGCTCCCGTCTTATAGCACGCATCTCTATGTAATCCCTCTTACGTATGTAACAGTTTAATTGAGTGCTATTGTGCTGTATATGCGGTGCATAAGGCAAACGAGACACTCAATCATTTTACAATAACGATAGATGACCTCTTCACATCACCCGTAATTTAAAAATAAAATTAAATATATTTTTTAGTCGATCGCAGAGTCTGTCTAAATACAATTGAAGTTCAGTACGCGTATGATAGATAAAAAATAGATAAATTGATAAAAAAAATATTTTGTCTGTTTGTTATATAAAATAGAGCGCGCAAGCCAAAAACTATTTATAAAAAATGCATTAGGGATGAATTGTTTGGATATATGTACATATATTCATAATTTAGAGACACATCTGTTCAAATTATCTAATTTTATTATTTTAAATGAAGTGTTTGGTATATTTTTATATCGATAAATGGTTGGTGAGGGGCACTGATAGGGAGAGAGGGTTAAGATTTTTTTTTTGTTTGTTTGTTCGGAAAGTATTTTTTATTACCATAGACCCGAATAACAAATGTTTTAATTGATAATTAATACATTTTTTGGTTGGTGGGTTCATTAAAATAAGGGGATTTATAAAGTAACTAGTTTGGCGCAAGTGAAATGATTTTGAAATACTTTGCAATATGTTAAAATTAATAAATTATAGATTATAGCAGTACTGAAGTAACTCGGTACATTTAACGAAAAACACTCAAAAGGAAGCGCAGTTTCCTTTGTCCAGAAAGCACCGCAGACAAAAAGATGGTCAAAAAGATTTGTTAAAGTAAAAATTTTTAAAAATAACAAAGTTCAAACTTTATCCTCATTCAAACGATTAGCATGAAGTAAGCAAAAAGTTTCTAGTAAGACCGCATACAACTGTATTTGTATTTATTACATGCTATTAGCGGGCTGGTCTGGTTTAGAAAAAGGTATGCTTTGCAGGTTTTTTAACATTTTTGAAAGTAATATTTTTTTTACAATTGTGTAAGGATATTGCTATGTAATAGTATTATTTGAAAGGACTTTCAGTATTGAATTGAACATTACCATCGTCGCTACATTTTTTTCATTAAAACAGGGATCATCTATTTTTTTGTGTGCACATTATTTTGTAGTGATGGCGATAATTTGGTTAGATTATGCACTTATAGCATTGAAGAGATACAATTTAAATTTTAACCAGCCCGAATGGTTAAAAATAGCAAATAGTTAAAAAAAAGTCAAAATAAAATGTTTTCTAGTACACCTAAACACATCATTTACACATGGTTGATTTTTAACCTGACCCCGTTACGAAAAGCACGTCCATAACGAATATTTCTAACAAACTTTTATCACATAAAATGAAAAAATAATAATTAAAAATTCAGAGGATCATGCCTGTGGTCAGATATTAATGTTTAAATTTGTAGTTTGAATGGCTTATTCCGCTTAATAACATATAACATCATGGGGGACGATGACAAAGAAGATAAGTGGACCAAAGTCACGCTCTAAACAAGAACGGGAAGTCGCAATGCTAGTAGCAACGACCAAGCCCTAATTGAAACTCTTCGAGCAGAAATCGCAGAGCTTAATACAAAATTATCGGCGCCGACATTAACCTCGTCCGTCTCTATTATGGATAGTAACATACTACAGTCAAACCGTTTAACGGCATTACTCCACGAAATAATTCAGATAGAGTCGATCAACACCACTTGACTGACCCTAACCATTTTGATCAAGCCAAAAAGCAAGTAAAATTGACAAATCAAACTAAAAAACGGCTACATAGCGAGGATTTCTTAAATGAAAAAATCGATGCATCATGAAGCGTTAAATCCCAATGCGCGTCATTTCAACAACAACAACCGCCAATAATAACATTATGCATTGTTTGGATGTACTGTGTATAATATTCCCATGGTAACTGCAAAAAACACCCGGATGACCATCAACAGGTGTTCCTTCTTTACATCGTTGCCATTTCTTTGCAGTCGAAGTGAAATAATGCGTTACCTCTGAAAACAGCAAGGTTCTGGCAAATTCATCGCTTTCACACAATTGAAAGAATGCAGTTAATGTTGTTGCTGATAGCTGTGCTGCTCTCTGCTGTACATTCGCATCGGTAAAATTCACACGCTGGCCATTTTCAAGATGAACAGCCAAATGAACAACAGCAAAATATCGCTCATGAATTGGAAATGAATAAATTCTCCAAAGAGCTTCATTAGTGCTAATGTAGCGCCCCTTTTGATATAGGGCGATTTCATCATTGCTATTGTCTCCAGGTACTCCAAAAACAGTCATATCACTGCCTTTATTCACATATTTGCAAATGTATTTAATCGACTTCACAGAATTACGTATGATTGCGTATTTTAATTGTTGTTGTATGGCCATTATCCTCCGGTGACCGGTGTTGGTATTCGTCGTCACCTGTAATTGTATCCGAAGTTAATGCTCTTGCATACCGTTTTGTACACTTTCCATCGATCATGCATGATGAATTCATATTTATTTGACCGCAAGGGCCATGTATCATAGTTTTCGTAACAACTTCAAATAATTCTGGATCGCTGGTTTCATCTGGAATTTCAGCTGATATAATGTTATCAATTTGATCGGGTGTTATTTTACGAACCAGCCATATCAAGATGTGCGCGAGCGGCAACCCTTCTCTTTTGCCATTCAATCGAAAACATCCAGCAACGCACCTCTCCAAAAATTTTTTACTTTCTGTCGAAATACACGTGCTGTTATATCGTGTCAATCTGTTGGATTCTGACCATCAAATAAATTGATTTTTATGTCAGCCCACTGTGAAGTGCATGTGAATGTTATGAATAAGTCGGGACGACCATATTTGCGAACGTATGATATAAGAATGTTTGAAGTTCAGACATTTTTGAAGTTCAGAAACAATTTGTCACGCGCAGCAATTGTACAAGGCCGATCCAAATCACGGTTTGCATCTCCGATAAAATAGATTTGCAAAAATTTATGATTAGCATCAGGATATGGCAATAAGGAACCAGTTCGATGATAAATCTGACCTTGAATCTGTAACATTTGTGAAATGTAATTAGATGCTGGGTCAGAATTATTGAACACATCAAAAAAATTGCTGCTCATATCGCATTTTTCATATATGATATTCCGTATGAAGTAATCACCTTAAACGTTGGCACGAAATTGTATCTTACAATTTTAGTCGCACTAAAAGAAGTCATTTGAAATGCCATATTGTATTCTTGAATATGATACAAAAAATGCTTAGACGTTTGCGACGTTCCAAAAATGAATGAATGAAGTGGATTGGGGGGAGATTCAAATGCTGGCAGTCACACTTTGCCATTCGCACAACACATGCTAGGCGTTTCACCTTGAAATTTGGCTGCATCACCTTGTGGACATCTCACCGTCATTCTACCAATATTGGCAAAGACCTTATTTTTTGTTCAGACATACCGTTTTCGAGATATTTGCAATTTTTCGATTTTACGTGTATTTGTTGTTGTTTTACAAAGAGTGAGTTCATTTCAGGAAAAAAATCGTAACTCAAGAATGGCTTGACCGATTTTAAATTTTTTAAATTAACTAACCATCATCACTCCTTTTTGCACCTTTACTAAAAATGTTATGGCAATCGGTTGAGCCGTTCTTGAAGTATGGAGTGACAATCAAAATGTACACTTATAAACGACGTCTTCGACAAAGGTCATGCCAAATACTTTTCATAAATCACAAAAGAACATTTAAAGACCTTAGAGCTATAGAACGTCTCAACGAATATGAGGACATCATCGCCAAACATATTAAGCAATTGCAAACAAAGAGACCTACGGAGCGGGGTGAATCGTTGCCTCTATACATTGTACAATTTAAACCCAGCACTAATTTGAGTAAAGTGTTTGAAATTAAAAACAGGTGCAGTGGGGACATATCATCCAAAAGAAGAATGAGGTAATTCGATGTAAGAATTGTTAAAGTTACAACAATACTGCAGCCAACTGCTTATCGTTGTGTCAAATGCTCCGGAAATTACCACTTCGGGGAATATCCAAGAACCGACAAATCTTTAAGCACGGCAATCTTAGGCATAAACTGCAAATCACAAACGAATATAAAAACGAAGCAAAAACCCCTCGTCTGTTCAAGTCAACTCCCGTTACGACCAAAATGGAACATTTGCAGACATTAAAAAAAGCAAGAATAACAACAATAATAATAACATCAATGACGATAATACTAACAATGATGACAACTACGAAATAATCACAAAACTGGCCAAAAAAGGAGATGATATAAAAAAAGAAACCAAGAAAGTAGCTCATCTACTAAATCTTATTGAACAGTTATTTCTATGCTTCTAATTCTATTTCTATACTTAGGGCTACTCTCCAATTATTTCATAAATTGATCATATTTCATTCCACTGATAAAACCCATGGATGGTACTTCTTCCATGCACAAGCTTGATGTTACCGATACTCAGAAGGGTTTAAAGAATAGAGGTATTCAAACTGAGAATTTATATGCAAGCCGCAGAGAATAACGAATCGGCATTTGTTATCGGAATAAAGAATAAAGAATCCGACTTTATCAATTTTTGAACCCAATAAAGCATAACATCGTGACATCGTGGATATAAAGTGGGTATAAGTGGGTTTTTAAAAAAAAAAGCATCCAAAGAAATGATCACGACATATCACGTGATAAGTCTTCTACGAATCATACTGTATATGTACAATAAAAATATATTTGAATTGTGTCGTTACGTTTGTAATTTTTTTTTTATTTTGGTTTTCGATTGGCCTCCAGAGTGTATTTTGACAAAGTGACAAAGAAAATGATGATGAGATAAGTTAATTTCTCATTCTTGATTCTTTTGTTTTTTTTTGTGGTATGTTCTGAGACTTTCGTACGAGCACACATCAAAATGGTAATGTCTTATATATGTTTATTGGGATTTCGTCTTATATAATGTGTTATATATATATATATATATATATATATATATATATATATATATATATATATATATACTCGTACATATTGTTACATTATACACGTATATATAGTGGTTTGATAATTCGGTTGTGATTTGTGTACGGTATGTGAAGTAAAAGTGGCAATAAAACTTTAGGAAAAATAGAAAAGTAAAAAAATTATAAGCTCCGTCTCCTTACGTAAATATTATCATCGCATCCAGTCATGTTTTAACTGTTTTTCTATATATAACATCAAAAGAGCTACAACGATAAAGTTATCTTAATTGAATTTTTAAATTTCTTTACTTTTTAAAATAACTAACATTTGTAAACTCTCTTCATTTAAATATGTAAAATCTACATCGTCTATGTTATGTTAATTATATCACATGGAAACTATTTTACACATGGATGCTGATAAAAAAAAAGAACTAGAATTAGTTTTAATGTCATACTTTGCAAATCTGTTTAGAATATTTAAAAGCCAAAAAAATATTTTTCAACGTTTTTATGTAATATGCTGTATGGTATACAGAATCGGTTGAAGTATATGATTTTATCGAAATAACTGTGCCCTCTTTGGTAGTCTCGAGACCAATATTTTGAAGAGTAGATTATGAATGGTTTAAGAACTTATTCCACAAATAGTTCGAACATTATTTCACTTAAGACTCTCTTCGATCGCAAACTATTGAACCGCAAACATTAACATTTTTATATTGTGGTGAAAATTGGTGACCGTTACTTCTCGTGCCACTCGTGGGAACTAAAATGTTAAGAAATATTAACCCAACAAAATTAGAAAACGAGACGGATATATCTCTATCAACACTAAATCAATCATCACCTTTGGTTGGCGATACCATGAATCGTGGGGCCAACTATATTGTCAAATAAAGGTAACAGCTTCTCTAAGAGCACGTTAATGTTGAGTTCACCAAATTAAGATTCTAAATGTAAGTATAGTTATGTACATTACAATTAAAGACGGTGGCAGCAGTGATGACTGCGCCCCATGTAACTATTACTAATCCATCCATCGGAGGAAGTAATCAAAACTCTAGCCGAGGCTAGACAAGAAAATAAAGAATTTAATTCAGCAATGCAATGGATTCAGCAACATATTCAACTTCTTGAAGAAGTTACAAATCTTAAAAATAACCGAAAGATGGACTGTCAAACTGGTCCTGAAGTTCCGTGCCAGGAAAACCATAAAAAAGGAACAAAAGATGGTAATCCAATTGATTACCAAAACGACAAGGAAGATTTAGAATGGGAAATCAATTGAATAAAGGGAAAACTAAAAAGGGCTTTAAAACGCAAAAAACACACGAAGTAAATTTTTTCAGTAAAAGGAAAGCTCAAACGTCTCCAGAAATTGCCAGTCGTCTCCAGAAACTGCTTTTTGCCGGGAGCAAAGTTAAACCAATTACCACCTATCAGCAAGATTAAGAAAAACCACCACCACCAATCAAAATCACAAATGTCGATAAATTTAGCGTTATCTAAGCGTTAATGAAAGAAGTGACAGAAAAAGAGTTAAGCTTGTGTCGCTAAAGGACAACATCTGGATGGTAAATATGCCTGTTCCAGACGGTTATATAAAACTTTCAACTGCATTGAATGGTAAAGGTCTCCATGGTATACATATGATGACAAAAATTCTAGACCCATTAGAGTAGTTGCTATAGGGGTCTACATCAAACATGCACGCTAGATGAGAAAATTGAAGACCTCAAAAGAAAAAATGTAATGGTCTTAGATGAAAAAAGCAAGAGGGATCATACTACAATGCAAAAAGTGTCAGGCATACAACCACACGCAAAAATACTGCAATCGTGAAACCAGATGTGTAAAATGTGCGGGAACACATGACCCAAAAAACTGCGTGATAGATACGATTACTGCAGCAAAATGTGCTAAATGCCAGAGAACCCACCCTGCTAGCTATATAGGATGTGAAGTAGCCAAAACATTGCAACAATGCAAGATAGGGTAAACAAAAACCAGCCAATGAGAGCAACTAAAGAAAAAAAATCCCGACAAAAACCTAAACGCAAAAAAAACCTCTTGGATACGATCTTATTACAGGAAAAGTTGCCAGAAAAATGTCTTAAGAAGCTGCTACACATAATCAACGCAGCATTTAGAATGCAATATATTTCTCAGCATTGGAAAGTAGCAGACATTATTATGATACCCAAGCCTAATAAGCCACCTAACGAGAAAACGTCTTACAGACCTATATCTGTATTACCATCATTGTTCAAACATTTCTAAAAATTATTCCCAAAAGGATGAAACCTCTAATTGAAGAAAGACACCTGTTACTATCTCACCAATTTAGTTTCAGAGAGAAACACGTCACCATAGAGGCAGATACACAGAATCACTCACATGATTGAGAAGACGTTTCAAAACAAAAAGGCCCAGGCCTTTGATGGTGCCTGTCATCGAGAATTGGAATATAAATTAAATCGCGACCTCCCTAAGCAGTTCTAGGAGATATTAAAATCATACAATGAAGGGAGATATTTCAGAGTAAAATATGAAGGAGAGTTCTCATCACTCAAGAGAATTGAAGCAGGAGTACCACAACGAAGAGCATTATTGTATTTGCTATATACGAATGGTATACCTATTACTGGAGAAACAGATATTGCAAATTTTGCGGATGATACAGCAATTTTGACGGTAGGAAGTACAATCAAAGAGGCAACCAGCAAATTACAACACACTGTAAATGAGATTGTCCACTGGACAAAAAAATGGAGAATAAAATTGAATCAGCTAAAATCAGTTCACACAACCTTCACTCCATCTGGCATAACTCCTGAAACACGTTCGAGTCAAAATTACGTCCTTGATCAGAATCATTCCAACGGTACTCCAAATCTACTGTTTACGAAAGTGTCTGCGATTGTTTGAGCTTCTTGATTCATCACCGGATGCTCTTCGACCCATTTGCTGAAGTAAACGATACACATGAATATGTATCGGTTTCCATCTTTTGACGTTGGAAATGGTCCAGCAATATTCATGGTGATCCGCTCAAATTATGCTAAGACATTGTCCTTACACATACCTCATACTTCCTACACCACTCTTTTTCATCCTTTCAGTAATTAACCCAATAGAACCGAGGCCTTATCTTATGTCTTTAACATTGGCCAATTCCCAACATCTTAACAGCAACCCATCTTTTATTGATAATGATTGCCACTGAGCCCAACAACTTTTCACTGTAGCACTTTCAATCGCGATTCCATGCCACTTGCGATTTTGTACTTTTCTCCATACACTTGATCATTGGTGCGATGGACGCGTCTTGTCGATCTTCACTAGCTGCTCCTTTGTCGATCTCCACCCGCTCGCTATCTCGCTCTGCCGGTTGGTAGTTGTTTACAATCCCTGACGTAGTGTCCGAGTTGTTGGCATCTAAAGCAACTTAGTTGGGAACAAGATCTCCGTCTGATGTTCTGACCGCTTTGTCGTGGTCTTCCAAGTTTTGCTTCTGTCATGGCTTTTATTTGAGCATATCTTCCATTTCGAGCTTCCGCAGATTATGGGAATCCGTGGTTAAGCTGGTTCTGACTGCTTCGTATTTCAAGGCTGGTGCTAAGACCTCGTTCATAGTCTTTCCTTTCGCTGTCATTCTCAAGTGAAGTTTCGGTTGTGTCCTACGGCTTTGATGAACGCATCTACTGTTAAGCCATTTCTTCTTGAAGGCGTTTTCTCCGCTACTGCGTCTACGAATATGCAGCTGCATTTTGCATAGTTCTTGAACGCGAGGATGCTCGTGCCTTAGTTTCAGCTTCTTCAAGATTTTTTCACAGCTTATCTCTGTGGCAGATGCAGTCTAGAGTATGTCTGCTGCCTTTACTTGTAGTTCCAGAATAAATGCATTTAGTTGCTCACTAAGATCCCATCCATTATGATGTCCTGCTGCTTGAAACTAAACCTTGAAGTTTTCAATTGGATTAAATCACTATCGAATGATTGGGGTTTCATATTTCTCTTATGACCACCAGTAGATGGTTCCTTAACAATCGTCGGGCTGCTTTCTCGGGCAGGTCCATTGTCATGGTTATTCTGCTTGGGGTCTTCCAACAGTTTCATTCTGCCCTCAATTTGTTGGATCTTTTTTTAACTGTGTTTTCTACGGTAGCCCTGATGAAACCATCCAACTCTTGCATTTTGCCTTTAACTTCTGTAACATCTGTCTCTAACTCTTTCATCCTTCCTAGGAGGTACAATTTGACCTCATTCAGCTTCTCACTCTGTTGTTTTACTTCAGTGCTTAGCTGTTTTACTTCAGTGCTTTGGTTCCGGTTGCTAATTCGGGAACAGCTGTGACTTGATCTGTTCTCTCCCTTTTCGGTTCTGCCTCAGGTTTGTATTCGGAAGTAGGATCATCGTTAGCGTTCGACTGAGGTTGCTATAGCTTCCAGCATGCTTAAATCTTTCGTGCACGATGGTTGTGGTGTTAAAGCTATTCGTGCTGGTGGTAATGATCAGGATATGTTCATCCTTAATTGCCAGTTTCTTGCTCATCATTTTTCCCTGCTTTTTGAAGCGTTAAGTATAGCTCCATCTTATTGCCTTCCATCGGCAATCCTCGCTCCTCTAAATCATCCCTTAACTGCTGCGCTGTGTACGCGTTGATGTTTTCCATCGTTCTTTATTGCAAAATCCCACTTATGACACCAATTGTTTCGAAATTGGCTTCTGAAATTTTACTAGATTTATTCATTATGGCTTCGTACTATCAAGGTTTACTAGATTTATTAATTATGGCTCTTTACTATATATATTCTTTATGAACGTGGACCTATAAACATGTTTCTGACATATTTCTGACCATGACAGGATTCAAATCCTTGAACTTTATGTTCTTACACCGACGCTCTAACTATTCGGCTATTGCCGATTCACATATTGGTGATGTTGTATGCTAGCCATAACCGTCACAATACGATCGCAGTATCATCGAAAAAGCTATCATATCTCTAAGTAGACCTATCGAAAAAAATGAGTACATAAATGAGAAATAGTAGTGGACCTAAAACTAAACCCTGGGGGACGCCTGAGTTCACCACACCATCAAAGCTATAAATGATTCATTAATTTTCGAACCGTTGACGCCTATTCATCAAGTAACTTTGAAACTAATTATTTCGATTTTCTTCATCATCGAGAAACTTTTCAAAAGATATAAGTACATTCTCAAGAACAACCAGACATAAAACCAAACTGATTAGAGCTTAACAATGTATTCAAATAAGCCAACATTCGCAGTTTGACAATCAATTCAAAGGTTTTGAATGTAGGCATAACGAACGATAGCTATTAGGGTCTATAGGGTGGATACTTTTTTATGAAGTACAATCGTTATGGCTATTTTTCGTAAATATAGTTGCTGATTTGTTTGGTAAACAAGTTTCTTAGGCCATCAATGCCAAGTGATTTTTTATTCTTGACCAGCCAAATAGAGCTATAAATTTCATTAATATCGGTGGGATAGAAGAAGAAACTTTTATTAGACTTGAAATAAGTCGTTACAAGATTATTATAGTATAGGTGATAAGTATTATCAGAAACTAAAATCCTCTTTATATCATTATTAATTACAGCCTTATGCAAAACTAAATCAACAAATCTGTTGATGGCTTTCGCATTACCAATTAATACCAGCATTTAATGACGACTATTTAATGGAGCGGGCATCGTTTTGGTTTTGGTACCCTCTATGCTTTGATCATACATTTCAATATTTAAAGTTAAAGTTAACTAAGCTCGCTACTAGTGCCATTGTAGCAGTTGAATTATTCGATAAAAATTACGAAGTAGCCTAAATCATCATCAAAGAGCGTTTCGACAAATCACCTTTTAACCGTGAGTAAAATATCTACAAATTATTTACATAAGCATTAATCGATCGAACTGATACCAAAGGCAACTGAGCTTAATTGATTATTCTTGTTCTTATTTTCGGTCATTTCAAGCGTTAAAAATACATTGAAATACATTGCACCTTACCAATTTGCACTGATCTGAAGTGAGCAAAAAAAGATGGAAAAAAGAAATGGGATATCGAAATGGTAAATTAAAAGCATCATTTTTCTGTATTAGTTAATGTATCACGTATACTGATTAATGAAACTTTTCTAAAACAGATCGTGCAGATATCATCATTAATGAAAAGGACATAAGGCCAGATTTACAAAATACGTCGTTTAACCCAACTATTCGTACCGACAAACAATATTTATCCACCTGATTATATATTTACAATAATTGAACTGTCAAATTTAATCACTCGATCAACACAAAACTCCCATCAAAATCCACTTATGAAATTATGTAACAATTTAATTTCATACAAAAATAAAAAAAAATCACTTACAAAACCGCACACAATGTACAATTGTAAAAAGTATATCCCTTTTAGTCTATATACCCAACATAATATTTATGTATATCTATATATACATACTTGAAAATCTAATCGACATCCATATAGACTTCAATCAAATTATATGGTAACTGAAATAACAACAACAAAAATATTTATAATTTTAAACAAACAAATAAATAAATTTTCATCATTCGCACCAACAAATTCGTGCATTTCCATTCAAATTCAATTTTCAATCATTCAGCCATTCATTCATTCATTCATTCATTTGAACACATAAATAACGAAGGCGAACTAAAATTCGAAATTAAATTCCACTTGTTTTGATAGTCCTTCAATTCGGTACATATTTTTTCATTCTTAATTTTGTTGTGCGAGGGCACACACACACACACACACACACCAAAAATTGTAACATTTGTTTGATCATAAATCAAACTCCCATTTCCGAAGAATTATATGCACTATGTTTGTTTTTTTAAGGCTGGTGCTACATATAGGTACCCAATACTATCATTTTAGTCGTCGGTGCATAAGTGAAGCAATATTTTATGATAAAGTCTTAATTCGAAAGTAAAAAGAAAATGAATTTAAGATGAACGCATCTAACCGGATTTGTGTCATTTAATTTGACAAATTAATTTTGTCAAACCTATATCCCCGAACATGAAAAACTATCGATTTATTTAATTAATTTGATTTTCACAGCCATTTACGAGTCGAAAAAGAAAAGGGTTGATTTGTTACCACTTAATCGAATTACAATTTTTTTGTAGTTTTATTAGTCCATTCCATTGAATTCCACACCCTCGTCCATCCATTTCTTTTACGTATTTAGAGGGTGATTTAATTGAAAGTTATGTACTAAACAGACACTAATTTGGTTCTAGAACATTTCTCGCATACTTAATTTTTTATTTTCATAGAATTGTCAAATTTTAGTTACTGCGGAGCAATTTAAAATAACGTTTAAAGTTGGGGTGCTTAATATCCCCACAGCTTTAACCCTATGTGGCAATAACAAGATTTAATGACTTTGCCGAACCAAGCGACTTTTTTTGTGACAATATGGAATATTCACTTGATATTTAGGAGAAACTATTATGGGTTATACAAAACAGAGTCAAATCTCTGGCAAGGATTCAATCAGAAATATGTGACATTCATGGAGGAATATTTTACCCTAGGACATATGGAACGCATATTTCCAACGACTCTAATCACCGATCGTACCGCATTGTTCTATATGCCACATGATGTGGTGCAGAAACGAACAAGTACTCCTACTAAGTTGAGAGGTATATTTGCCGCCTCGGTGAAGTCATCGACCAAAAAATTACTCAACAATAATCTAATGGTGGGACCAACTATATCCAAACTAGTCTATTCGGCATTTTGTTCGAAAACGTGCGATTGTGTTTACGAGTGATATAGAGAAAATGTATCGTCAAATTCGAATAGCTATGCGGAAGATACGAACTACCAACGAAACGTTTGGCATGAATCCACAGAATTACCCACAGACTATCACCGATTATTGACCGTTATCTATAAGCAACCAAAGGAGAAATTTAAACATCACGGATTCTTTGTTGAGTCTGAGATCCCGTATTCCGCCGTGTTCTATGCTAGATTCGAAGCCTGGTCTGGCATTTATTATCTAAACCAAGAAAGTGCCAAAACTAGAGTGTCCATTCCACAATTACAATTTTGTGGAGTGGTTTTATTGTCTAGTTAATGAAGTCAGTCGTCGAGGCACTTCAAGATGTATAAATGATGTTTTCAATTGAACCGATTCCACAAAGGTACTATGGTGGTTATCATAGCATCCGCGATGTTGGAGGAGCTATGTAGCTAACTGTAAAGCCAAGTACGGCTGTGATATGTTGATAAACCACCTTATTTATATATATGAACATCAAGGCAGCATATTCAACGACAACGGTTTCAATTTCCACACTTCGTTTTTAGTTTTTCGTTTACTACTTCGTTTTTATTTGAGATAATATTATTCGTACATAAAATAAATAAATGATGCACAAAATTTTACCAAAACGTTCAACGAGATTTTACTCTTTGTGTATAAAAAAATAATATCTCTTGCACAAAATTTTACGACCAAAATTTAAATTTCTGTTCAGTAATTTTGTATCAAAAAAATAATTTGTACATAAAAATAATAAATTAAGCACAAAATTGTACCACATTTTATAAGGCAGAATTGTTAATGCTAACTGATTTAATAAACCTCGCGGGTACGCAAGAAGTTGCTTTGTTCTCCGTCCCACCTTCGCAGACTTTCGCAAGACTTTAGATTTATACTCCAGAGGACGTAGCAGTCAAAAATCATAGGTTACATAAAAATAATAAATTAAGCACAAAATTGTACCACATTTTATAAGGCAGAATTGTTAATGCTAACTGATTTAATAAACCTCGCGGGTACGCAAGAAGTTGCTTTGTTCTCCGTCCCACCTTCGCAGACTTTCGCAAGACTTTAGATTTATACTCCAGAGGACGTAGCAGCCGGGTAGCCGGGTTCAACAAATATTTGGAGTACATGATACGCAAATAGAAGTGACTTATTTAAATTAAAAAGCTAGTTTCGACTACGGCCCACTCCGAAAAAAATTTTTTGCTTTTGGAGTTTTCGTGTATAGGTTTTTGGCACATCACCTATGATTTTTGACATCTCTCAAAGCCAATTGTGCTCAGTTAGCGTTGCTATTACTTACACCTGAACAACCTTCAAAAAGTATTAAATTTTTTTATTAAAAATTATTTAAAATAATTTTTTAAAATTGTATTTAGAGACGAAGATCATCTAAATGCTTAAAAAATTATAAACTTAATGCTTAAAAAATGACTCATAATCCGCGACAAAATAATTGATGAACAAAAAAAATTTGTATGTTAAAATTTTGTGCAAGATATGTTATTTTTTATGCACAAATTATTTTTTATGCCACAGAAAAATGTGGAACGTTTTATTAAAATTTTTTAAAATTTTGTGCATAATTTATTTATTTTGATGTACGAATAATACTATCCCATAAAAAATACAGTGTTGTTGTACTTTTTTTACTTCTTTTTCCAGTTATACATACTATTATGTCGTTATTTACTGTTCGAAATACGGTTATAGTAGCAACTATACCCAAGGTGTAACAGAAAATTAGCAATTTTTTTGCCTATTTCCTTATTACATATGCACATGCAGTGCATCTATGGAGGATGCAAAAAAATACTCGCCACGCAGCTTAAAATTGGATTTTCGATAAATCATTTGGTTGCTTAGTTGATGTAATTTACGCAGTTAGTAAGGAAATGTTAGAGTATTCGGTAAAGAACACATACTGAGGAAGGTCATAAAACATACTACAGATGCAATAAAGTAAAATCTATCAGCAACGCTGTTCGGCTTTTAAAGGACAACTATTGAGCTTACACATCAATAGATCATTACTTTAGCGGGAGCAGGATTATCTGTTACAGTCGAGGACGAAACTCGAAAGCTTTACGGATTAAATTTAAACCCCCGGCCAACCCTGTTATCGAGACTCCAACAAAAACTCAATTGAATAATTTGTTGGTCTCCCTGCGATCGGCAAAATTTGGACCCATAGAATATAAGTTTACGCGAGATGAAAGAGAGTTTGGAAAAAAATTCGGTGCAATTGGGTATCCATAAAACATTTGTGTTGGCACATCAAATATCTGGGTTGGAATTAGATGCCGGAGAGGCGGCTAAACATTTTCATTTTATAATTACAACAACATATTTGATTCGAAAAGTGAAACAACGTACTGTTATACACAGCTGTGATACGTACAAATTAATATGGCAAAGGTATCCAGTTATAATCGTAGGCACCGATTCAGATCATCATTTCCATCCATTTGGTTTAATGGTGTCTTGCTTCGAGAAGGCAGCAGATTTCAAATTTTGCTTTGAAAACTTAAAAAATGCTGATGCAGCCAAGGCAATGTGCCAATAGGAGATAAACGTAAACGAGACCGTCCTCAAAAGACTAAAGCAGCGTTGGTACGCCAATGAATTAACACAACTTGTAATTTATTATTAAGTGCATCGTGTTTCCTACTCCCGGTCCCTATCCTCCCATTGACTTTTTTCCTGACATATGACTTAATTTAAATAAGCCACTTCTATTAATACTAAATGGTTTATAGATCAGTTACTTAAAAGCAAATTGTTTTAAAACAAATTTTGCTAAATATTTTTATCCAAATTATGCTGAACTAATTTTATTATTTTTTTTGGAAAAATATTGTGCCCGATTTATTATTTTTATGTACAAAAATTTTCTATACAAAATTGCTGAGCAGAAATAGAATTTTTTGTGGTAAAATTTTGTGCAAATTCATTATTTTGTTGCACAAAGAATTTTTTTTTCGTAACAGGAAACTCGTTTATTTGTGGAAACTCGTTGATTAAAAAATTTTTTGTGCAAGAATCGTAATTGTTTAATGTACAGTAAAATATTAGCCTTTTAGTTTTATAGTACTACCGAGCTCACATCACTAAAATTTCGTTACAAAATTTCCAAAAGGAGAATAAAACCAATAAGCTCTGACAATCACATTGGCACCTATAAATATAAGGTTTGATGTTAGTGTTTCAACATCTTTGTAGTTTTTCGGCCTCCAATCAATTCACCCTTTATTAATTTTCAAATTCAATTGACAACAACAAATATTTTATTGGTATCAAATTCGGTTTATTACTGTGACCAAATTTAATTTTATTGTTCGAACAGAAGTTTATTATCGTGTATGGCTGTGAATTGGATAAGAAAAGGGTTAGGGAGGCATCATTTGTACAAAAGAAAATAATTAAGAAAATAAAATGTTATGATTAATGATATATGATTGGATGGGTATATAAATATTCAATTTTTGTTTGTACAACTATTTATGAAATTAATGTTGGATTAGAAGTTTTAATTGCATTTTAATTTGACTTTCTAACATGTTGGTTGCCATAGTATTACCGGTTCGTAAACTTGTGGCTAGTTGAGCTAATAGTTTTCTTGAAATTACTGTATTAATCCATTGATTTCACTTTGATGACAGCCGAGCAGAAGACTGTAATGCGAGACTAGGACAGGCGATACGTGCAAGAGTACGACCATACTTCCAACAACCAACAACCAGAACAACTCAGATTACAACAAATTGAGATACCAAAATTCAATGGGGCTTATCAAGATAGGGTTGATTTGCATGATCTATTTTCAAAGTTAGTGGATCAAAACTTCAGCCTAACCAATACCCTAGTGTACCATAAATGATGAATTTAACAACTCATTTGGAAGGAGCTGCACCATGTAAATGCTATCTTCGAACTAAAAATTTAATTTGAACAGTTAGGGCGAGCAATGATTTCCACCAATGAGTGGGACTTCATTAAAACAACGAAAATGATACACTTTATATTCGCATCTGCAAGGGTTTAATGCAGCCAATACTAAATTTAAACACTTAATGAACAACCAGGAAGATCGCAATCAAATCCTACGAGCATCGCAGTTGGCAGATTTCTGCGTTCACCATTAGATTTTGTGGGGAATTTATTAGAGGATTTATTTGGCGTACTATATCAGCGGGATACGCAAAAATATAAGACGGTATTAACTACGGTATTAAGACGGTATAACTCCAGACGTTATTCCAACAACAGACGCATATGTTAGAAGAGTTCGTGCGAGTAAGGTGCTACAGGTGCTACAATTATCCTCTTTAATTTGGTTGTTTAAAAACATGCAGAGCAGTTTGACTGTCTTGTTATTTGATATACATTGTTGCATCTCTAAATGCTGTCTGGTCATGCCTATCTATCGGTGACTTTCAAAAATAAAATCGAAATCCTATAAATTTGTATAGTATCGTCACTAAAGTTCGAAGTATACTTAAGAGTAGATTTCTGGAAAAAATGTAATATTGCACCAGAGATTACAAGTAGGATGACGGAATATCCTAAATTCATTTGGGACGTCTTAAGTGACCAACACGTTCTACGTGAAAACCACTGCAAGGAACTTGGGCAAATCGTTGAAAATTTTCCATCCTTTGGTAAAAGAAGATTGGGAAGAACGAATCTTGTTGAACACCAAATTGATATTGGTAAATGTGATCCGATAAAATAGTGCCACTACCCCGTATCTCCGCTAAAGCAAGAGCACATCAACCAAGAATTAGACCGAATGAAAGCATTTGGAGTTATAGAGGAAAGCACAACGGAAAATCTCTGTTATGTTTGTATTCCTACAAGATCAACGCTTTAACCAAGAAGGACGCGTATCCACACTCAATCATTGATAGTTTAATTGGCCGACTCTAAGAGACAAACAACATCACGAGCTTGGATCTTAAGGATGCCTTCTGGTGACAAATACCTCTTTCTGCGAGCGCAAAGGAAATAACGGCTTGTACAATTCCAGGGCGTCCACAGTGTCAGTTCTACGTCAAACCGTTTGGGTTGTGTAATCCACAACCCAAATCATTTCTATTCTAGAAATCAAAGAGGACGTTAAATTAACCACCACAACCTATTTGACAGCATATTGGATAAAGCCTACAAGACCTATTTTACATTGAGCTTAGTTGCAAAATATTACAGAATTCAAAACAATATCCAAATTTCTAATTACCTGTAGATTAAAATTTTATCAGGGTTAAGCCAAGTATAGCACAGAGGATCAGAATATTAATTGCTTTGAGGTCTACCGAAGCAGTTTTATCAGATTCTAAAATCATATTTAACTGACCGACATTTTCGGGTAAAATATGAAGAAGGCAAAAATATCAGCAGGAGTACCATATGATAATGCCTTGGGACCAATTCTTTATATCCTATATACAAGAGATTTGTCAAATACTGATAAAACTTACATATCAATATTTACTGATGAGTGATGACACTGCAATCTTAATAATTGGTAACAATGTAGAAGCAACGAGAAAAGTCCAAAGAGCTACTAAAATATTGAGGAAATGGACAAAGAAATGGCGAATTCAGCTAAACGAACCCAAATCAATTCATTTTAACTTCACCAACAAAAAAGTTAACGGGGTACCAGTAGAAATCAACTCACAGCAAGTTCCACTTGCAAATTTAGCCAAATATCTAGGGATGACACTAAAGAAGAACACTAAAAAAGATGAACTTAACTTCAAACACAGCAAAATGTTTTGGCTTATAGGTAGGATTTCTTAACTATCACTACATAATAAACTGCAGCTATATATACGCAAATTTTAAAACCAAAATGGACCTATGAAATTCTGCTTTGGGAATGCACCATAAGAAGACTAATATGAAAATAAGACAATCATTCCAAAACAAATTTTTACGTTGTATTATAAGTGCACCATAATACGTCAGAAATGATAATCTTCGTAGGGACTTAAAGATGGAATACGTCAAAGAAAAATCAGGAAGCACACGAAGATACTTCGTTTTTATCAACATGGAAATGTCGAGATTCGCCATATGATGGGTAAAACAAATTTAGTTAGACATCTCCTAAGAACGAAACCTCTAGAACTAGGACAGCCAGAAACAAATAAACTAATTCGGGACAAACCAATGGGTTATATCCCACAAAAAGAGAACACCAAATATTTAAGATAAATTACTAGATGAATTGTAATTTAGTTGTAATAAAAATATAATTAAAAAAAAATTGTTTTAGCTCCACATTCCTTATACTTTCTATTTAACTTATATTTTGCATCCTGCCGCTCTCATAGCTAAACCATCTATACAAAATTTATGCACTCGATTGAAGTACCAATAAAATCGCGTTGTAATGGCATGGGTAAGAATGGTTTGGCGTTATCTCCATAAATATATCTTGTTGGAAAAATCACATTTAACGTTCCTTATGTACTTTGATTTTTTTATTACTTTATTACCTCTCACTCTATATCACATTGTTTATATTATATATATAGAGATGTTGTACGAGTATATAGATGCATGAAAATCTACTTAAATTAAATTTATTTTCCACTAAATAAAATTACCAAACACAACATAAAAAAAATAACGGTAAACAGCGGAGGATATATACTGAAAACATAAAAATAATTTTCCTATAATCATTATTCATTTGCGGTGAAGGAATGTATGTATGTAGGTATATGAATAAATGTATATGCTGGAAGAGCATAAAATTGATGAAAATGTATGTACATTCAATTTCTCATATCCAATTATACGTGCATCATTTGAATAAATATAATAAAAAAAAATCTCGCGTGATTTTTTTTATTTTTTTTACGTAAACAACTCAATTTCCCGACCCTCTTTGTAGGATATAGTTGTGCACTGTACCCATATTTCATCATCTTCATTTAGGAAGTACAGTATTTATTCGTAAGCACGTTTGTTCTATGAAATATTGGTCTGTGTTCGTTAAGACTACCTGGAATATAAAAATTGGTTTAAAATGATACAAGTTATCAAATATATTTACATCTTACCAAATCTAATCAAATCTTATCATATCTAATCAAATCTTACCAAATCTAATCAAATCTAATCAAATCTAATCAAATCTAATCAAATCTAATCAAATCTAATCAAATCTAATCAAATCTAATCAAATCTAATCAAATCTAATCAAATCTAATCAAATCTAATCAAATCTAATCAAATCTAATCAAATCTAATCAAATCTAATCAAATCTAATCAAATCTAATCAAATCTAATCAAATCTAATCAAATCTAATCAAATCTAATCAAATCTAATCAAATCTAATCAAATCTAATCAAATCTAATCAAATCTAATCAAATCTAATCAAATATAATCAAATCTAATCAATTCTAATCAAATCTAATCAAATCTAATCAAATCTAATCAAATCTAATCGAATCTAATCAAATCTAATCAAATCTAATCAAATCTAATCAAATCTAATCAAATCTAATCAAATCTAATCAAATCTAATCAAATCTAATCAAATCTAATCAAATCTAATCAAATCTAATCAAATCTAATCAAATCTAATCAAATCTAATCAAATCTAATCAAATCTAATCAAATCTAATCAAATCTAATCAAATCTAATCAAATCTAATCAAATCTAATCAAATCTAATCAAATCTAATCAAATCTAATCAAATCTAATCAAATCTAATCAAATCTAATCAAATATAATCAAATCTAATCAATTCTAATCAAATCTAATCAAATCTAATCAAATCTAATCAAATCTAATCGAATCTAATCAAATCTAATCAAATCTAATCAAATCTAATCAAATCTAATCAAATCTAATCAAATCTAATCAAATCTAATCAAATCTAATCAAATCTAATCAAATCTAATCAAATCTAATCAAATCTAATCAAATCTAATCAAATCTAATCAAATCTAATCAAATCTAATCAAATCTAATCAAATCTAATCAAATCTAATCAAATCTAATCAAATCTAATCAAATCTAATCAAATCTAATCAAATCTAATCAAATCTAATCAAATCTAATCAAATCTAATCAAATCTAATCAAATCTAATCAAATCTAATCAAATCTAATCAAATCTAATCAAATCTAATCAAATCTAATCAAATCTAATCAAATCTAATCAAATCTAATCAAATCTAATCAAATCTAATCAAACATATTTTTCAAAGTAATATACGATCATTTAAATTATAGGAAGATTTCAGCTAGTGGGTACAACATTTAAAAGTGATTATTTTTATGTTTGAATATTGCCACTGTGAGGCCATATCCAAATAATATTTTTCTTCTAAAAATATAAATCTGATTTATAAATGATATATAAATCTGATATGTCTTAAATATCTTAAATATTTCAAAACCTAATTGTGGATTGAAAATAAAGTTGACGGAAGCTTTTATTGTGTATTATCAGTTGTTTACTTTGTACCTGCGAACGCGCGGTATCACTGTAATTATACTCTCTCTCTATATCAATCTAAACATCTGATAAAATAAAATTTAAATTTTTTTTTTGTACTTGTTAAAAATTAAAAGTCACCCTTTAGTTCTAATAATATTTGTCATTAAAAGTGATTACGTGAAATTTACAATGAATACTAATTACTAATGTATTTAGAATACAAATTTTAGAAAACTAACTAAATTATATATATATATATATATATATATATATATATATATATATATATATATATATATATATATATATATATAACAGTATACTCTTTACTAGGGGGATTAATTCTAAAAATTACGAAAACTCGGCATTAAAAAATCGCTTACTTTGAGGCGAGTTAGTTACTAAGGAATTACATTTACAGCCTGTAAACTACCTTTACCACGTCTCTAAAGAGACTTTTTTGAACTACTTGTTACGAATTTTGTATGCACACTGTCAATAGTCAGCAAAAAAAACGATTATACCCTGGCCGAATAGGTTCAAGTTATTTTAGAGATTGTCATTTGTGTAAATTATATTTTTAATGTTACAAGTTGCACACTCGAAGCATCAAAAATAAAAATAAGAAATACGTCCAACACATTTTAAAGCTAAAAGTCCCATTGCGTATTATTAAAATAATAAAACCATATTTTCAAGATGGGAAATACTTTGTACAGATATTGGGCTAAGCATCATCTTTAATAAATATATACTCAAAGGAATGCTAAGATTTCATGGACAACTGTTAAATTGTACTCCTTTTTGCAGCCATTTTTACATATAATTAGATGGAGTCTGGTATATAGGCAATAAGTCTCAAGCTATTTATTGCTAGCGATGCACATTACATTTTAAGCCTACCCAAACAATTATTATCTTTAATAGCCAATCGATAACCTGGAGAGAACAAGGTGGTTTAGAAACCAATCTTGGTTTTTAACTCGTGGGTTCTAAACTCACTAAAGCAAAGTTGTTATTGTACATGACATTTTTACTGCCAACATTTTTTCAGTTTTTTCTAACGTCTTTATGGGAGAAAAATGTGAGAAATTCCATGGCTCTGCAATTGGTGAATTAAATGCTATAGAGCTGAGAAAAATTTGACAGACTTAAAGTGAAAACATCCGTACTCCCGATACGATATAGCAACCAAAAAAGGAGAAATAATGATGTATTTTGCGATCGCACACGACCTTCCTGTGGCTAGCACAATCTTTCCGCATAAAAATATCCACTTGGAAACATGGACACACCCTCGTAAGACGGCAGTGTTCGTACAAGTCGGGGATTACAGTAAAAAGTTGCGTTTCAAATGTGAAAGTCTGATACACCAAGATGAGAAAACACAATATTAGAATCTTGTTAGCAGTAGCATTATGGAAACCAATCCTCATTCTGATGTGGGTACGGCAAAGAGATCTTCTCAATGAGATTTTAGTAGTGGAGACCATAAATGTGAAAGAGGAAAGATTTTTCGATATCTTGAATCACTTGTCACTCAAGATAATTGATAGGACAAAATATATAAGCATGCTTTGTCGCAGACACCCGGCGTGCGTTGTATGTCACATTTTTGCCTTTGAGGTCAAAATACCTTGCAAAAGCCGACAAGCTGAAGTTCTTAATGTAAAACCGTTTGTATATTTATATTGAGCCAGTCAAGCTGCGCCATTCCATCTGTTTACTTAAGAGACATGCTCTATCCACTGAAATGCTATAAACCGGGAAATTATAATCAAATGTTGAGTATTTTTTTGGTCTCACTCAACATAATTGACTTCTTGACTATATATTCACTAGATTTTCAAAAATTGTTAGCATATAAATGAGTGAGTTAAAATTAAAACCGAAAAAATACAAAGACCGTAAACAATAACAGCATCAAAATTATTTTCCATTCTTCTAATCTATGCGATAATCCCCTTGAGTCTAATAAAATTTTAGTAGCTCAATTTTTTTTATTTTTTTTTTATTATTATTTTCATTTTCCAAAATACAAACAACATCGTATATGTATTTCTAGATTTATTCCATCTAATGTCTTATATAGGAGAACAACATAATTTCTATTCTCCTCAATTTATCTATTTTTATTTACTTTTCAGATTATATTATGTTCGATATAGATGTTAAAGTAAGTTCATCGGTGGAAATAAGTACCGAGGTGAAAATAAGTGCATTAAAAAAAGTGTTTCGGTTTGATCGAAATCTGCTAAAAAAAACATTGCAATTTTTACATTTTGCAAAGCAATAAATCGATTAACCCTCGTGAAAATAGCGCGAAGAAATCAACATAATTTAAATATCGTATAAATTAGATTTGCATACACTTATACACCGAAACGAGCTTAAATAAACTAAAAAATATCATCCCTATATAATATAAAAATTCCAATGTACCGGGTGAGTCGTTGCAGTTGGCTCCTATATTAATATAGTATTTAAGGAAACAGCATTTACCTCATCAAAGGAGCAATAAAATGATGTTTTTAATTTCAAGGTCATTTAAAGGTTATAGTTCTCTTTTATAAATATTAAAACGTTAGTCAAAAGCTCCTTACCTTTAGACATAAAAATTACTTGGACTATCCAGGAAATTATTTAGAGAACGTACCAGAAATATTTTAACATATGTTTTACAATAGTTAGTTGCATATACTTGAAAGGATAAGGCACGATACTGTTAAATTGTTCAGATCGATCCATAATTAATTAATTTATTACATAATTAAAAATATAAAATTATAAAAATTATAATATAAAATAGATTTTATAGAATTTGAAGTTGTCATATTGGTAGCACCTTTTTAGTTCTCTTGTAAAGTAAAGGTAATGGTTATTCTATGCACATGATCAATAGTTGAGTGCAAAAACTAAATTGGTGATTCCAAATTAGGTTATTTTTTCAATTGTTAGCTAATAGTATAACTTAACAAAGAGTTTAGACATTATCGGTAGCAAAAAAAAGGCTTTTCCTGGTTTAGGAATCATGATAAATTCAGTCACTTTCCAAAGTGTTGGCAAATATTTAAACCTGAATGTGGTGTTTATGTTATTAGTAAACTTTACCGTGGCTTTTCTCGTTAACTTTATTATTTCTCTGCTAATCAAGTCAAACCCGGTGCTCTCTTTAAGTTCCAATGTTTATCGTAATTGACATTCATGAAGTTGAAATATTTTTTCAAAATAATTAACAAATCCTCTGGCTTTCTCTTTGTTTTTCCTTGCCCGCATATGTTCCATCCATTTTTATGATAGAATGAATCGATATTTTAGCCTTTCCGGAGTTTTAGTTGCATTCCAGAGCGAATTTATTTCTGTGTGGATTGAGTTTAGCTTTTAATGCTCTATCTTAAAATTTTCGTAGCCTCTCGTCAAGTTGTTAATTCCATAAGAATATCTTGTATTGTTTGCCTCTCGTTGCTTCGGCATATGTAACACCTTTAGTTCTTTGTTGGCGGCCATATGGTTACCCATTGTCTTGTTTTTTCTGCCTCTCTTATCGATTTGTCTGACCATACATTTGAATTTTATTCATCCTTTAGAATTTAATTTTCCGAATTTCCTTTACAACAATACATCCTCGATAATTAGCAGGATGAACTTGTCCACAATGTATACGTACCCTTCAGTTCGGTGGGGCCCCGGGACATTTGACTCACCTTGGAAGTTTGCCTTAATATTTTTGCGTGTGTACATATCCTAATAGTGATTTTATAAATCCTAGTTAGTTTTTCATCACACTGAATGTTAGGTATAGCTTTTTTTTATTTCTCCATTAATTTTGTTCATTGTGAAAAATAAATGAACCTTTGTTCAAAGTGTTTTCACTATGCATTCCAATATGCGTCTCCGCTAGTTACGTTGACGCTTACTTTATTTTGGTTCATCAATTTAGTGATTAATGATTCTTCCACTCGCTTTAATTATATCATAGAATGCGTAATAATTTTTAACATCATCTACTATGATAGGTGGTGGGGAGGTATTTTTTATCTTTTTTTACGTTTGTCTTAACTTTTTGCGCCATGATAAGGTTTTTAAATTAGAAATTAAAAGTATTTTTAAGAGATCTAGTAACTCTTCATCGCCTTTGGAACGGGCTTATCATTTCTGTATTCTTATTGTTTTGTGTATGCAAATATCGACCCTCCCTAGAATCCTTAGAGCCAGTCTCATCGGATAGTGGATTGCCCAATTTTTCTATTGGTGTACCTCCTAGGGTATTTCCTTCTGTTTTACGCATTGCATGTTATATTTACAGTGTAATTCACTCGGCTTTAGTATTTAGCCGATGTTTAAATTCGTTGTTCGGGTGTTACTACGTGGAGGTATACGAGACACATTAAACGGTCTTTACATAGTTGCAAAGTTTGAATATAGTCCAGGAAAGTCATGGCTATATAGACTGTCAACTTCTACCCTATTAAAGAGCACCTCAACACCCAACAAATTTCGATTATTGATTATTGAAACAGTCAATTACAAAATTTATAAAGGGCCAATGTGTGAACATTATAGAGAACCAATATAGCTTCCTTGGAGTACTCCAAATGTCACAGAAAAAAAACAAGACAAATCGAAAATTTTTGATATTTAGGTAGCTGTGAAATTTTCGAATTTAAATTTTTATATCACATCGCAATTAATGTTGAACCTTAACGCAGTTTGACGAGTTTTAGTTTGAATATGAAATTCGAGTGTTGAAGGGGGGCGCCGATTGACTTACTTACGCAACTGAAAACCAGAATTTTGAAAGAGGAAAAACATACCGTTTTATTCCTGGTAAGCCTCATGCCCCGGCCAGTAAAAATCCAAAGAAAGAAATAGTCAAAATTAAAAATTCAGTTAAAACTTTTTTTGCAACAAGCTATTTCTCTTCTACGCGCTAAAGTTAGTAAATTTAATATGATCCAAATTAGGTAAACGTCGCAGTGCATAAATCAAAAACTGCTTCTGGATGCTTTCAATTCTATCAGAATGCGTTTGATTGACAGGATTCCAAATTATTGAGGCATATTTCAACATTGACCTAACATAGGTAACGTGAAGACGTTTTATAGTCAAAGGATCACATAATAAATATTATATCATAATAAATATTATAAAAAGTAACAGTCCAAGATACCGTGCGGAACTCCAGAAGGGAAATCATACAAGAACAAACTGAATTGTGCCATATTGACGCATTGCTTACGGTTTAAAAAATACGACGCACGCAATCCATTTAATCGGAACTAAATCGATTAATTTACGCAGAAGAATTGCGTGATTTATTTTATCGAAAGCTTTCGAAAAATCTGTATAGATCACATCCACCTATCCACGGGTTTCAAATAGTACACTAGAAAAAACATTAAATTGGTAATTGTTGATTTACCTTGAAGAAAACCACGTTGGCGAGAACTTATTCTATTTCTTATATGAAATCCCAATCTGGATTTTACCAAACATTCAAAAAGCTTTGGTATCGCGGAAAGTTTCGAAATGCCCCTATAACATGTGATATCGCTTCTTCTACCTGATTTAAATAAAGGGATAACAAATGAGTTTTTCCAAATTTCAGGAGATACACCACGCAAAAGGCTTACTTGCCTATTTATTTAGCATAATTGATGATTATCCGCATCAAAATCTCCGAGGTACCATGTTCGATATAGTAGTATATGAATTGTAGCTACCATGGCGGTCATCTGAAGCGGTCAATAAATCAGCATTATCCCTTTGATTCCTTAATTTTTTAAAAACTGTGCAAACGCATTGCTTATTTCGTGGAAACCTGAAAAAGTATCATTATTGTACATCGTAACCCGTGGATAGCCCTGTGAGTTTAAGATATTTTTTAATCGACGATTGAACCAAGGCTCGTCAAAGTTTGAACCACAAAACTTTTTTGGAACAAATAAATTAAAAGCATTATTCTAAATCTTATAAAACTCAGATACAGCATCCGAAATTTTCAATCCACCATAAATACAAGACCAATCGACACTAAGCAGAAAATAGTTTAAGGACAAAAGATCATATTTAAAATCATTTTTTACAAAATTACATAAATCACAATCAATAAAATAAAATTTAATTAACAGTGGCGTGTGGTAAATCAGAATGACTTTCTGAAACCAATCATCTATTTTGCTGGCAAGCGCTGAAACAACATGCACTTGATTTGTAATTTGTCAGCCGACGTGGAGTATTCAAAATCCTTTTGGCATTCCGAGCAAACAAATTTGGGATTCGAAAAATCTTTAAACATTTAAATCCATGAGTATCTATCTTATAATCGATACAATCGGGATGGAAACTGACTTTGCACGTTCCGTGGCAAAGACTTTGTAGCTTCTTAGATAAACCGATTGAATTTGAATCCCAAGGGCCAAAAATGCAAAAATAGAAGGTATACCCTTAACGACGTTTATGGTCGAGCCTCAAATATACAACAGAAACCACACTACAATTATAAAGGTATCTTTCCGTCTCATTGGAATATTCACTTTTGATGGGTCTCCCACAGAACAATAAACGATTCTTGTTTTAAGTGAAAAATGTAGCTGAAAGTAAACGATTTCCTGTTCATCAAATAGTAACTGATATAAACTTCTTAATGAATGTGATTACTATTGGACTTTGATCGAAAGAAATCCAAGTATAACTTGGAATCAACTGAAAATCGTCTTGACAAAGCGTTTCCAAAATCGGCGAAGTAATATCAGATGTGGGTATTTGAAACCGGGAAGCAAAAATAACGAGAGTCATTTCAAGAATCCTGCGTCGTTTTGAAAATATATCTTTACAATTTGAAACTCCAAAAGTTGATGACCAACTATTTAATGAACATCGCATGAAATATGAGACCAGGGCTTCGTGAAAAACTTTTTGATCTAACATTTACAAACATAGATGATATGATGCGTAAATGTGTGGCTAACGGAAAGGGGAGGTCAGATATGAACAAAAACCATAATAAATTCCGATATACTCCAAGGCAAACGTCGGCAAATAATTTATATCCCAAACATCTTCATTACTCAGATCGGCTGTATTGCTATATGGTGCGGAGAACCTGGTGTTTTAAAATCAAACTGTGCGAGATGTCAACACCGAGAGGGAAACAATTGGCCGGGTGCGAGGATGGGCAGTACCACGTTTCCAATAGTACAAGTTACCACCCCTCCAAAACCATCTCTAGTAACTATACAGTCGAAGCCACTTCGAACACGAATTTCGAGTTAGCAAATATTTCGGTGTTAGAAAGTGGTAGCAACAAATTTATTCTACGGTAAACGTTCATTTTCGACATATAGGCCTTCAAGAGTTAAAACGGCGAATGAAGCAACTAAACTTATATTTTAGATTATATATTTGTGCCTATAGCCTTTGCAGGACAGACACACATTCTTAAACTACATATAGCACTAAACTTAAGCCATCTTTTATATTGGGGAATACACTTTTGGAAGCGTTTAGGTGCCCAAATTTATATGCCTAAATTGAGTCATGGTTCTGTTTTTATAAATGAATTATATTTTAGTGGATCTAATTGTAATAAACTTGCCGCACTATGCCCTTGCAACACAATTTCACCTCTGAGCAATATGTTGCACTTGAAGCTGCCTTTAAAGATTTTTTATCTTTTGAGAAATCAGGATTGGGGAAAATCAACCTCTTATCCCACATAATAATGTCCACACGGTAGAAAAGGAAATTTACCACGAGTTGGATAGCATTTGCTCATAGAGTGATAGAGTTAAGCCGTAGGCCTTAGAGTAGTCCTGTTTCTTTGGTTCGAAAGGCAAGGCCCGATTGAGCCTTGACACCAGAAAATTGAACGAGGTCACAGTAAAGGATGATTATCCTCTTCCACTCATCGAAGGATTGCCTGAGCGTCCCGACAAGACAAAATTTATTACAAATCTTGACTTGAAGGATGCCTTCTGGAAAAGAGATGTGGGTTCTATATAGGAATAAGACTGCATTTGTTGTTCCCAGACGACCATTGTATCAAGTTATCGTCATGCTTTTCGATCTTTACAATATACACCAAAAACAATGTGTCGTCTGATGAACCGTGTAGTACCGAATGAGTTTTAGCACTTGATGCGGTCTTTGTCTATCTGGATGTTTTTTTAATTACGATAGAAACGTTTGAGAAGCATATAAAGATGCAAACTAGAGTAGCAGGACTATCAGATTGAGCGAACGAGACAATAAATATCGAAAAAGAGTAATTTTGTCTTGCAGGAAATTTGGTATCCCAACATTGTAGGGGACAATATTGTTAAGGTTGATTCTGATAATGTGACGGCCTTACTGCATATCGAACTCCTAAAAATGTGAAGCAACTTCGTAGATTTTTAGGGATGGCAGGGTGGTATCGTCGGTGTTTCCAAAATCATTTTGATAACTGATTTATTGAAGAAAAAAAATTGATTGGAATTCGGTATAGCTGAGGAATCTTTCGAGAGCCTTAAACCCATTTTATTACGTCGTCTAATTTGTGCAATGATTATAATCTATATAATCTATTTTGAACTTATATCCCAGAAAATTTAGAGAAAAAAATTGAGATAAATCCAAATTTAGACAGTTACAGCCTTGCGTTATATCATAGTATAAATACACATAGTACTACTATGGTATGTTAGCCCATTGGACATGCTAGATATCGCTACTAGTATTGTTTTAAAATAATCAAAATATTTTTATATGTTTAATCGCCTAAATTTCATATATTTATTCTAAATGTATATACGATATTCTATTGACCCGACATCTGGAATATCAATAGGTAAACTGTTTTTCCTTATGATGGCAGTTCTATATGTATTTATACTATGGTTATAGCCTTGCGTTTTTGCCTCTCACCAACTTCAGCATATATTTACAAATTTTGAAAATCATACATATTGCTCGAACAATTATGTTTTGTGACATGCTTATTTATGCTTCAATAAATACAATTTTGACATAAGTTTCTTCGTACTAATACTGATATTTAAAATTATGTCAAGTGAAATATTTCACCCGGTACAAACAAAATATGCACATATAACATACATATGTAGTATAGTAAAATGTAAGTAGCTATATAGCAAGAGATAAAAATTATCTTTTATCGTTTGGAAATTGGAAATGCAAATATTATTTTATCCAACAACAAGTATAGTTTATTACCATCATTGAATGGGAGTATATCCCGCGAATTTTACAAAATGTTATACGAGTAGATGGGATGTCTTTTATTTCTTTATTGTACTCCATATGTTATTGTTGTGATTTTTTTAAGGTGTGGGTGCCTTTTATCACTCGTGCAGTGATACAATATAATATACATTATAGAAATTTGATTAGATTCTACCGGGTTATTGATATGAAGAATAAGCCATTTTTACGGATATACTAAAAAATTTAAAAAAAGGAATTAAATAATTGGTACCCTTCATTTGCTATACAAAAATCTGTAAAAACCTTCCATAGTTGGCAATACTAGCGCTTTGACAATATGGGAACTGTTTTTATGAAAGAAGGTACCTGATTTCTAAAGAAACAAAGAGAAGCTCGGGATGCAAGGCCATCTTTGGAGATGTTGATTATATTATTAACACCAAATTAGTAACGATATCTTGTGATATAATATATCTTCGGTTAATTCGAGAAATTTTGACTTTTGATCATCATTGCCCAGACTTTACCAAATTCTTCAGAGCCACTCTAATTCAACTTCTTCTACATTCAAACGCATGGGTCTAATCAATTACAATTCTTGAAAATATTTCCATAACTTGCTGCTCTTAACTGAAACCCCGACTATATTTTACGCAATTTTCGTACAAAAAAACTGGTGCCTAAAATTACCTTCAAGAAAAATGGTTATTCTACTAAATGTCATCAATAATGAAATAATGTCATCAATACTGTTGTGGTCGACGGTAAAAAACCTCGTGAATGGCAATTTAAAATATGTGCATGTCTCTGGAATCTATTATTTGTATGCCTTTCACAATCTTGTTGTCTTAGTTCTGGAGTATGACTTGCAGAAACTACACTGATTACTTTAAATTATGTACACTTTAGTAAATTAGTTAAGGATTCTATAGATTAAACGGAAAAACGATTTTCACTGAGAAATTGAAAGAGTTCACATTCTGGTATCTATAAATTCCATTACTGTCATAGAATTATGCCCTCATATATGTGTTTATCAAAAATTGAGCTGAAATTGGTTATCTATATCGAGAATATCAAGCCTATATGTTAAGTATCACCTTGGGACACAATGCAACTTGCATAATACTAACTAGACACACTTTGGCTTCGTCCTTGAAACCCTTTGAGTAAAATCTATAAATATATATACATAGTAAATTTCTATAAATATAAAAAAAAATATTCATCTAACTCCTAAGAGATTTGTCGTTCGTCAAGTTTAACCCTATCATTTTTCTCGATTTAATTTTTATTGATCAATTATTGTTGTGTATATACGAGTATTCCAAAAATAAATACAAAAAATCCCAAACCATATAATAATTTCGAGCAACATACATAAATCTATCACAAAACTAAAATAAAAAATTCAAAAAAAATAATTCAAAAACTATATACATACACTAATCCCATTACAGAAGTGTGCATGACCACAAAAAAAACACGGGATAAAAAAAAAATTGACCAACAACAAAATAGTATTCCCTGCTCCCGCTGGGGTATCGTAAATTCATCAAAGTGCTATAAAACAACAACAATCCGTAAAGTTTATATGTGGTAACACCAAAACAGCGGTAACAATATGTGTACACATATATCTTTATATACAAATTATAACAAAAAAAGAGGAGTTGGATCGGTAGTTGTGATACGAGGATAACTATCATTTGACACGGTTGTAAAACTATCAGTTGGTTGTTTTTTTTTTTTTTGTAACATTTTTAGAAATTTGTCATTGCACGAGGAGAGGGTCGACTGGACAATATATATTAAATAAAAGATAGATAAAAATGCGTTTCACGACAATTGAGTGTAAATTGTTGTGATGATCTCATCACGTAATTTATTTACGAGTAAACGCGGTAAATATAGATAAAATTCCATTGCCGTAAAATAATTTTACACCGTAAAAAAAAAGTCAATCGTATTTCCAATTAAATTGTAGTAAAAAAAAGGAAATTTGTTAAAAATTATCTTATATTACAAAAACAATAAGTAAGACGAACCCTCTAATCTCATTTAACCTCCCCAACATTTGTCCTTTAAAATTTCATCTAATCATTTCTGAAACGACTAATTTATGTCATAAAAACTTGAATTCTGCTTAAATTTCATCAGACACTGTCACCCTCCCCCGGAAAAATATACGCATTTTTAATTATGAAAATTTTATCGATAATATTTTTGTCACTCAAAAGAGGAAAGGAGGAAAAACTCCGAGATGCGACGGAGTTATCGACGGAGGTTTGAAAACGAAGATTGAGGAACTGTGGATGAACTGTTAGATTGGTGTTGAGAAGTTTGTTGCGGAATGATTCCTTTATAATTTTACTTTATTGTTGGATTGCTGTCTTTATTGTTGGATTCTGTATTTGGGTTTTTTGATTGGTTTTTGGGAGAAGTTGGGTCTGTAGTTGGGGAATTTCAGCAAGGGTGTTGGTTCATTAGGGTGGTTTGAAGGGATGTTATATTGTTTATGGTTCTGATGTTGTTTGGAAAGGTTCAATTGTGGGGCTTTGCCAGGTCTCCGGCTACTTTGGTGGTGCACTGGGAGTGTTGTGGATGGCTGCAGGGATTGAATTTTGGCTGTATGGTTGTGAATCTTGTTCAGTACTTTTGATTTTGCTTGGTGTAGTTAGTACTGAGTGTTCATGCGGTTATAAAAATCCTCTACTTTTTGACAATGAAAATGATTTTGACTACATTTTGTTGATTTAGTTCTGTAACCCTTGGAAATACGAATCTAACGATGTGTCGCATGAAAACACTTAGAAAAAAACCCTAGCTTTCGTAAGGACTTGTTTTTTTTGTCTAATTTAAATTTCTGAATTCTTTGATTATAACACCAGCATACAAATTATTGTTACACTGTTCTTGGAATAATGATGGCTTTACAATTAATTTATACGAGATATATGTTAGGTCTACGACGCTGCTATCTTTTGGGACTAGCGGGATGCACGTGATTGTAGAAACAAAACATCAAGCTTTAAATATAGTTGTTTAAGTCTCAGTGGTTGCAGTTGGGTCAAGATGATGATTGTAAGCCGACATGAACGGTAATTAGATAATACCACATTTTTCTGATGGATAAAATCACATTATTTCGGATTTTGTTAAAAGCAGATCAGTAATAGTTGATCGTTGGTGCGACGAGGTGCATGTAAAAAGTGCCGAAGATGTAACAATCATGTTTTCAGACCTATATACCCATTTGGATATTATTTAGCGCTACCTGGGTGCCTCTTTTTAAAAAGCCAAAAGAATTTTTTCAGTGTTTTTCAGATGGGAAATAAGCGTTAATTTTATTAAAGTTTTCTGCAACCCGGCTCCTTTTACTGTAAAATTGCTAACTATTCATTATCCGAAAGTTTATTTACCTTCAAAAATTTTTTTGGCTCTCCATTTTGCCCCTTTTACAAATGCTTCAAGTTTTTCGATTTTTTTCCAAAAAAATTTTGAGCAAATCCAAAAAGCAAAACTCCAAAGAGATTACAGTTATATTTATCATCACCGACAATTGCAATAAAGTGTTGAAAACATCTTATAAATCACTTCCTCGTTCGGATTCAAACCCGGTTAATTCCTAGCCAATTACTGTAGATTTAACCTGTATTGGTTTTGCTTTAATTAGGAATGACCTCATAATTTATTTTCGCCAATCTAAATTGGTCTATTTTGATTGGTCTAAAGTAGCGATCTACATTACAATTTTGTGTGATGAGCTTACCCTCAGGCCATAGTTTCGAGCATGGTTGCCCGAGAAAGCATGAGGCTTTCTTCACTTTTTTTTGGAGTTATGGAACAGAGGTTTCATATCAGAGGCACTTGAAACTTTTTTGTTATCAATCATGGCGAGAGCCGTCGTGATGAAGTGTCCATTGTAACGATGTTCATAGCTGCTTCTTGCATTGACTTTGACAATTTTGTAATGCTAATGAATTTTTCTTTGGGCCTTGTTGGATTTCCCTTAGATGTTCAAATGAAAGAGGGCAGTGTATCGACATTTAGAAGACCTGGCTACGCTGAGACTTTTCCCCGACATAATTCTTGTGACCGATGCCATTTCACATGAAAATACGGAATGACGGGTTATTGAAGATTACACTGTTAGCGATCATCAATGCATTAAAAATACACTGTCCGTGCGATAGGCCAGGTGACGAGATGGAACGAGGCTAAACTATGTGTAAAAAATCTCACAGCAACAATCGATGCAGGATAAGAAATATTAATAAAAATTCCCGGAGCTCCTGAAAAAAATTGTGCTAGTGCCACAATAAGGCTAGCAACACAAGCTTATGATGCATTGGACCCTAAAAAAATGGTATGGAGGCTAGAAACAGCTGTCTGTTGGTGATCTAATGAAACAACAAACCTCACAAAATGCTGCATGCAAGAGACCTGTATATGGCCGAAATGCTACACGAAGAGTACCAGACTAGCAAAAAGACACCGTAACTAGAAATAAACAGAAGCAATTGTATCAAATGAGAGAACTTGAAACAGGACGTTGATACCGAACCGTTGGGATTAGATCACTGGCACCCTACCCCTTAATAGAGCCACACTAAACATGGCACATTGTAAACTCTCTTTTCCAACCACCTCACCCCGATAAACCTAAAGATGTACTAGCTTTCCCGGTAGAAGAAATCCCACAAGTTGCTGCCTCGCTGCGAAAAAAGAAAGCACCTGGTCCAGACAGAGTACCCATAGCAGCGTCGAAGATGATTATCTCAACCATTGAGATAACTTTTTACCATTGTCTTGTGAATGGTGTATACTCAAAAAAATGACAAATCCAGTGGATGGTCCTAAATAAAAGAAGAGCGACAGAAACTTCCCATCGGCAGATAGACCTTTGCGAATGTTGAATTCAGCGGACAAATTATTAGAAAGATTACTAAAGCTGTGGCTCATATCAGCAATTGAGGCAGAAAGAGACCTTTCCAATAAGCAATGTGGTTTCGAAAAAAGTCGGCTCTTGGCGCTATTAACAAAGTGGTGAGAGCCTCTTTGGTGGCAGAGGAACGCAAGATAGACGGATACTTATGGTAGGCTAATATTGGAGACCAGGAGAGCCAATGCAGCAAAGAGATTAAAGGAGGTGTTACACAAGGGTCGTCCTAGGACCTGACCTAGTGAACGCATCGTACGATTGTATCTTGTGTATAGAAATACCAGAGGGGATACCTTCATGGTGGGATATGCAGACTATTTTGTGACAGTAATTATCGCCTGGGACACAAGATGTTAAAAAAAACCAACGGAGGAGAGAAACCAGTGAATACAGACCAACATGGTCGTCAAATATTTTGGGGTGCATCTGGACATAAAGTTAAATTTTAGAAAACAGATCAAGTGTTCTTCGGAAAAGGCGACAAAAGTCAGTATTGCACTAAGTATAGGCTGATGTCGAGTGCTGGTAAAGGAATTGGGAAGACGAGAGGCGTGGGACATCGACATTAAGGTTGATTAAAAATATCTCTAAATGTGCCGATAGAAAGTATAACGGAGTACTTCATGTCCCAATTCCTAACGGGTCATGGATATATTTGCAAATATTTGCACACGATTGGGAAGCTGGAAGATCCTTTGTGTATTTATGGAGATGCAGTAAACAATGTTGCAGAAAACACATATTTAAAATATGCAAAGTGAAAAGGAGAACTGGAAGAAATGGAAGGCAAGATCAAAAACCCCGATAATATCGTGGGCATCATGCTTGCATCGAACCCAAACTGGATTATAGTGGCACATCACGTTGAAAAGATTTCAGTGGACCGCCTTCTTTTAAGACTACTAACGTTGCCAGTGGCAACCGCAGAATACCACGTAGAAAAATTCCGTCACTATCCGTAGTAGATTAATGGTTTGCCACGCAGAATACTTCACCGAGCGACTAGTGTCTACCCTTGATATAACACACAGCAAAATGAGTCCTGCGACCAGTGTACCATCGGTAGCTACTTCTCTGTATCACTTTACATTCGATATTTCAAAAAATGTTTGACGTTCAATAAAAATTGGAGTGTGAATTTCGCAAATCCATTTTGAGTATGGTCGATGGTTCCTTAACCTCTGGATAAAATCAGAAAAATATTTATAAAAATGGGCAGATAGTTTTGAGTAATATTTTTTCTGATATTAAGAGCTTTCAATTATGATGTCATTAATCCAAATCGAATCAAAAAAGTCTTATGTTTATTTTAATTATCGAAAACGCCTTTCTCTTGACGAAAAATTTCAAAAACTCTGACACGGCGGAGAAAACAGCAATTATTTATATAGACAATCCACGGACAAAAATATTTTATGTCGCTCCAACCGATAAGGAAAAATTTACCAAATTAGAAACTAAACGTGACAAAATTGATTCCATAAAATTCCCACCCTATACGTCCTAATCCTTTTTACCATTGCGTTTTAATAAACTATAAGCATATAATACGAACACAAAATTCCATCTAATGAATTCTAAAACGACTAATTTATGTCATAAAAAACTTGTTATCCGCTTAAATTTCATCACACACACACACCCTTCCCGAAACGATTTTCATTTTTTTTTAATTTTAAATCTCTTGATTATCCTTTTAAGTCCTTGAGTTTGTTAAATATTTAACATAAAAACAAAATATGATTTCTTTCGTGTTGGTTTTGATATTCTTAATTACAATTTTTTTTTTTTTTTTTTTGTTTTTGGTTTTGTGGCGTTTTTCATCGTGCGTTTCACCCCAATTATATAAGGAACAACGAAAAAAAAAACGCGTAAATTAAAATCGCGCAATGAATTAATTGAGGTTGACACTTTTATTTATTCATCAAGTTCTTAATTTTTTTTTTTGTGTGCTCCTTAAACAAAAAAAAAAAGTTAATTTTAATATATCCTTGTACAAAATTTTTTCAGTTTTGTTCCCCAGTTTACTTTTTTCGAAAATATTTAAATTTTTCATTTATTATTCTGTTGAAAAAGGATTAAGAAACCAAACCAAGTATTTCCCAGGTGATGAATGAAATCCTTGTGTTATACGTGCATATACCATAAACAAAATAATAATAACAACAACAACGTTGTAGCACCAGTATATATATAAATAAGGATATAAGACGATACCAACGATACTTTTAAGATGGTCAAATAAATTCGGGATGGTTGATTTTGAAGAAGTGTTAATAGGATTAAGTCATTTGATTGTTTATTGAGTGGAATATATACATTTAGGAGTATAGCATTTTGGTTTTCAATTCAATTAATGCTCAACAAGAAGGAATAAAAGGGATTTCAACATCCATAATGATACCATTTAATGTTTGTTGTACAGATGTGGGTGCGGGTGATAATGAGCTTTGATTTATATGCATTTTATAATTTTTTTTGTACGGGATGTCATATTGAAAGCTTTTGCCGTTTGGAACTGATTTCTTGAATACTAAATCGTCAATTTCATCGAGGCCATTAACCGGAGACGTTTTTGGTACTTGTGTTGATAAAGATCATGTTGCTATTGATGTTCCTGAGATGAAACAGCTAATCAAGTTGTTCAATATATCTGTAAGAGAGTGGAATATTGTAAACCAGATGATCTTGTTTGCCAAAGTTTAGTGAAGAAAGTTCGTCCAAGCGAACTGAAACTAACATTTATTAGCTTTAAAATTTCAGTTCCGGCGAAATTCTTCATGAAAGCGTCATTTCATTTTGCAGTCCAAAAATTTTCGAGCTCCGGTATCCAACTTTGCGTAATTGTAACAACGCCTATTGCCGTCACCGCACCGCCAATGAGTTACTATCGGTTAATTTTTCCAACTCTAACCAACTTATAAATGATGCCAGCATTCTGCTGATGCCAGCATACTGAATTTAATAGATCTAATTTTATAAATCTTCGTGGACAATTCAAATCCGAGTTTAAAGCTAAACATGTCCAGTATATAGATAAAATGGAAGCTGAAATTAAAGATGAACCTAAAAAGTTTTGGAAGTTTGTAAATGATAAGCGAAATACACCAGGATTTCTGTCTATAATGAAACATGATGAGGTTTCGGCTTAATAATATTTCCGAAATTTGTGATGGATTTGGTAATTTTTAGCAAATCCAGCACAAAATTGGTCGGTATATAAATGTTAGCCCCAGTTATAATGACACTAACGTAAGTCATTGTCAGTTTAACATTCCTCGTTTGTCTATAAGTAAGGTGGATATCTGTGAGACACTTTTAAGATTTATCGACGATTGTGGACTGGATGGAATACCTTCGTGTATAATAAAATGTATAGCATCTGATATTGCAACTCCGTTACATTATCTGTGTCAATCCTTAGTAACCGGGCATTTCTCTAATGCTTGGAAAATTGCAAATATTGTTCCGATTCCTAAAAAGGGATGCCGGTCTGAAATTTCCAACTATCGTAGTATCACAATTTTATCTTAAATACCCAAACTCTTTGAATTAATAGTTACAAATCATCTACAATTTTATACTAAAAATATTATTTCAACTTTCCAACACGGGTTCTCTAGTGGAAAACCCACAACTACTAATCTTATGCCATTGATTCCATCGAGCCAAAGGCCCATTTTATTTTCATTTGGACAATAATCATCTTAGTAGAGAAAATTCAATCGTGGACTTAGGAGTTACATTTGATCGTAGACTAACCTTCAGTCTACATATTAACAAAATAGTACTTAAAGCTAATTCCATGTTAGGTTTCATTATTCGAAAGACGAAAGAGTTTCATGTTCTTTTTTCATGTGTTCAATTATTTATTTCTTTGGTCAGGTCACATCTTGTGTATGCTGTTATACCTGGTATCCCCACCACGATGTATATATTAACAGATTGGAATCAATCCAAAAACGATTTACTATTTATATTTTTAGAAAGCTCGGTTATCTGTCAGATCACAATCAACCCTTTTGGCAGCAAGTATACGTAATTTACCATCATATGAAGTCCGATGTCAAATTCTTAATATTGATAGTCTCGCGAAACGCCGAAAAATTGCCTCGGCATTGCTTGTTGGAGATTCTTTGAATGGGCGAATTAATTGTTGGAATCTTACTTCTGTCTGGAATGTTTATGTTCTGAACAGATTCCTACGACAACATGAATTTTTGTGTGTGCCGTTTTATAGAACTGATTATGGCTTAAATGAACCGACTCTATGGCTAAAATATTTAATGATTATTATCATTTAATTGAATTTGGTATGTCTAGAAGGTGTTTTCGTAACAGTATTCGTAATTGTAATTTTTGATTTATTTTTGTACATTTTGTAAATTTTTTGTAAAACTCTGGAAAGGACCAATAGATCCTCCAGAGGCGCTACATATATGCCTCAAACTGGAGAATGTACATTATCGAATTCACCATAGCCATGGTAACACCAGCACGCGAATTTATCAAATTATCGAACATCCACCTACTCCTCTATACGAAAGTCGCTTCAATCCAATCAAATACCTCCCATATACAAATGCGCGGTTTCTATCCAGAATTGCTGCACAGTCCCAAAATTTTATATCTAAATAATTACCGACAGCCTCATATAACTATACTATCAACTGTTCCATAATTATCAACAACCACTTCCCATACTTAGACCCCATAACCACCTTTCAGAAATATTGGCAATTATCCTCCTAAACCATCTACGCCAACGAAGGTGGACCAAACTTCTCATTCGCGACAGATATATCAAAACAGACTAAAAATGAACCAGTTCATGAATAAACGAACCCTTTCAAACCAAATTTAAAAATAATAAATAAAAAAAGCAAAAGTTCAACGGATTTATCCTTCCGAGGCAAAAGAGAAAAGAAGTACAGAATAGTCATTGATTACCGGAAGGTTAATTCGGTCCCTATATTTCTGACAAATATCCTATACCCGGAATCAATGACATTTTACCGAACTTGGGTGATAATAAATTCTTTACTATTATTGATCTAAAAAGTGGATTCTACCAGATTCAACTAAAAGAATCAGATATCGAGAAAACAGCCTTTTCAATAAATCATAGGTACCTCAGAAGAGAAACACTTTAGATACATGAATTTAATCTTCGAAGTCCTTGAGCATGCCAATATGAAAATTCAACTCAATAAATGCGAGTTTCTGCAAGACAAGGTAGAATTTTTAGGATTTGTCATCTCCAAAGATGGGATAAAACAGAATCATAAGAAGATCCAAGCAATAACGGATTTTTCCGACACCTCAAATAGACCTAAGATTTTATGAGGCCCATATTATGAGGCCATAATATGGGCACTCAATTCCTTGGGGAATTTCCAATACGGATCAAACAAAGTAAACATCTTCAGTGCGACCACCAACCTTTGATGTATGCCCTTAGTCATAAAAATCACAACTATAGATGATTTCTAAATTCTACCGAGAAAGCCATCTTTCCCCCGGTTGAGGAATCAACCGGGTAGGACGAATCGGGTAGCGAAAGCACTATCAAAAGTATACCAAAATCTTCTGGTTTAAATGCAATTTGTTGTCAACACAACACAGTGCGTTAGACAGGTAAATGGTCAGGCTGAAAAATTCCACTCAACGTTCTCAGAAATCATAAAATGTCTGACGGAATGGGACGAACGTTTAAAGAACTATGCTCGAAAAATCGGTTAATGAGTATAACCATTTGATCCATTCGTCAACAGGGAAACGACAAGTCGAAATATATTTCGGTAGATAGCCTAATGCTTCGATCCTGGAACAGACTAGACTTAGTAATAGAATTTAAAACAAAAACAAATAAAGGACTTAAACAAAAAACCTAAACCAGTTAAAATCTATCAGCCGGGTCAAGTAATATTCGTAAAACAGAACAAAAGGTTAGTGTCAAAATTAATGGTGCGATATAATTCCGAAATCGTAATAGAAAATAGGAATATAACTGTACAATTATAGTTGGGCCCTAAGCGGAAATCCCGCGTGGAAATCCAAATACTCGATTATACAAACTCTCAAGTTGTATCATAATTAGCGCACCGGTATGGCAACTATTCTTTGTTGAAACATGTTGCCACGGTGATAATCTCAATACTGGGACATCTTCAGGATCGAATTCTGGCATCGCAGCTATTGTTGATCGTATTAAAATGTGCGGTTCATGCGGTGTCATTTTCTGATAAAATGCAAACGGTCTTGAATTTAACATTGCTTCGATTTGACTTATTAGAGTCGAAATTTTATCGAATCTTAAATTGCATTTTCACAGCTGCTTCCAAAGGCCTCCAAAATGGGGACTGGTACAGTTGTGTCGCCGCTGTGCTCTTTCTTCACCTTTCATGGTTTGTGTAGCCAATTAAATCATCGCTTATTAACCAGTAATCCATTTTTAGCTCCAACCAAGCTGGAGCTTTCCACTATTGCTTCAAATTTATGAACTTTGAAGGAAACATCCCTCCCGACGCGTGATCAGTTTGGTTTCCCACTGATTTGTCGTAGTTCCAATATTGTCTTGGTATAGTAAATCCAATATTTCTGAAGTTCGACTACCGATAAAAGCTCATTTAACAGAATGATCGGGTGACCAAGCCGGAACGTCACCGAATCAGTCCATGCATATAATTTGGTTGTTAGAGTTTATTGAACTTTTTACAGCTTTCATTAATTTGGGAAGAAAGTGAGCTTCACATAACTCCAATCTATAGGAAGTCTATAACTTGCTTTATTGGCACAACTTTAGTCTTGGACGCTATTATTTAATATTTGTCTCTAAATAAGACAAATTTATTGAATTTTCCCTTTATTTAATACCATACCATAGCCTTATCGGCTGGTAATACGAAACCCACCCTATAATTGGTCAAATATTTTTGCGAAGCATTCGAGATTAGAGATCTTTTAGTTGCTGTTTCTTTGGGTGGGATAATTTCCCCGCAAACAAGAATGTATCATGAGTTGAGTTCCATTTTAAGCCTAAAGAATGTTTGAATTGGTTTTGGCTTCTTGAATATATAAGTATAAGTCATTAAAGCTTAGCTTTTATTTTAGTAAACTTCGTGTTCAGATAAAAACCCTATACAAGTCATGTTATCATATAGACAAGAGTAATATTACTTCTTATGGCTATGTTGATTTTGACAGTGTGCACAGTGTATTTGAACTCCGCATGTCAGTGATATCATTGAAATTAAAGCCGACTGCTAAACCCACAAAACTGTCTGCTTTGCGGACAAATCCATTACGGTTAAAAGAATTAAATTTCATTGCATAAAGAATCTCAAAATCATGCGGTACTGACCCATATAAATACACTCTATAATTTAATAGGCTCCTAATTTACAACAGACCTACATTTTCCTAATACTTTTTTAAATCCCGCATGCGGGACTACAAGCTAAAAGTAAATAGTTATAAACAAGTGTTCCCAAATACCATTCTCACATATTTACAAAACGATTTTAAGGGAATATAGATTTTAATTTTATTTTTCGTTTTGTAACTTGAATTTTCCTCCAAGGGTTTCAAGGACGGCACATTTATATGCTGACATATGTATTTTAAACGTATCGTCATGTTATACTAAAATAACGTCCTTAGAGACGAGCTCGTCAAAGGACTACTGAAAAATTGTCTTGCATGGAAAACATTTTGACATTGCAAAATAATCAAAAACCTTACAACAACAAAAAATGCCGATATGTGTTAGCAAAAAGGCGCGGTTACATTATTTATTTTATCCATAACCAATCGTTTATATCGAATTTATAGCGCATATTCGGCGGAAAACGGTATTTAAAACGAGTCAAAATACTGTAATGACCTCTGTAAGTCCCACCTTACCAATTTATTGTCGAACGAAAATGTCTTATAAAATTTAACCGCCCACTAATTAAAAAAAAAATTATAACATCGGTATAATGTTACGACGATTTGTTCTGAAATGGGTGGAGTTAATACACTGATTTATTGATTAATGTCCATATTTCGTTTAACTAATCGAATCGTGTATTGATTTTATCGTAAAACATAATTAATTTTGTCGAACGACGATGAATAAAATTTTGCTGCCGCAATTTAACGCGATCTGATTGGTCCAAAGTTAACAATAAAAACTGTATTATCGACCATTTTTTATTATCGTTTCGGGTGTCTGTGTTAGTGATGGTTTTGTAGTGGGGATAATAATTACCTATTGTGTGTACTAAGGCGGGGCCTATTGGGAAAATACGATTTGACTCTCGAGAAATCCTTCACCAATTTGGGAGTTTTGTTTTGGGTAAACTAAAAGCATGTAGGGAATATGAAAGAGACGCGTATATTCGAATTAATGATTTTCGGTCTCGCTTTACCATCAATCAGCGTGGTATTGTTATGCATGTTTGTTCTCTCTTTTCGACCGCACTCGAGTGCTTCCATCTCAATTGGTCCAACAACAATTCAATATTTTTATGTATTTTTTTTTTATTTCTTTTTTTTTTTTCATTTCGCATTCGCAGAGATAAAATTTCTATTCGATAACAGTGTGCACAGTGTATTTGAAGTAGCAAAAGCACAGAAGAAATTGAAAAGGGAATTTTCTCTCGTATATAGTCAATGTTTTAATTTTTTTTTTGTTTTTTTTTTTTATATATTGGGAAAAGTGCTTTTGAGTTTTGAAATTTGTAACTGGTGTGTATACGTCTCAAAACGGGAATCATATTTCAGTTGGGGTTTAACAGTCACTCGGGACGAATGCTGTATACGATATAAATTTATATATTGAGAAAATAAATTTGTGTGAGATAAATAAAATTAGCGCGCGGATATTTTGAGTGAAATTTTTTATTGTTGAACATTTTTTTTTTAAATTGTTGAGTGATTTTTTAAATAGTTGAACATTTTTGTGAATTTTAATCGTAACGTGTTGTGTATACTAAACTACATACGTATTAAATATTATTTTAGGGAAATAAATTTTGAAAAACATTTAAATTGTGTTGTGAATGCCGTCGGTGAGAACTAAAAAGATTTTACGATAATTTTAAAGACAATTCTAGTGAAATACTATATTGATAAGGAAAACTGTGATTTAGATTTGTAAATATATATAGACATTAAGTTTTGTGATAAAGTTTTTGTAAACGGCTTTAAACTGCGTTCCGACGAGCCAGTACCGGGTTTTAGCTCGGCCTCGCCATGGCCCACGCTCGAGCTCGAATGGGGACGGAAATTGTATCCTACCTCAGGGCCTCGCGGTGCCGGTGGACTTATGTTTGGTCTGCCACCCGGAAGTGATGGCCTAAATCAACCTCGGGGTCCAGTCACATCGTTGAAAGAAGAACCACTTGGAGCTAGGGCATGGATGCAACCTGTCGACCAATCAAAGTGAGTATACCAATATTTTAAATAAATGTGAATTTAAAAAGTGTATCTTTACAAAATGTATAGTGCAAGTGTATACTTATTTGGGTCAAATAAATGTTATGTGTTATATAGTCATGACAATCAAAACTCTAAAAAGTTCCAATGAAACCATCCAATGCAAAAAAATTATGAATTCTTAAACTTCACTCAAAAAAATGAATAGCAAATTGCCAGTCAAGGAATAAATATAGTAGACTCTTTAATTAAGCTCCTATGACTTTCTAACATTTCTCAGAACTAATAAAATAAATCCTATTTTTCAAAATTGGCTAGAATATTCTCAATAAATTAAGATTTTTACACAACTTATTGGATAAATCCATTAGTAAAAAACTATATTATTAGCAAAAGTTGCGACAGCAATTTTATTTTATTTTACTTATAATTTGTTTAATTTTCAAAAATTGTAATTTTCAACTGTAAATTTTCAACTGAAAATTATTTCCAGTTATCCAAATGAAAGTTTAAAAAAATGTTTGAACCGCATAAATTAATAGAAATATTTCTTGAAATATTAAACTAAAGGGAAAAATTATTTTGAAGATCTTAATATGCACAGTTTAATCTAACTCAAAATAGTATATGTATGGTATCAAACATTTTTGATTTTCTTATGCAAAATTAATTTTTGCATAAAAATCCACTATTTTGATTGATTTCCTTTTCCTGATATCCAATTATGATAAAAGTTTACATTGGCGTTATAGCAAAAGCATTTTACAATACCAATATTTCTCATTTTATCGGAATGCTCCAATTAGTATTCTTATTTGATGCAAATGTCTTTGAAGTCATTAACAGTAGGAACCGTATTTTTTACTTCACTATCTATAAATTAGAATCATGTATGAGAACTTGACATACGTTTTAAATTTTAAATTAACGTAATAGAATACTAAAAAACTGTTTTTCTGTAATTACTTCTTAATCTCTTGATAAATTTTATAAATGTTTATATATTTTGCTCTATCTTTTAATTACGCTTAGTTTGAGGGGTCACAACTTATATAAACAAATATGTTCTATATGTCCTTTAAAAAAAAATAGAAAAGAAAAATCGAAACCAAAACAACTACTTTTTACATAATAAAAATATCTAATCTATAAACCTCATATATTGAAAAATATTAAAATGATTAAATCAACAATTGCCAAAATAGACAGGTCTGGCCGTGTTAACTATAATCTATTTAAAATTATGGTTTTCACCAAACTTTGAAAAGTTAACATTTAAACAGTTAACATAAAATTTTGAAAATTTCTTTTAATCGTTAAATATTTAACAGGAGCCGAATGAAAGTAGGAACCGCATTATTTACGTCACTATCTATAAATTAGAATCATTAACTAATTGCATGTCTAAATATAACGTAATATGATTTTGAAATTTAAATTAACGTAATAAACTAAAAAACAGACGTTTTCTATAATAACTTTTTAACCTTGCGATCAATTTTAAAATTGTTGATTTTTTTTATTTTATCTTTTGATTATGCTTAGTTTGAGGGGTCACAACCTATATAAAAAATAAATGTTTACTGTATCTATCGTTCTATGCATCCTTGAAAAAAAATTTAAAAGGAAACCCAAAACTTAACTAGAAACCACCATACCTTATTTTGCGCATCTCAGATCATATATTCGGTTATATATCGAGCCCTTCCCTTAAAGCAAATATAATATCAAAATGACAAACAACCATATTAAAGTATTCATAAAATAATCCTTTTTGTGATTAGATCAACATTAAAGCCAAAATAAAATTTAAAAAAAATATATATATTGTCTGGCCATTGAACTTTGCACGTCAAAAATTTTTTATTTTTTTTTTTGCTATCGTTGCACATTTTTTTCTTCATGACCATTACGGTAATTAAAAAAAGCCGTTAGAAAGGACAACACCCACATTTTAAAAACAAAAATACTAAGTAGGTTTCGCACATAAAAAAGGAAAAATTAAAATAATTTACATTAGCACACAAAAACAAATCATTATAGAATCAATTAAAATAAGTAAAAGGACATATTTTAATATAATTATCCTTTACTCTTCGTGTGGGAGGGTTACATATTTATATTCAACATAATATTGGCTTAATTTTTAAACATACTGTCAAATAGACATAAAAAAAAATATTCATCATATTTGTTTTATATGATAGTATAACATATGTACATATATATCCTTGTCTATATATCCTGGCAATATTATTTATTTAATTATTTAAAAACACAATAATAATTATTGTTATATTTTTTGACAGGATTTAATTATCCAATATAGGTATATTATTTATATACAGTTGATGTTATAATTAACTATATAGGAGTATAAAAGGATATTTATCAACATTTAGGCGTTTTTATACTGATATTGTACATAAAATATATAATATGCATGACAAATTAAGTAATTACAATAATTATGTCATTTATGTTAACGCGCGCTTTGTGCCTGATGTGTACAGTGGTTTTTCGCGCGCCTATATATTTACACACGCACACGTTTTTTTGTTGCATTACTTGTGCGATTTATTAATTTTATTGGATTAGCGTTAATGACAATTATTGGCGAATTTTATCATATAACAACAAATTATGTTTTTTTTATTAACGTGACAGAGTGTTTCGGTGACAGAGCCTTCCTTAATTACTGTGTCTTGATCAAAAGGACCTTAATACGCCAATGAATTACTTATCAAGTTATAAACAATATATGATAGGTCACACTTATTATTTAAAAAATATAAAAAAGGGTGATGGTAATTTTAGAAAAGAAGTTACGTTACAAATTACTTTAGATAAATAGTTAACGATGAAACACCCTGTACACTCAATTAATTAAAATCGTAACTATATACGATACACTTTTTACCAATACCAATATAATTTTCCGATGAAATTGAGAGAATTTTTTTTCCTACTTTTGTTGTTGATATTGTGGTGGAACGATTTTTCCGGTTATTCTGATAGAATGGGGATGCATAAAAAATGAGAAATATTTTGACATGGTGCTATATTCATACGAATATAGAAACAGTATGCTTTTGTTTATTATATAATGGCCCATAGACATGAGATGTTTTAGCGTGGGTGGGTGGAACTACCGAAAGCTGCATAGTTTTGTAAAGTTTTTGGTTGCCAAATCTTCAATTATGAGTGCTTTTAGAACATTCGTAACTTTTGTTAGTGTATTGCAAATAAAAACGAATTTTATTGTTGATAATTTTAATTAATTTATGTTCATTGATCTGTTGCATTGGGAGAAGGTGATGTCTCTAGTGTATACATGGTTTTCATTCTACTCAAGGGAACTTCACTCTTTTTTAGCAGTCGTGTATAATTAGCGTGGGAATTGCACACATATTCGTTACCATTACTTAACTATGAACATCTTATTTACAATATTTACATATTTATATTCCATTGCTTGCCAATCAAACCGCACTGTATTGTTATTTACAGATTTATATCTGGGTTCCATCTAGGTTATTTATATGTAATATCTATAAGTAACAATAACACCAATACGGCGTCGTGGGCAGCGGCTTAGATAGAACTTAGGACCACGGTTTGTTGAAACCAATACCGTCACTACCACTATACGACCGATGACACCTATAAATGGGATCATGTCGCGTCGCTTCGTTTACTGAATTAGGCTTGAATAAAGACACATGTTTTGGAAACTATATTATCATGATTAGAAGCCGTTTCAAGACTATTCACATTAGATAGTATACTGCAAGGTTGAAAATCTGCATCGACTAAAAAAGGTTGCTGTTTGCAATTTTATTTAAACATTTATGGATATACCAGCCATACTAAAGCTTTGGGCCCGGAAATTAAATGTTGCTACAAGTTTGAGCAAATATCGCCACTTTCTGTGGAGGACTTGAAGCAAAATTATATAAACGAGATGAAGTATGTCAATCAACCCCAAAGTGGTGGTAGACCATACACACATCTAACTCGTCTACTGTGATCAAATACAGGGTGGTACTGCATTTATAAAGTATATTCATGAAAACCTACTCCGCTCTCCTGCACTCTTTCATTTGAATGCCTTTTTTCAAACAACAAACTGTATCTTTTACAAATAATGCAAGATCCGTTGTAGTTGATCTACCCGCTCAGAAACCATGCTGTTGAGAAACAATTAAGTTTTTCACGTCAAATGTTAAAGAGTCTCTTACTAATTTTTCAAAAAGTTTTAGGGATCACAGACACAATTGCTATCCTCCTATAGTTTTCCACCCAATTTTTTAGCCCTGATTTATGTATTGGGGTAATATACGAGGATTTCCATAATTTTAGAAAAACGCCATGCATAAGGCTATAGTTGAATAGATGTTTTAGGTGCCAAGCCAAAGCACTAGAACATTGCTTCAGCAAAATAGAGGGAGTATCGTCCGGCCCAGTGCACGTCTTCGAGTTCATAGCAACAATAGCAACACCGACTTGATCGACTGAAAACGAGATCCCATGGTTAGTATTATTGGATTCAGTTCACAGATCAAGGGCAGTTGATGATGAATCATCTCCAGCATAAACCGCCCTAAAAAATTTAGCAAATAATTCAGTAACCGAGTACAAGTCCTCCATCACACTATCCTCATAATTCATGGGTAATGGGTAATCACACGTTTTTCGTTTAGATTCAATATAATGCCAAAAACGCGATGGATTTCCCCTAATATCAGATTCGAATCTAGTAAATAGTTGCCATGAAGAAACTGATTCAAAACTTTGAATTCACTCCCAAATTGCGAGTATAGGGCATAGACACTAGAAGACCCAGTTCTTTTATACTGCTTGTGAGCTTTCGATTTGCGATTATATAATTTAACTAGCCTTTTATCAAACCATAGTTCCCGATATACTCTGAAAGTTTCTTTTTCATTTTTGAAATATATAGATCCATCCCCACATATAAGACATCATAAAATTGACCCGTCTTCATTTCGATGTCCGTATATCTTCATACAAAAAATTCCATAAAACATTATCAAGGTATCTTCTCAGAAGGTCTTATTTTCAAATGAATCAACAAGATTTTGCAAAATCAACGGTTTGCGACTTGCCAGAGACATACACTGCACAAATAAATAGTGTGAATTTATCGATTTGCACTTTAACAACAATGATTTCATCATTGCACGATTCGAAGTCCATCTGTTGACAATTATACTGAACATTTACAGCTATTATAATACCACCACCAACATTGGAGCAGTCGGCTGAATTATGTCGGTCACGGCGAAAAACAGCATAATTTGATGGAAAAAATTCTTCACTTTTGAAGGCAGGAACCAACTAAGTTTCATTTACGATGATGACACCATAGTCCTCTTCCGCCTAACAGACATAAAGAATTTATTAGATTTAGTACGGATACCACCCGAGTTGTTAAATAAATGACTGCCCACCGGTCTCGATAAGGTCAAAATGTTGGGGCAGTTGTCTAAATTTAAATGTTTTTTTAAGTACAATCATCATCGGATGAAACACGGTTACGAAGGTTTCGTTGAGAACGTTAAAATAATTAAATTTATGGGCGTATTTTAGTTTAACATATTCCTTAACCAGTAAACCAGCTGACCACAAGTTAGCATCCAACAAATTACACTACAACTTATTTAATTAAAAACAAAATTATTTACACAAAATTATTTCATATTTACCAGAATAAACTGTCAAATAAAAAATAAGGGAAATATTAATATGGGATATTTCTGCCATAAAAATTTAATATTCCCAATTCCCCGGGAATTACCAGAATAATGCCACTGATTGATTTTATATTTGATATATTGTGTGAGGCTTAGTCCCATTTCTGTGTGTCATGTATTCGATTCACAACGGTATCTATATATATATATATATATATATATATATATATATATATATATATATATATATATATATATATATATATATATATATATATATATATATATATATATATATATATATATATATATATATATATATATATATATATATATATATATATATATATATATATATATATATATATATAATATATACTACATTTAGGCTTGCCACCTTTGGCAAATGCCAAAGGAGGACAGTTAAACTTTCGGTTTAAACACTGTTAGCGACAAAAACATTTTACCATTTTACAAAAACATCGACGCATCCATTTTGGCAAATCTTCACTAATGAAACATCTTGATAAAGCTGCCTAAATAATTATAGTTCTAACTATAGCGGGCAATAAAGACAACCATCTCGTCGATATATGCCGAAGAATTTCTTTAAATTCAATTTTCGAGTAGTTACAAAATTCAATTTATTTTGGTCGACGTGAAAATCATCGTAGTAGCGTTAAAAACGTTTCATAAAAAAAAAACTTTCATTAAAAATCTACCCTCGGTCCTCGATTCATTTTCTTATCATCCATTTCTTTCGTTGTGGTTGCGTTTAGCACATGTTTTATATCATTGTCTCATTGTTTTCAAAATAGCGTTGGAACAACTTACACGTATAAACGTATTAGGAAATGGTTCAAGCTGCTCGATATGGATGGTATTGAATGGTATTGGTATCTTATCAATCGGATGTAATTCCTCTTCCTTTTGTCTTCATAGTGCTTTTGTATATCCCCACTCGATGCAAGATGTCATACATTTTCATTCTTCAAAACAAAAAATTTCTCTTGAGCGTTTAATGACCGAACGAGTGGCGCAGTGGTTAGAACGGCGGCGCTTGGAGCGGAAGGTACCGTGTTCGAAGCTCAATAGAGGCCGTATGCAAAAGGGAATTTTTCACATGATTACGATCGGTAACGATTGGTGTGCAGAACTCATGGGCCGATCCATCTTCTTCCATGTCATTGCAGGTGACATGGAGCTGTACTTGTGTGATTGGGTTGAATAATATGTGTGAATGAAAAAAGTATTGAAGTAATTTGCGTTCAAGGGGCTTTGAGTCCACTGGCTAATCAATACTTTTTTATTAAAAATAAAAAACCACATGCTTCATTTGTACTCCTGGTCGATATTATATGACAAAATCGTAATCTGCTAATTTTAGCCACTATATTGCAATTCTTGGTATTATATTTTTTTTGTTGAACAAGTTTGTAATGACGCACAATCGGTTATCATCGCGACGAATGCTTATGCTTCAAATTTGTATGAATGCTATTGTTCACATTCGGTGGTCTGTCTGTTTAAATAGGCTACAGGGCAACTTTTATGCTGATTCACTTGTAACAAAATTCCATTTAACCCTTTCGATCAAGCATCGGTAACCACTTCATGTTCTAAATTAGGGTTCTATTGCTAACGTTTTGCGATTCTCTAATTAAGAATATAAACGCGGTACCGTTTCCAAAGTTTTGCATAAACTGAAGTCGTATCTGCTAGTTCTATTTTTCGGCTGTAGAAAATTTACGTCGATATCTGACCGACCGACTTTACTCGTTTACATTCACGACAGTACTGTCGTCCTTTTCCAGTTCATATCTTTGTTATTTGCATTCCAGGATCACACTCTACAAAATAATATATTTATTTTTTTGGTGGAGGACATTTTGGTGTTCGTGGAGGATGGAGGTAATTTCTTACGAAAAGAGGACTGTCTTCCACAAAGGAGGACAGGTGACAAGCCTAACTACAATCTTCACATACAGATTTTTGCTCAATGGATAAGGCTCATTCCCACTAAAAAGGCTCTTCAACATCTATGAATTTTCGAACTGCGGATTAAAACTTGATATCGATAACGAACTTTTTAGTAATTCGTTCTCTCATTTTAAAAGCTCGATCTCTTTTTCTTGTAACAAAATTCACTCTTAGTTATACTTTACTTTACGTTTTTCGGTTATTTGAATCAAGCGTGGGTTTTAAAATTCCGCAGCCGTTTACAAAAATGTTGAAACAATTCTCCTTGTACTATGCACAAATTTTACTTCTTCTATTCCGTTTGTTTCCTATCGATAATTTTAAGGACATGGTATTTGTACGACTAATGCGATTCACTAAATCAGATGTGTTTCCACTTATTGTACTTGCGACATCGTTTCCATTGTTGTTTCAATTTTATGGCTTCATAGAGTAATTTAGATGGTTGCAGATCAGTCTAACCCCAGAAAAGAATTTAAAAAAATCGAACATAATTCCAAATTTAGACAATCTATATAGCCTTGCGTTTTTTCGAAAATTTGTGGTAAAATTTTCAAATTTTAACTGATTTTATATGGCTTTAAATCCATTCAAATTGTGTTGAAGGTCAGTTTTATGGCTTTATAGAGTAATTTAGAAGATTTTAGATCGTTCTAATCTCGAAAAAAAATTTAGAAAAATTTCGAAATAAATCAAAATTTAGACAGTTTATAGACTCACTTTTTTTGGAAAATATGTGTCAAAATTTTTAAAATTCATCTGCTTTTATATGGCTTAAAATCCATTCATATTGAGTAGAGGGTTAATTTTATGACTTTTTAGAGTAATTTAGACGATTCTAGTCCGTCGCTCTAATCTCGTAAATAATTTTATAAAAATTCGAAAAAAATTCCAAAGTCCATTATAGGTTCGCGTTTTTTCGAAAATATTTGTTAAAATTTCCGAATTTCAACTTATTTTATATGGCTTGAAATCCCCGAATATTGAGTCGAGTGTAAATTTTATAGCTCCTTAGAGTAATTTAGACGATTCTAGAACAGTCTTATCCCAGAAAATTATTTTTTTCTGAATTGACTGTTCATTGGCTATATTTTATCACATTTGCGATGTTCTGCTATATAAATAGACCGAAATTTTAAGATCTAGCCAATTACTCTGCAATTTCGTCAAATGAAGACGTAATTTTTTCTATAAGTATATACATATTTTGACCGGAGATTTCTTAAGAAATTTCGGCTTTTTAATTTGTCCTTCATGAAGATCAAGAACACTAACGATATCCTTACTTCGCTAGAACTCTATTATATAAAGTTTAGATGTTTAATTATATGAAAAAATAATGATGATACCCTGTACATATAATAATAATATTATTGGCAAACCTTTCAACATAATACAGGGTGGCTGAGACCAAGAGTTACTAAATGAAAACGCTGTAATTTTTTTAATTTTGATTATTTTTTATTGAAATTTCATGGAATATGTTGAAAACATATTACATTTTATGAAAAACATGTCACTGCTCGATATGACTTCCTTTGGCTCTGATTATTTGATTCAGTCTTCCATAGAAAGCATTGCATGCTGACCGAACGTGGGCTTGCAGAATTTTATTCCATTCACGAACAAGAGCTGACTTCAATGCATTAACACTTTCGTATTTTTTAGTGGACACCTTACTCTCTAAAATGGACCATATGGAGAAATCCATTGGATTCAAGTCTGGTGAATATGGTGGCCATTCTTTCGACGAAATCAGCCGCGGAACACAATTTTGTAAAAATTGCTGTGTCGTTCGAGCTTTGTGTGGTGGTGCCGAGTCCTGTTGGAATGTCCAACGGTTCGTACCAAAGTGTTTACGTGCCAAAGGTAGCAAAGCATAGTTTAGGATCTTTGGCGGTACACCTCTTGGTTTACCTTGAATCCGTGTTTTTTGAAAACCAGAGGAGTGCGTCCATCTGCAGTAACTGCAGCCCAAACCATAACATAAGCTGGTGATTGCTTGCGCATGGCAACTCTTGTGTCCAAATTATCGTTGGACTTGTGCTCTAACCAAACTCGATCATTTTGCTTATTCACAAACTGTTGAATGGTAAAAATTTTCTCATCAGAAAAGAAAATTTTTGGATCACGTTCGGCCAAGGCCTTCAATGCTCGTGTTCTTTCAAGCCTAACTTTTTTTGTGCCTCCGTAAGATCTTGAACTTTTTGTATCTTGTAGGGCTTTAAGTGTAGTTCATTTTTCAATATGGTTTGAATGCTGTATCGTGAAACATGTAAACGTGCGGCTAATTGATTGGCACTTTGACGAGGATTTCGTTGGATTCGTTTCTTCACCTTTCGTATAAAACGTTTTTTTTGATGTTGCTGTTTTTTTAGGACCGCCTCTGTTGTGTTTAGCGATGCTACCAGTTTCGTTGTATCGAGTTATGGTTCGATACACAAACATTTTATTCACATTCAAATGCTGGAGCTGACGAACTATTGCTGTTTGTGAATTTCCACCCAAATACAGTGCAATTACACTATTACGTTTGAATTCCTTTACGTTTTTTTTATTAAGATATTAATTTAGTACAATTATTTATTGTGTCAAAAAAATAACGCGCGAAAATGACAACTACACAAATGACAGCAGAGTGAAGTCAGTAACATTTGGTCTCAGCCACCCTTTATATATGTTTGCGACCCATCTATATTGATATCAAAACCATATAAATATTCCAGATATGTCATCAATATAACCTCATTTATAAACTCACAAATAAAAACTGAAATGTAACCCACAAATAATAACAATAATATGAGTAAAGCCATAATAAAAAGCCTCAGTCCATTTATACGAGTATACATATTGTATGTACAAACCAAAAGCCATAATTATAATTATTATTTGGTGGCGGGTGGTATATAAACATATTTATGTATATAAGATATGTATATATATATATATATATATATATATATATATATATATATATATATATATATATATATATATATATATATATATATATATATATATATATATGTATATATATATATATATATATATATATATATATATATATATATATATATATATATATATATATATATACTTGGGTTTGGAACGGATGGTTGCACCAAATTTTATTTTATATTGTTATAATTTTAATTCAATAATATAATTAATGACATCGATAATATTTTGTTTATATCCAAACTATATAAAAAATAAATTTTAATTTTTAAACAAATTAATTATATATAATAAAAAAGTTTTTATCTATATTTTGTAAAAATTTTTTTTTTTTTTTTCGGTTTATGCTTGGCTGTTGAAAATTTTGTGTATTTGATTTATAATAGAAAAATCCTTTTTATGGTGTTAAAATTTTTTTTCCATTTTATATTTGATTAATTAGTTTATTGATAATAGATAAACTATTTTTGTACCTAACATATATAGATAACGTGCGTGTATACAGGCCATATATTATGTAGTTATATAATTGAAAATGTGTTAATATGGACAGGTTTAGTTTAACACGGTAACCGGTATGATAATGGTACAATTTTATATATGGTAGCAAAATACAGATACGACTACTGTTCTAAAATATTTAAAATTTTAAATTTATGCAGCATCATTGATTTTTAAAATAAAATACATAATAAATACTACATTGTGTTAAATGTTATGACCAATTGTAGGGTGATGGTTAAACGATAATTGGTTACCATGATATAAACTTCATAAAATCTTACATTTCGTGACATGTCTCGTAAGATAAGTATACATATATATTACATGTGTCTTTATAACGGTTGATCTATATGTTCTAATTATTAAAACTATACATGGATTTGTCGGTTTGATATTTATTGATAATTAATTGGAAAGATCAAGGCCATCAAATTGCTTTAAATATTACAGATTAACATTTAGAAACAAATCAAAAGTTTAGATCAGCAAAATTAACAATTATTTGGGGTATTGGTTTAATATTCCAATCTCTGTTTAACTGGATACTTAAAAAAATTCTACAGCCTATATATGTTTATATTTACTGCAATTACTGGTTCATTGCTTATTTTTCCTAATTCTGATCAGAATATAAAGGGTGTTCCAAATTTCACGTAATTTCCACAGCTATGCTGGCACATACAAACTCTTTTGTCAAATTTTTATATCACCATTTTCATAAATGTGGCTGAGTTTTTTTGATAAATTAAGAGCTCAATTTCTGTCTTAAGGGCATGCGTGGTCGTGGGATTGATGGCATACATTTAAGAAAAAACACAAAGTTCACAACGGCGTTAGACCGCATTATCTGGGCGAAAAACTCTAATCATCAAAACGGGAAATTCCAGCTTGCCGAAACCACATTTCATCCACATGAATAATTATATTATTGTGGTCACCACATTGAACGATTGACTCATCATGTTGTTATCCTTCGCTATAGTTGTTCTTTTTTCAAACGTCCTTCTACATCGACTTTGATCCGTCGACTCTGATCGTGCAGGGTATTTGTTTTCCTCATCTCGTACGCAATGCTTACATTGAATAGCACACGGCCTCCTGGGGATTTGCTGGCGTTTTTGTTCAATAACCCTCTCCTATATCTTCGGTATTAAGCGAATAGGACGAAAATCTCTCCACTTATTTTTGGGAATTGGGCCTTTGGTGACCTACCTGGAAGACTTGAGTTCGGTTTCTGATCAATTACGGCCTGTATCTGAGCAATATTATTTATCTTCGAAGTTATTTTAAGAGTCTGGTCATCTCTTATGGATTTAATGACGATACTCACGGCTAATTTGTTTAATTACCGAATTTCATTATTTTTCGTTTCGCATAATGAAGGTAGTTTCCAGGCTGCTGATGTCTGTTATGTAACTGAATCGTCCGTATGTCAATTTCAACTACGTCAAGACTATAGGTGTAACTCATTTATGTAGCAGGTACGGTTTGTAGCACATCTGCTGCCTTATCATGCAGCGCTAAAAGCAAGGCACCAAGTTGTTCTTGGAGCAGTCCATGTAGTATGTTATATCACAGTCTGCAACTGAACTTAAAAGGTCTCTATGGGATTTTCATCATCACATTAAATGATCTCAGCATTTATTTGTTTCCCCCGGCAGCTAAATCATTTCCAGTGGTTTTTACACAGATCTGTTGAGCCATAATAAATTTCTCCAACCCTTGTATCCTTTTAGTTAACGTACCTATTTGATACAACTTCTCATTTTGTTGCAGCGCTTTTTGATCAGATTAAGTATTTAGTTGTCTCATTTAAAGCACTAGAGCATTTAAAATTACTCCCATATTCTTCATTTCCTCGGCTTGTCCGGTGATACGTGTTACTTCTCCTGCTAGCCCATGGTTTGGTACTGGTTTGCGTTCCTTAGTTAAAATACCACATTCCTTTACTATTGATGCTTGTTACGAGTTTATTTTCATTAACACTGTTTCTCTAAAAACACATCCGTTTTGTTGTCTTCCGTGGAAAGACCATACCACCGCAACTTATTTCTTTACAGTCGCTGAAATATAAATGTGTCAATAAAATATAAATGTGTCACATAATGTGTTGACTTTCTCCAAGACTCGTATAGTTGCAAAATCTCACTTCTCACACCAAATTGTGAAATCTAGTGACTTGAACACAATTCGTAACAATTTGGTGACAGAAATGGGATTTTGCAACTACGAATATCATTATAAATTATAAAATTTTTAATAAAAGCAAAAAACTTTGGATTGCCTGTCATCATGGATAAGGACTGTTGGGTGGTCTAGCTATTCTATAGTTTATTGAGTCAATTCAAGTCGAATTTGCACAAATCATACAATTTTAAATACTAAATTCTAATATTTCAGACCAAAATGTAGCATGAACTTTAATCGATATATGATAATAACGATATCAGTTCAATAAACTAAATTTCCCAACAAACTATCCCATATACTAAAGTATATATAGTGCACAATCGTATAATATGTAGATATATAAAGTTGAAACTAATAATCATCATCCTTTTTTTTCTGTTGATAACCAAAATCCTAATAAAAATAATAATTCCTTTTTTCCTCTCTGATACATACATACATATCCATGGTCTATTCGTCTATATCTTTCCGCAACGAAAGGGTATTCGAATATTTTCGAATAATAATCTCCATATATGATGCTTTGAAAAAATATTTTTCCAAAATATTAAAAAAAAAAATCCAATAACTTTGTGTTGGTTATAGTTTTTTGTATTTTTTATTTTTATTTTTGGTTTGGTGGTTATATTATGCAATGAACCATCAACATACATTTGTGTATATATAGCCATATACGATATAAATAGTTAAACGAGATAAAGTATCCAATTATGTTCAATTGATGGTGATAATTGAAGAATATTTATATGCAGTTATAAATTGGTTTTATTTGGTAAAAAAAAAATGTTTTTCCAGTCAATTGAAAATCTATTTGAAAATATATATAATCCTGTAATAAAATTTTATATGTGCGAGATAAAACCTATATGAGGAGCCAGTATCTAAAGGTTAATATAAAGGGTGCTCGTTATATTATAACACAAACCATTACTCATCAGATAACATTCCAAAACATATATGTCAACCGCATAGTCATATTAATGTGTATATATAGTCATTTTGCACGCCCCCTATTTCAACCGTGTGTTTATTATCAGAACACAAAAAAAATTATTATTAATTATCAAGAGGCGTATTAATATTGTAATAATAATTAACGCTAAAACCAGATTATTAATTTAACTATTTGTTTATTTTTATTAATAATTTTTTTTTTTTGTTTAATTTAATTTATTTATAGTTTGGGAATTGGCAGAGCACATTTTGAAAAACAACCACCAAGTAATTTAAGAAAATCAAATTTTTTTCATTTTGTTATTGCGCTATACGATCGTGCCGGCCAACCAATCGAAATCGAACGGACGGCGTTTATAGGTTTTATTGAAAAGGATCAAGTAAGTATTAACGATAAAAGCATCATATAAATTTGTTAAATGTTTAACGCGAATAATTCGATTATTTTTAGGAAATTGACGGACAAAAAACAAATAATGGAATACAATATCGGTTGCAGTTGCTCTATGCTAACGGTAAGTTTAAGAAATTCTTTAATGATTGCTAAAAATATTTAACTAAAGTATAAAACTTGTTCATGCAAATAATAAATTGAGCAACTTTATATACGGTCGCAAAAATTGTATTAAACGACACCTTTAATCGTTTTTAATATTGATTTACATGAAAACAAAATATTTAGAAACAGTTGCTCAAAAGATAGCTTTAAAAGAGAGATGAACATGAATTGATTTAATTGCCTATGGCTATATTTTGATATATATAGTTCTAGATTTAACAATTAATCTGTTCATACACAGTATTAGACTGTTTTTCTTTTATAAACACTAAACAAAATTGAGCAACTCAATATTTAGCAAACTATCACAAAATTTAGTTTAGTTAAATTTATTTAAAGATAAAAATAGGACAACTGCCAATAAAACAAAACTTTTCCTTGTTCAAAATATTAACGAATATAAAACAAATAAATATTGAGCTACACTAAAATGAGCGATTTTTAAGATAAAAAATGTTAACATAATGTTATCATAATAAAAAAGTGTTACTTTAATACAAATAAAAAATATTTATATATCAAGCTTGACGAGAGAGACGAACAGTTTTAATTCCTATACTTATATATCTTAAAGTCAGTTGTTCTTGAATTAGCATTTAACCTAAACTAAAAAGAATTAGGCTACTTTTATTTTACAGAAATATAACCATTTGAGTAGCTTAATATTTAGCAACAAATTTCATTCTGGAATAAGTTTTTTACATTGACAATTTTAACTGAACAATTGGATGTGAAAGTTAAACTCAATATCACCTAAAAATGCTCAAACCATAATTTCAAATATACTATATGTCAAGACCGTGCGTTTATTACAGCTTAATATAAAACCACATAAATGTAAAGCTACAATATCAAAAAAGTTACCTTAACATAAAATATTTTCAACTCGACTTTATTTTATAGCAATAAAATTTCAAAACTTTTTATATTTAACGAACAGATGCAATAATATAATACTGATAAACGTAAAACTAGAGAATTTCCAATATTTTTGAATAACTATATGTTTTACTGCAAAAATTAAATTGAGCAACTTTAAATTCAGTCTTAAAAATTATATTAAGCTACACATTTTATCAGTTTTAAGTTTGATTTACTTGAAGTAAAATATTTGGTAACATTTGCTCAAAAAATATCTTCTAATTATAGAATGGAAAGAATATTTCAACGTGTAGGAAACTCGAGCTTCTCAAAACGAATAGGGTTACATATTCCAATAGTTTAATATATGTAATTCTACAGTTAGGAATTAATCTGGACTACAAAGTATTAGGCTACTACCAAAAAATATACAGAAAAGAGTAGCTCAATATTGAGCAACCAAAAATATTATATTATTCAAGTAATATTATCAGGTTGAATTAATATTTTTATAAACCGTAAAACAGTTTACGTAATGGTTTTTTTTTAAATTGAGCAATTAGTAGAAGTTGAACTTAATATAATCTCAGGTTGCTCAAACCAAAATTTTGGGGACAAAATATATATTTAAATATATAATATATTATAATATTAAACTCAGCAACAAATATAAGTGACAAAGTATTGGGTTACTTTGACTTTACAGATAATATTCCAAATTGAGCAACTCAATACGATTTTCAAAATTGAGTAATTTAAAAAGGTTAAAACACAATATTGCTAGACTATGCGATTGTTACATTACAAATTTGCTTGAAATAGCATTATTCCTTTATTTGTTTTGCTTGTCGTAGAAGGACACCTTGAAGATGTATATATTGCAGCTGTCACTTGTTAGTAAAGCATATTTGGAATCAACTCTAAAGATAGGATTGAATTCAGAAGTGTAAATGTTGTAAAGTGCTGGAGGCAGTAAATCAATCACGTAATAGTAGTCAGACTGTGATGAATGATACTGTGATCAAAAACTCTAGGCCTCAGTTTTAATATGGCCATAAAATATCCAAACATTTTCACAAATTATTTTTGCAAAAAAATTGAGCAAGGGGTTAGTTCACAAAAACACGAAAAGGTTTGGAAAGTAAATAAAACACGATATAGTGGTCCGATTGTGAAGACTGATTCTAAAGCTCTAGGTTTCGATATAGGTACTGCCATTTAATCTTCATGAACTGTTCCCGCAGTTTCTTAACCTTAATGTCGAAGATCAACCTGTCTAAATTATATTTAGCACTAATAACTCCCATAAATTTGCTTCTCCAAACTGGAATGTCCAAACTGAATACTGTCACTTTTTTTCTCCAGTTATATACCCTTTCGATAGTCATCAAATAGCCCTAAATTATTTTTTTTGCCAGTAAATTATGTAAGCCTGTCAAGATTACTAGCATCACAGTATGTATGGAGTTGAACAATTTTACTTCTGGGTGACAACAATAATGATGCATTTGCTACTTAATCAGTTCGCCAGACTATAGGTCTTGCAAAATGCCAATGACGCACCTTTGGCACTTGATATAACTTCTATATTTTTTTCACATATTATACATTCAGCATGACATTTCCGTGTGCTGCACCATGATTTCAAACCTCTAAAAATATACACAAAAATTGACAACTAAAATTAAAAGCAACGACATGAGAAGGCTAAATAAAAAACCTAGTGGTTAATAGACTATAATCTATATAATGAGCTATTCTGAAAATTCAGCGAAATAGACGATATTTTAGTTATACTTTTGATATTTTTAACATAATAATAACTTGTTAACAAGCAACAAATATTTAAAACGGAATAATGTGTATTGCTCAGTGTAGCTCAAAATCTAATTTAGCTTAATTTTTCATGGTAAATGAGTATTTCATCTAGTAAATGCTAAAAAGCAATACATTTTAGCTCCTATAATATGTTGCTCAATTTGTCATCTTGGGAAACTAATATATTTGATGATTTAATTTGAATACAAAAGAAAATACTCACACTTACTTAAATCTTTAAAAAAAATCTATTTTCACAAATTTTCCAAAACACATAAACTAGACAAACAAAAATAAATTAAAACAAAAACTAAAACTTAACAAAAATGTTGTATTTGCCCATTTATAATGTAATATACGTAAGAGTTTATAAAATAATTCATGATGAAGATGATAATGATCCGATGGTATTTACAAAAAAAAATTCGTATAGAAGACGAGTAACTAAGAAAATTTTGTTTAGACTAGGTGTAAAAACTAATACTTTTGAAACATTTTTTTTTTTTATAGTTTTTTCATTTTTCTATATAAGTCGTACATTGGACTTCTTAAAACGGAAAATTTATGTGATTTTATATTAAAAAGTACAGATTTTATATGGTATTTTATCGTGTGTATATTTTCATGATAAAATTTATCGGTTATCTTCTATCAATATTATCCTTTCACATAAGTAAGTCTATATATATATATACATAGTACATATATATAAATATATAGGGATTTTGATTTTTGCTAAAAAAAATTTATCGACTAGATACATATGTGGCACACAACTCACATTGTAAAGCCTAGAGCCAAAACGGCTTAAAAATTGTATATAACCTTTAAATTTATTACCAGTGTCAAACGATTATTTAGTCGACTGGAATTTCATTCATATATACAACTTATCAAGCAGACGCCTTTTGATAATTATACTTCAAGACGAATATAATGTAACTTTAAAGTAACACAGCATAAGAATTCTCCCAAGATATTAATTTAATATCTAAAAATTTTATTTTATTAATATTACTACAACAATGCGGCAACACGAAAAAAAAACAAAAAATTACAAAACATAGAAGAAAATTTGCATTTTACAATTTCACTGAACAAAAAAAAAAACACAAAAAGAAAATGTATTTTCTTATTTATATGGATACGTACGTACATCCTTATTTAAGGAAACGACAACAATTAAAGTTATAATAATTAACTTTTTTTTTCTATTTTTTATTCTTCTTAGTCTGTTGATTTTTTATTAATTAAATAATTTAAGAAGTATATCATTATTGTATTTACTCATGTATTTTCTTTTGTTTCTTTGTATATGTTCTAGGTGCTCGACAAGAACAGGATATATTTGTACGACTAATTGATTCAGTAACAAAACAGGTAAGTCGTTTTTTTTTTACATTGTATACTATATACGGGTTTAACGAATGCTGATCATATATATGTATCCTAATAGATATCTTTAAACCCAAACTAAGATAGTTGGTAATTTCACGCGTTACATACATTTTATGGCTTGAACAATTTTAATATAATTTTTGGGCAGAATATTATATTGGGTTGGGAAAAAAGTTTCTTTTATTTTCGCAGTATATAGATGGATCTAAAATCCAAAAACCAAACAACAAAAATCTAAGTGGGACAAAATGAAAATTCAAAATTATTCAACTTCCGAGCGGAAAATAGTTTAAAAATTATATGGGTAAGGGAACCTGTAAAAAGGTTTTAAAATGCTAATATAATTTCAATGTCCTTAAGTCTAAAGTAGGTTAGATCTTTCATTACCACAGCGCGGGCATTCAAAATACACGTGGTCTACAATTTAAGTTTTACCATCGAACTCAGGCAGTATGGAGAATCATCGTGCTTTAACTTATATGGATATTTTGCACGAAAACATTTATGCCCAGTAATAGAAATTGACTTAGGTAGAAATCTACTTCTATATATCTCATATTTGTCCTCTTTCAGCTTTTTCACAGACTGGACACTATCAATGGGCTTTAAATTATAGTTTAGAGTTGATTTTCACAACTACAAACCCATAAAGATGATGACATATTCTATATTTCTTTTACGCTACAGGTGCAGATTTCTTTCAAAACCTCTTTTTGTTTTGGAACCGTGACTACTGTCATTTCAATTCATTCCAATTGGTTTTTTGACATTTGAATTATGTTCTATTTGAATTTATATTATTGGACTATTATTGTTCTATTGCACAAATTATAATTCAAGATTACCTGAGTCACCATGACTCAGTGCCTGATATGGCAAAATTTGTTGTATGTTTAGCACATATTTTGGTTAAAAATAGAGGTTAGTATTTGCACCAGAGTGTTGAACTAACATTTTTAGTTTAATTTCCAAAGCTAGGACGATGGCACGATAAGGTCCTTGAACTTTGTTTCTTGTTAAAACTGTAGATAAGGACATTTCAATGTATCTACCCCTTGGAACTCACGTTTTGCTGTCGTCGAGTTTGACAGACACAAAACGAAAGAACAGAAACTCTGAAATTGGAACACATGAATTGATGTTGCACTTAATTACTAAACGTAACAGTAGGTGGTGGCATTTTTCGAACTTACATTAACTAAATGAAGTGTCAGTTACACAGGACATTCTCCATGAAAGTCTAAGATTGCAATATTTTTTCAAACATTGAGAGCTTACCACTATATATAACTGTCACATCTGAAGATATACACAAATCTGTTAATATACAAACATACAATACTTCACAAACTTTTCGAACGGTTTTGTATAAGTACGGTCTAAAAATTGCAACTTTTCATCGTACTATAAAAGGTTTAGTGCCAAGTCTCAATGATAAGAATATTTTGATCATCCTAAACAGCATCCCAAACATCTGGTGGATTATGACATAACTTATGATAATAAATGGGTTCCCTTGGAAAAAAAATCAAACTATCTGAAATATTGACGCATAAATGTAAGGCAGTATAATGCTTGGTTTACGCTACTCTTGAATACTACGATAATGGGTAGTCTACGTTATACTACGTTAATGGGATTCTGGCTTTGGTGGGCTTAATACTCCGTGGTATGTCTAGTTACACGATGGGACCGGTAGTCATCCTCTTGGCACGTCTGCTTACATTTTCTTTAGGTCCGAGTAACGTCATCTTCACATTTTACTCAAAAATATCTGATGGTCTCAATGTAACTTTTACTTAACCCTTTATGCCAAGCGTTTTTTAATGATTCTATGAATTTGCTGTAGAGTCGGGCTTTGTTTAGGAGTTCTATAATAATTTAAATTATTATAATAATTCCAAAGCCTTTCTCACATTTAAATTTTTAGACAGGATTAGGAATTTTGTTTAAATCTGTGGTCCACTTTAAGTGCACCACCGTAGATTAAAAAACACATTTTCGTTTTTTGGTGCATTCAAAAAAGTATTGTTTTGCGTTGAGTTCACCGCCAGTAATGAACCATTGTGCCAGCACCAGCACGAGCAAATTTACTATAGTAATTTCATCCCTATAATGCAGCAATTAATACACCTCCGACTTTAAGACTGGTGTCGAACTCGTATGTATCTTTTCTATAAACGTTAAAGTTGGGAAATTTCTCATTGGAGTGCATTCGCCATGCCAACAAAGTTTTACTAATAATTTTAATGCATATAGTTGTTATCAAAAAGAATCATACGAGTATAATGAGACGATTCCAGTGTTTTGATTGTGAAAAAATATGGCAGACGGAGGTGATGGAGAAATGATAGTTGACATCTCATCTTCGTTCACAGCGAATTTGAATGGAAAAAACTCTATAGAACGATTTTTAAACGACTACGGGCTACATGATGGCATCAAAATTGACAGCTGCCTAAATGCTATTCCAAATGAAACTTCTTATTGGGTAACCCTAAAAATACGGAGTATCGGGATTTTCCAATGACATCGAAACACTTAACTAAGCGCTCGACAAGGATAGGGAAAAATCAGACTTGTTCGCAGCGGGATACTTAAACATCACCTTTGGCTCTTTCTAGTTTCCTCAGTAACAGTCTGCGCTTATCGCAATCTATTTATTTTAATAGGATACAAAATTCCGGGAGAACAGGTATTAGAAACAACGAATCTCTAAAAAAATAGCCACAGTCGCACAAGAACTCGCTAAAATTTATGAAAATTCAATTTAAATCGAGTCGCAGTGGTTTACTGCAGTGATTAAATTATATTGGTGACAGCTATCAGAGTCTTATATTGCCTAGAGTTAAGGAAAACTTGAAATTGGTTTATTTTGGCGAGGAATGGTTTGTATTCAAATTTTTTAAATTGGCGGATTGCGGCCGAGGTTCAAAATATAGCTTCAGGTACTTTAGCATACTTCCTAAACAAAACTATTACTCTTTTCACCACAAACTACTCGTTGAGTTGCTAGTGCTATTAAGCATTTCCGATAAACATTTCCACCGAATGTCGAATTTGTATAACACTTTACGATTGAATAATTCTATGCAGAATAAGAGACATATTCGAAGAGACATTAATTAATTGCACTTAAAATTAAAAGAATATGCTCCTGTTTATCTTTCTAGATGTAGCTAAAGCTTTCAAAAATGTTTGACTTTAAAGACTGGAAGTTCAACTGCATCGAGAATCGAGATTAACCTAAGCAGTTCTACCCTGAAGAAGTTCTTCGAGCTTTCATTATTCGGACACGATATAAATATATAATTATTTGTGAGAAAATTGAAACTTTGCATTTCTACATTCTGCTCAATTCTGCCATCTTTTGGAAAATATGATTTAAAGCTGGTTCAAAAGTAAAAATTTTTTTAATTTAAAACAAAGTACACGCAAATAATTTCCAATAAGATTTTAACTTATAGGTAGTCGCAACCATATGACAAATAGGAGAATGAGTTTTAGCCAATAACCAAAATTACAAAATATACAAGAAATTTCCAAGTGAGAATTTAGCGTTGCCTTTGGGCTGGGCTAAATGCGTATATTGGCTTCAAAATTTTACATGACAATTAAAGCTCTCGTTTTACAAAGACAAACAGAATAGCCAACAAAAAAAAGTACGTCTATTACTAAAAGAGATTTTACGGAAAACTAGACCATCCTACTGTGCTTGCGACAGCAGCTGTTATGCAAACAAACGATCACCTAATTGTTTCGTGTCTCTCTACAAACCTAAGTTTCTTAATCCGATATCGGTGCCGAAGTGTCGGTTGTATCTTTTAAATGTTTCCCTGATTATCATAGCAATTCGGATAGTCTTTTGATTGGTGCTAATGGTACACCCATAGATATTTATAGCATACGGCTATTATGTTTAAATTTAGGATTAAGTCGAAATTAAAGTGGAAATAAGTGGAATTAAAGAACATTTGCCTCATAGATTAAATACCGAAATTAAGGTCTGAATTCCAATGAACCTTTTTGTCAGTACCCTGGTTAACCACAGAAACCCCGATATAAACCTCAAATCGACACACAAAGTCAATTACAGTTTGGCCGTCCCAGATGGTTGAATGTATAAAAACACAGAATAACGAGAAATAAGATCGAACATATGATGCAACTTAAGATATGCAGACCGAGTTTTACCAGGGTAGCATCTACTCTTCATTTAGTGCCTAAAAGTGACAGTGGTTCGCATCCGTGCGGGGATTACCTTAGATTAAATGCAGTAACAAAAACAGATCGATCTCCCCTTCTTCTATACCTATAATGCATCAGGTAAAGGAAAAGGCGAGAATTGGAGCAGCATATAAATAAAAGTTACCATGGTATCGGATTTTGTCCAGAAAACTTTCCCATCACTAGCAAAAAAAGTTCTTCCTTTGATCGAGAGATTTTCGCAATTTATAGTACTATCAAGCATTTTTGTTATTTTATCGAAGGTATACATTTATACATTCTAACCGTCCACAAAACTTTAACTACCTCAATTTATAGAATCGAAACGATGTTCTCGTGTAAGCCGGCAACTTGATTACACAAAGCGAAAATTAGAACTATTACGCGATCCAAATTCGTCTTTGTTAATTTTACAGTTCGAGGAGAATTTTTTCAGGTGCTAACAAAACTGTTATTCTCACAGGATAAGGACGACGATATATCATCTACAGGCGAATGGTAAGATGGAACGATTCCATTACGCGTATGGGTCAATTAGGACATATATACAGCTTAAGTTATTTCAAAAGAAAATTTCTTTTTTCCAAATTTTTCCAATTTTTAAACAAAATTTTAAAAACTATACCTAATTTACTTACGAATATAGTTTTTCATCTAAAAAACCCTACAACAACAAACTAGTGCACACAGGAAGCATTTGGTCAACCACAAGATCATAAACTTGTTTTACAAACACAAAATATTTATTATCAAGATTTTTTTATGTTCCCTAATAGCTTATCTTATATTTTCAATAAAGAACAACAACTATACCTATACTATATACACATATATCGTACAACAACATTAAGGGGTGGTAATATTTTGTGTTTCTAGGATTAAAGTCTTATTCCTTGTTTCAATTCTCTCTTTTTTTTTTGTTGCTGTTGCATAAATAAATGCGGGGGTACATCGAAAACAAGTGGAAATAAATGATTTTGAAATTGAAACTAAAGAAGTCATCAATAGGTTTTGGTTTAGAGCTTGTTCCCGCTCTTTAATGCAGCATACCAACAACATACTAGCATATATATAAATAGAACATATGTGCTATCAACATAACAAAACCATAATAAAAAATAAGGGAACAAATCAGGATAATATAGTAATAGTAGTAGTAGTAATAATGTATAAAACAAACAGGCTAACTATCCTCTTTTATATATTGATACATACACACCATCTGAGACCATAATTTTTCTGCGATTAGTTTTGTAATCACAAGTAAGAATAAGTTAAGGTTTTTTTTTAGATTTATTGTGGTTGGTAATTTTGGATGGAAAAGTACAAAAACAAAAATTGTTCTAAAGTGAAAAACTATAATCCATTTAATACATGCATGTTGCGAAGGGGAACAATATATGTAGAACATACAAAAAAAGGATATTATATAAATATAAATGGAATTAATGGGAAAGGATTTTCTCATCTTTTGTAAGCTTTTGGGTTAGTTGGTGCAATCTTTTAAACATGAAAAATTAGAATTGAATTTGTGTACAGATTTACGTAATTATCTAATTTTGTTTTAAGTCGATGTGTTATACTCATATATTTTAACCTTATATGTCGCGTATATATAGTTGATTCTGTAACTTGTTCATTGTGCAGTAATACCTTATAAACTTACCAGTTAATTACTTAAGGTATAATCTTTAAATTAAGCAATTAAAAAATTACCACTATTCTCAGGAGTAAAATTGTCGCTTATCGTTTTCTTCTTTTACCACAACTTTGTTTAAATTTTTTTTTGTTTCTTTGTTTTACAAATTCTATTTAATTTTTATAAAATAGTAAAATATCCATTTTATTCATAATTTAGTGATTATTAAATATAAAAAAAAAATTGTGTCCGGTAAAATACATTTTTTTCTTATACAGTGGCTCACCGTAATAATGTTACACAATTCTTTTATAGTAAAAACTATACTTTCTGTTTATTAACAAATAGTTTATTTTTTCTATTCGTCCAATAAATCCGTTTAAAGTTGCTTGTGTTGGAAATAGATGTGAACTTAGGTTTTTTTCAAATGTTTAAAATATGTCCCACAAATGATACCACTAGTGATACTACTAATGATAAATGATACATTTTAATCATAGATTACATAGATGTTATTTATGTTCCACAAAAATTTATTCAAAAAATAAAAATATGATACTTTATAAGTCAAGTCAGTAATCTAAAAATTGGTTTATGTAATCTATGACTTCATCATTTAACTTATTGTGGAACACATCTAAACCTGTTAAAACGGCTAACACTAATTACTTCTATTTTTAAATATAAGTACTTTAACTAACTTCAGACAAAAAAAATCATATGTACATAAAATACATAAAATCATATGTTCCACATTTATTTTCCATTAAAGACTACCATTACTTACATTTAAAATATCGTGAAGCTATGAAATATTACTTCCTACATTTTGTTTATTCTTTATTTGCATTAATATATTGAAAGACAGATAAGTTCCACATTTGTTTCAAAATTCCTAAACTGCTATACTGCCTATATAGTTTTCATTGAAGCTGTATATGAAGTTTTCCACTGTAAAATATATTGTGGAAACTATGTTTTACTAATGAGTTTACTTTTAACAAAATCCAATTAGTAAAAATGTTTTTATATTAAATAAATATATTTAAATAACATTTAGGTTCCACATTATTTTTAAATGCAAATTGTAAACCTCATTTTATTATATATTTAATACTCAAATAATTTTCTTATTGCGCTCGATCAATTCAACAACTAAATTGTTTTTGGTACATATGTTCCACAAAATTTTTGTTTTTTAACATAAAATTATATTAGTGATATTGGCAGTTTGTAAAAAGTATACACGACCATAATAATTAGGATTAAATCAACTGTGGCCATTAACACTACAAAAACAAAAATCAAATCCCGAATGGACCGGATTAGGGGATGGGTTTGTTAAAATTGACTTATTTATTACTGGCTTACGTGCCATTGGCGGTGTGTTAACTATTAAGTATTGGACGATGGTACGAGAAATACGATATTCATATCGTAGGGCACGGCGCCGATTTCTCTTCTCCAGTGTAAGAATCTGAATAAGATATCATTGTCGGGGCTATATACAAATTGAATAGTCTAATAAATCTACTGAGTGACACATAGACGAGCTAATGCTGTGCTGAGTCAAGTACTTATAAACGTTCTCGTTAATAAGATGTTTGCGATTGCGCAGTACGGTTTTGGATAGTGATAATATCCGCGGAACCCAGGACCGTGAGATTTTAACCAGTTTGCTAAAATATCATGAGGGCCACATGAGGGCCCGTGTAACTCGATCTTCTGTTTCATCGATATTTCATTCATCAAAAGGATCTATATATCGCAAAATGCCGATAGCATCGTTACAAGACCAACAGCAAGTGGTATTATGTTATTGCTCATAAATTAATTTTTGTTTTTTTATGCGGATTTTTGTTTGCTCAAAAATACAAATATTTTAACTTTGTGAAGCTAAAGAGGATTATTTTTCTTGGAAATAATTTGATTGGTTAAGAGTGTGGATTTAAATTTGCAGAATTTCTTTCATACTTATTAACTCTGTTAACAAAGACTAAGCAAGTAAAGGTGGAAGCGGTTAAACCTTTCTTTACAACATTTAAGTATGCGCTTTACGAGTACGCGAAATAAAGGTTTTTTTATGCTTTTGTTACACGTAACTTTTTGATGGTAAAACGACTTACTACAGCCATGTTAAGGTATCTATACTTTTAAAACATACAAGCACGTGTGGAATAAGAATAAAGTGAGAATAATCTAAAGCTATTAAAAGCTTATTGTGTGGGACGAAGTTGCGGGCTTAACACTTCAGAAAAAGATCTTACATTTCAAGAAAGTTTTTGGTAATGTAGTTACCTTTTTGCCAGCGATTTTTGAAAAACCATGCCAATTGTAGATCGAAAGTTGACATCATTAAAATAGCTAGGAAAATTTATGTTTTGTGGAAACATAAAAGCAAGACCGCCTAATACAATAGAAATCAGGAAGTCAAAGAGTTTGCGAAATGGCTTATTCAGTTAGGTGACTGTAATCTAAATAGGAACCAGTAAAACTTAAACTTAGTGCAATTATTATGTTGATCGTAAAAAAGGAGCTCTTTGTAAAATTTGGTTTAAGGTCACAAAACGGATAACGAATCTCATTTTACCCAAATTTCAGGCCGAAAGATTGCTAACCCAATTATTAAATTTTTAGATTTTCTATGTTGCTTTCGTCATGGCATTAAATATGTCTTCTAGGTACACTCCTGATAATATGGGAATATATTTGATAAAATGCTTTTCATAAAGCTACATCCAACATAAATATATAAATAAAAGTAATCAACATTAAGCACCAGGCCAACTCTGGGAAGCAAAAGCAGAAATTCATTTAAAAAGATTTACAAATGTGGCAGTGATCCATGTCATCGGACCAGGTGGAGGAAGGACAAGCCTAATTAAGATATAAAAACACAACATTTTAAACTTGGCGAAATCAAAGCAATTGGGGATGGTGAACAAAGTTTTTAAAAGACTAACCATCAATCAAAAGTTAAAATTGTGGTTTGTTGCACAATTAAGAGCTTTTAGAATTTAGAGACTTCACTGTAACTTACACATAATCATTTCACCATTCGTTGATTATGAAAAACAAAATGAAATTTGTATCATATTGGGCCATTTCGACTGTGACTCACTGTAAAAAAAATTGATTTTTTATATTAAATGTGCAACCCTCTCGCAATATTTATACTTGTTCATACATTATGAATGCTCATTTATTATTCCGTCTATAAAGTATTATAAAGTAGAAATGTAAAAGTGCTCGAAAAAAAAAATAAACCTGATCCTGAGATAAATGATATCTAATCTGACACAATAAAAACCATTTCAATTCCGAACCCTTTTTTTTATTATTTAAAAATTTAATATTTTAATTTTACTTAGTGCTGTGCTATATATAAGTGACACGTGGCCTGCTGATCGACGATAAGAGTAATAAGGAAGGCTGTATATTATATTTTTATTTTAAAGTGGCCGGGATTTTATAATTGAGTATAACACAAAAACACGATCATCAAGTTTTTGAACCCATATTATAAATTGGTTGTCCTCAATGTATATTTTTATAAAATATATAATAATTGTGACATATTTATTTGTAATATTGTGATTGACTCGATATATTGAACAAAAACTAAAAATCAATTTAAAATATTACAAATTAATGTACCTTGAAATTTTTTTTTATTATTATTATTATATATCCTTTATATATATAAATAGAACTATAACCTAAACTAAAATACAATACACATAAATAATAAAACTAAACCATATGTCCCAATTTTCTATACACTCAGTATATACGTGCTATTGTAGTGCACACTAAATTATTTTTAATTCACTCTTATAGTTATACAAAATTGTAACATATATGTATATACATATATGTGACATGACAAAATAAAATTTGTCTCGTAACTATAAGTAACTGTATATTATATACCCGGTCACAAGTTGATTGAAATTACATTTTTGTCCTTATGCTCAATTAGACATTAACATAATCGTATACAGATATAATACCAACAAAGACATAATCGATTATAAATTTCAAAGTGATTTTTTGATTTTATTTTATAAGGGGTCTGATTGACTATGGAACGTAAATTGGGTAGAAGTACCAGTACTCTGATATGTTTATACAATGAACTGACAATGGAATACTAATTATGTTGTTTTAAAAAGGAATTTTAAGTATTTCTCATCCTTGAATGTTTTCAGCTGGATTCGTATTCATCTTTTAGAACTATATTCTCACTAAAAGTTTGGTAATTTGGTACAATTTTGAGAACTACAATTTGGAAAAAAAATTTAATCAGAATTTGACAAGCTAAGAAGGCGTAGCCGGAGTAACCAAAAAGCACTTAATCTGCAAGATCAATTTGTTTAAATAGCTAGAATCAGAAATATATAAAACTGGCAAAATCCAGTTCTTAATATCAATATTACTAACAGTATACTTAGTATTATGAACTGTAATCGTAAAAGTAATAAATGCTATAATAATACAATAATATAAGAAGAATTTTGCCGTAGCTTCACTGTAGTTTGGTTTCGACCAAATCAGACAAACTATGAATTTAAATTTGAATTCCCAATTAAAAAAAAAATTCAGTCATCTCTTTAGGCTGCAGCGACCAAACTAAAAAAAATTTTTGGTGTAAACGAAGTATTATACTTCGTAAAGATACATTGTTTTAGCGAATTATATAAAGAAGCTAGGCAAATTGCAACATTCTTGCATTAATGCATTTTTATTCAAACTTTTAATTTATTCTTCTGGAATAAGAGCCAAATTTTTGTAAAAAAAAATTTAATTTGAATAAAAATGCAAGAATGTTGTAATTTGGATAGCTTCTTTATATAATTCGCTAAAACAATGTGTCTTCACGAATTATAATACTTCGTTTACACCAAAAAATTTTTGTAGTTTGACCGCTGCTTTTTTTAATTCTGGCATTTCTTCTAGAAGAATAAATTAAAAATGTAAAATAATATAATAATATAATAATATAATAATATAATAATATAATAATATAATAATATAATAATATAATAATATAATAATATAATAATATAATAATATAATAATATAATAATATAATAATATAATAATATAATAATATAATAATATAATAATATAATAATATAATAATATAATAATATAATAATATAATAATATAATAATATAATAATATAATAATATAATAATATAATAATATAATAATATAATAATATAATAATATAATAATATAATAATATAATAATATAATAATATAATAATATAATAATATAATAATATAATAATATAATAATATAATAATATAATAATATAATAATATAATAATATAATAATATAATAATATAATAATATAATAATATAATAATATAATAATATAATAATATAATAATATAATAATATAATAATATAATAATATAATAATATAATAATATAATAATATAATAATATAATAATATAATAATATAATAATATAATAATATAATAATATAATAATATAATAATATAATAATATAATAATATAATAATATAATAATATAATAATCTAATAATATAATAATATAATAATATAATAATATAATAATATAATAATATAATAAAACATGGTTTTAATAACTTTGCCACCATCATCGACCAGGAGTGGACAGACCTTTGAAATTGTCCGTGTAATTTATCCGAGTAGTGTTAATAGTGACCCTTACATTTCCATATTGACCACGATGTACGACAACAATTAGTATAGTTCACCATTTTCAAGGTGGAAGGCTCTCGTTCTATAAAACTATAACCTCTCCCTCAACATTTTATTTCTTCGAAATCCACTTTCGTCGATGTTGAAGTTCCGACAAATATTCCGTAGACCAGCTTGCCCAAAAATGCTGATGTAGTTGTTACACCAATCTCCATAGTTTTAACGTTGAATTGTTTTCGCCTTCAATGTTTGGCTCAAAAATTGCATTTAATGAAATTTCTTTAAGATTGAGCTTTTCGAACGTCGCAAAGAAGGATTGCGTCTGAATCGAACTTAGATGAAATTTAGCAGACTACACCGCTGTGTCGTATAAATCACCAAAATGTGATGACGCAAGTAGGACAAGTTATACCATCGGTGTAATAGACCACAATAGCTGCTCTAACATTAATGGTAAATGGTGGCGAGAATTCAATGCGTTCTGCAGGCAAGTTAGTCTGGTTTTAAAACATAGAAAACAATTCCGGATTTTGTTTTTAATTTTGCCATTTTGTGTGTAGGTTTTGTGGCGAGGCTGCATCCAAATTTTTCCCTTGAGAATCAATATAGCTGGTGTGGGTTCCGATGTCTCGATTTCCCAGAATTTTTGAAGAATTTTATTTGCTCTTCAGCACTTTCAGCAAATACAACGTTACAAAGATAGGTGTATTGCGCCTTTAATGTTGATCTTCCAACCTGATAACGTATTTTGCAATAAAGGTAAATCGTCAGACTTTTGAATTTCACATCAGAAAGTAAATTGGAAATGCCAATCTTCTAAGGAGCGTCAAAGTGTGGATCAGCCAGCTGAAAATTCGTTGGAATTTTCCATAATGACGTATTGATTGGCGGTTGTTTGCCAGTTATCTTTGGCAATACGTGTACCTTCAATTTGGTTGAAAATAAATTGACACATGATTTGAATAACTGTTTCCAAATAATATGCTACCGCAAAATTTTCGATACCGCAGATAAGTGGGTGTATTGCTTGATCGATGTCGAAAGTTTTTAAACTGCTCAACATATGCTAGATATGTGTAGAAAAATGTGTTTGTCTCTTCAAAGTATTGAGCTTACTACCTTTTAAAATCTGTTCTAGCATCGGCGATTTAGAAAATTTGTCAATTCTCAAGTGCGCATAAACGGTCTGCTGGAAACCCATCATCCCCTTTAGCACTTGTTTCAGAATTAATTTTTGTGTAAATAATATGCACTATCAAATTGTCGCATTGTTGAGTGGGTCTGCCGAGTGAGGTTAATGATGAGATGAGCATTTCAGGCATTGTAAAAAAGCTCTTTCAACGACAAAGATGGGATATTATGTTTATCGAAGTTGCAACTATTATTGCGACTAAAGCCACGCATGATCCCTAACCGAAAGAAAACTTAACCATCAAAAAAGCACAAGCACATTTCCACAACAAGTTTACCATTAATGACAGTAATCCAGCACGACACCTTATACAAATACCTTAAAATATTTGACGGATTATATACCGGCATAAAGTTAATAAGTTTAAACGTATTACTGGCGCCTTTAACAAAATCACACTATAACTCGATAGGTCTATGGAACTGAGCTTCCGGGTCGTAGGTTGAATAAAATTAGCTTTTGTAATTAGTTTTAAAATTCAAAATTTAAAAAAAAAAACAAAAAATGGGTTAAAATTGAAATGAGGCATTCAATTAGCAACACCCTTTAGAACCGACCTATTAAATATATTACATTAATTATTTGAGAAGGCAACAGTTCAACTTGTTTAGGCGCATAATGACAAATTAAACGAGATTAAGTTTTTTACAAGAGGTATTCATGATACCAATTAAAAGGAATTATGTTGTAGAAATTAAAGATAATGAATGAGCATATCCTTTTTAACTATTTAAGGTTATAAAAAGTAAAATAAAAAGAATGCACTTACATTTTCGGAAGGTATGTTTAAAAACCATATTCCGAATTTCAGTTTCATGTGGGTTCTGTAAAATAAAAGAAAACTTGGTTAATGGTTTGTATCGTTAAAAATCAATTTACAAGGATTGACAAAAACGTAAGGTTCATATTTTAGATAGGCTTTACACACTTGGTTGAATAGGTTCAATTCTAAAAATTTGTTAGCCAAATTCTAAGGTGGATTATAAGGTCGATCATAAAGACGATAACTAGTATACAGTTTTTCAAATTACTTAAGTAAAATCTCTATGTGTTGAACAATGACAACTTGGGATTGGCAAAATGGAAAAATGTGACCTGTTTTCTGACAAAAGTCATGTAGAACAAGTAACTTTAAACATGCGATTTTTACTAAAGGAAACGAAAATTTTTAAATTGAAAAATATTTCTAAAAATAAGATTGGTGAAATAAAAACTGATACACTGCTAAAAAAAAAAAAAATAACGACATTTTTATTAGTAACTTTAGAGGTTAAGGCTATAATAATTTCAACGTAATAGAACATAAAATCCTCCAAATTTCTAACAGGAGAAGAAAACTTAACCTTATAAAATCGATGCAAACCTTAACTTAACCTTTAAAATCGATGCACAAATCTAGGAGATGTAAGGATTAAATTCAAAATGTACTTTCTGAATATCGACATTAGTAGTATAGCTACTTACTATAGTAGTATTACTACCGAATTCTCTGAAATTAGCAAATATAACAATTCAGCAGATAAAATTAGAGCATAAAATTTCAATTTGGAATTGCCCATGTATTATCGTCTCAAAAGAATACTAAGAGCTATAACAAAAGCCTATAATTTTTTCTTTTATCACTTCGTGATTGAAAACAGTAACAAACACCTCTCTATTTTCCTGGAACCGTGCGCATATGAAAAACACGTGTTCAGAATCTTCAACCGTATCTCTACAAGACTCGATAACTCATCGTGTCCGAAAAGGTAGAGGTATAAAATCGAAAGCACCCATGGCTTGTTAAAAACTGCATTAGGTAGAAATTGACCTCTCGATGCTTGCAATTTATCCAGAGAGTTATTTCTGACATAAATCCCTTCTTCGGATGACTCCATCGCTGCTGCCATTTAAACAGAATATCCTTGCTTTAAGTTCTTACATTGTTCACTCGTATCGTTGGCGCGTGCAAAGTCTTTCCATGGCTATTTTTATATAAATTCTGTCATTCTGCTGCCAGTAGATTGGTTCAACACATTCCCACAGGAACGCAGCCTGCTTCGGCCGAGACCATTCTGTAAGCACTAGGCACTCGCAGTTCACAGTTGCAGTAAACAAAATTTACATTTCGTTTGTACGATTTGCACCTGCAGCGCTTATAAATAGCAGTCTGCATCGTCCTTGCCTTGGCCCACCGATCTTTAGCCTTATTCGGGAAAGAGCTTTACTTGCTTTGGACGCTTTTTCGCTAGCATAATCTGTGTACTCCTTTGACGATAACCTGGCATCAATTAGAACTTCCAGGTACTTTATTGAAGGTGTTAGTTACAAGCCCTGCTTCCTTTGTATTGTACAGCAAATTTTAAGCCAACTGAATCAATCCATTGGTAAATTATATCAACTGTGGCATTACCATTTTGTAAGACTGACCCTAAGGTTCATCCTGACCTCATCACAATTGGAGTTGCGACATCGTTGTTTACTTGGCTTGATGGCCAATTTCAAAGCACCTCGTGCCGTTTTGTATAATTCTTGACGCGTGAAATATGAGCACGTTTTTCTGCCACGCTGGGAATTGCATCTAGCACGGTTGCTTTTTGATGGAGTAATGTAATTTTCTCATTCCACCATTAAGCGAGCGGATGCCGTGAGCTTAACCACCTTTTCGGAATTGTAGTCGAATTACAAGCCTTAGTAATGCTCTCTTTTAGTTGTGTAGCCTTAGTATTATCGAAGCCCGTTAAATCAGTGCTATACGGAGCATAAATCTGTAGATATCCTCGTAAAAAGCTTATGTCTTCCGTCCCGTGCTTTTAAAGCTGCTCCTTGGGTTTGTTCGACGAAGTTCACACAGAAGAGCCTGGTGATCATCGCTATGTGCGAGTAGAAATCGTTTTTTGCAATAAAAACAAAGCAGAAGAAAAGTCACTAGCTCTAAAGTACCTTTTACACCATATTTGTGTACATCAAAAAAGTCGGTGATGCATTGCAATATGTCCTCTTTTATTTTCCATTTGTGCAAAGTATATACTTCAGGCCATAAATACTACATGATGCTCTAAAATTACTTTTATAGTTAAGTTCCTTCTCCTAAACCTTGCTAAAATTTATTACATTTCAGAACTTCTAATCAAATTAACGCTGGTATCTTTACTTTCTAATATATTCTAAACATAATGACGCAGTTTCAATTAAGTGTTGCAAATAATCTATAAAAATAAATTAAGAGTAAATCGAGCAATCAGCATCAAATTATGACACGCATTTTCACACAACAACAACAATAAATTTTCATTTTATATACATCGTACATCCACATTAACTGAGAAAAACAAATCATATGTTCCGGTCACCGGATAATCAAGTATTTAACTGAGTTATATACCCATCCACCATATCAAAAAAAAAAAAAAAAAAAAAATCCACAACTAAACGTAATTCCCGTACAACAGGATATAAATCAATCTACATGAATTTTCATCAAAATCAAACAAAGCGCAAAAAAAAAAATCAGAATCCCCAATTTCCAGCACACAACCAAAAAAAAAATAAAGTTGCATCGTCAATTTACTTCATAAATGTATAACAACAACAACTCAAAAAAAAAATGTTAAAAGTTCAGTATGGTATTTAGTAGCCCTTGCTTACCATTTTGCCAATTTACATATACCTATATAAAGATACAAAATAAATAGACCATCCACCTTAAATAATTAATCATATATAATTATGCTATATATACAGTCAACCAAATTTGTCTTCCTGACAGTCACAGTATTTAAAATAAAATAAAAAAAAACATTAAAATTCTGACAGTACGTAAATACAAAATTCAAATACATAATAACAAACAAATGAATTACCGATCTACCAATAACGCCATTTTTTATTTTTTACGTTTTTTTTTTTTTTTTTTTTTGTCATGTTTGCGAGTACTAGCAATATTGTAAAATTGTTAAGCGTTTAACCTTTTTAATGTATATCACGATAACAACAACAATTTTGTCGGTACAAAAAAAAATGATGAATTTATTATCATCGTCATCAGGATTCACGAGTAAAAAGCGACAACAAAATAAAAAATAATAAATCGGATAAAAAAACAAAAAACAAAAGAATAACTAATAAAATAGAAATGTCAAATAAGAGTAAAAAAATAATAACGATTTTAAATAATAGATGATGCTATGTTTCAATTTATAAAGGTATGATATATATATATATATATATATATATATATATATATATATATATATATATATATATATATATATATATATATATATATAAATATAGATAGTAATGGAAAGGTTTGGACGAAAGCGCTTCCTGCAGAAGCCATGATTACTGTTGAGAACGTACTTTTCTTGATCCTATGAACATGTGATCCAAAAAGAAATACAACCTTTACGGATTTTATGAAATTTTAAAAATAAAAAGAATGCCGGACCAGAAGGGAAATGAGTAAAAAAATTGTTGTTTAATTAAAAGGGAAAATCAGACAGACTACCAGCATCCTATAGATCACTTTGCTTGTTGGATACGTTCGAAACACTTTTCATTTACGAGTACTGTTAGGCAGATTGGTGTTTGAGATTGATGCAGTATGTGGGTTGGATTTTGAGCGGGAAATTTTGCGTTAGACTCTATAGCGGAAATCATAAGACCGGTAGACCAAGCAGCTAAAGGGTCTAGAACCACAAGGAGTATTCTGGCATTAATTACACTAGATGTACGTAACGTATGTAATAGTATATCCTGGGAGTTAATCCATCAATAGCTAAGTTACCTGCGGGTGAGCCGATATCTTAGAAAGGTATTGGAATACTATTTGAATGAGCGGTGAATTATCATCGATGTGAAAGGCACTGCTATAATCAGATGAAAATTACTAGTGGTCTTCCTTATGGCTCGATCCTGGGACCGACGCTCTGTCTTATTACTCTATGGTGGAGCATTTCTAAAAGCTTCAGTAGAAGTAATTTTCAGGTGGTTTCGTAACCACCTTTCGAAGTTGACCCGGAAAAAAACTGAATCACTAGTAATGGTAGGTAGGAGGATCATTCAACATGTGTTCTTCAACATTAAAGAAATTAACTTAAGATCTTAGAATCGAATCAAGTATCTGGGTGTCTGGTATCTGGGTGTCTGGTTCTGGCACAGCTTTCAATAGCATAGCATATAAGCCAAACTGTGATAAGGGTAGCCAAGGTAACAACTGGTCTTTTTTATCTGATGCTAACCGCTGAGGATTTAAGAGCATACATGGGAAAACTGCCCTTTTTAAATTCGAGAATACGCACCTGCACACACAGAACGGTTTCAAAAGAGGCTGCATTTGTAACTGCAAGCATACCACCCAACACATTGGTCGCAAAAAGAAAGGAAGGGTAAGAAAGTGCTGGAAGGTTCTTAAAAAAAAGCGTCAAAAATGACCTGATGCGACAATGCGAGGATATGTTAGTTAAACGTATCTAACGAATCATACACGAGACAGCTTATCTCTAATATCATGGAGTGGCTGGAGCAATCAAGAACGCTCATAATTGTAAAAATTGTTGAGAAAACGACACACCACAGAGATCATATACCAATATACTACACTAAATGAGAGCAAAAGTAACAAAATTTTACCTTAACTGACATCAAACAATATTTGCATTTGTAAGAATCGCTTATCTACAACTTAAGTAATCAACACAAAAACATGAATTGTTTACCTTTAAAATCAATTAAGCGATTTTTACAAATTAAGGGAAATATTAAGCAGAATTTAAGCAAATTTGGGCTGTTAAACTGTACATTATAGAAAACGAAAATATTAACTTTACGAGTTCTTTTCTGGGAGAAGAGAAATCGCAAATTTTCAAGTGGTTTGCATTGTCATCATACAGCAAATAAAATATAAGAAAATAAAGCACAAATTTGCAGCATAACTGATGAAGGTTCTTAGAGGGTCTGGTTTTTACGAGAAAATGGTGGAAGGAGTTATAAAAGGGAAATTAATGGAAGTCTTGCCAGACCTGCTTTTATCAATAAAGTCATCGAAAATTTAAAACTGAGACTAATGGATTGTTTCTATAGCCTAGCCTATGGAACATTAAAGACACAGTCGTGACTTGGATAGAAGCCGATTCTAATAATATTCAAACCCATTGGACAAATTTGGTCAAGCACCACTGTATGGTTCTTTCAAAATCAGTTTCTTAACCAAGAAATATAAACCATTCAAATTACTTCAGCCTTTTTGGAAAAGACACAAAATTAAATGTTTGCCAGAAATGTTTTTTTGAAGAGTTTAGAGAAGAACGATATTTAGAACCGAAGTTCGCAACCATATTAATCAATTTGAATCTCTACAATTATATTTTGAAATAGTCCTTTTTACTTCTGGTTAGAAACACTGAATGGCCAAAGAAATGTGATGTGGACCAATTTAAGATTAAGAGAGCCTCAGATTAATAATCCATTTTGGAATGGTACACTCGTTCATATTTAAAGTGATTGAGATGAATCAGGCTATCATTTTTAATATTAAAAATCGCATAAGCTCTATATTTACTACTTTCCGATGTTTATACCTAAAACTAAGAACTATTTTCCATTATAAAAAATAAATACCAAAACAAGCTCCTTTCTGAGATAAATAACCTGTAAACTTAATTGTATGACATTTGTTCTGTCAAAATAAGTATCGAGTAAAACATGCAATCAGTAAAATAAATATTCCTTAACGTATTAAGGATTCAAACTGTTAAAAATGGTTTAAAATTGTTAGAACATTGAAAAATAGCTAGGAATTTCAAATATCCTTACTATCATTTTTTTCTTAATAATTTTCCCTATTACATCCTTCAGTATATAACATTCAGTACTGAACACGCCAAATAAAAAAATAAATAAATAAATAAATATATATATATATATATATTTATATATATATATATATATATATATATATATATATATATATATATATATATATATATATATATATATATATATATCTTATCGTTTAGTATCTTAATCTACATTCACACGCCTTTTACGTCTATATACCCATCATTATCCTTCCGCAAATAATATAACTAACTGTCGTCTTCCGCCGCGTTTATCGTCCCTCTCTTCAAATACTAAATATGACGTATCTAGCGGAATACAATAAATTTTAATTATTCTGTAAATTGTTTTGTGTGTAAAATCCTTCCTAAACATGTGTCCTTATTCAACAAAAAAAAGGTAAGGTCACGTGTTTCAACAACAACAACCAAACGGGACACGTGTCACCGATAATCATCACGATAAAAATTATTTCTAAATCCAAATAGAGCAATTCTATGTACTTTGATTGATTTTTAAAAAAAATATTAGATGTCGCTTCGATCAACATACAAAAACCTAACCTTACTTTATATACATATAAATATAGAGTAAAGGGGTCGATCATATTAATATACATAATATGATCTAATCGTAATTTTATAATACAAAGATCCTTTTTATGTTTTTTTGCTAAATCGATTAAAATCTAATTTGAATTTTCCCTGGTTTTTCTTGTTCTGTATATGTATGCTTTCGCCTAGATAACAATTGAAATATTGTCTATACATAAAGTAGGCTAGTCAAATGAACAACAGTTGCCAAATCGGATTATGTTTCAAGTGAAAATTTTATTAGTATAGGACGGTGGGGGAAAAAACCGAAGGGATAGTTAAAAAGGATATTTTTGTTGCGTTTTGATTACAGTTCAACAAAATAAAATAAAATTACATATAGATTACGATTGTAATGATTAGGAATTATGAATGTTTAATCGGAAATATAATATTTGTCTTCTGCAAGGATATATATATACACACACAGACACATTATAATGTCCTGCAATTCTCTAAAGATTATATTTCATAATTTAATTAACGTTTTATTACGTACAAATCAAATAATTATAACTTGTTAATTTTAACAACTAAAATTTTTTAAATATTATACAAAAAAAAGGATATATTTTTTAAACCTTATAATTACGAAAAATAGTTTTGTAAATAAAAAAAAAAAAGTTTTTTCGAAATTAAAAATTTATGAAAATTATACGACGATAGACCATATTATATACATGTTCGGTTATAGGTTAAGCGATTTTCCATGATGATACTATGTGTGTGTGTATAGAAAATCGGTCGAATATAAAAAAGGATATCACATATACACTAAACACACGATAATAGTATGGATAGGTAATAAAACGAAATAATAAGGTGAATACAACTTTCGACCTAATAAATTGCCTTGATGATTTAAGGACGATTATTTGTAGACATTTATATATATATATATATATATATATATATATATATATATATATATATATATAAATATATATATATATATATATATATATATATATATATATTGTATATATATATATATATATATATATATATATATATATATATATATATATATAAATATAAAAAAATTATTTGTTTACGAACAGACGTGTACATATAAAATGTCAGAAGCTATATATAAACTGCTTCTTTTTTTATTTTGTCAAACATATGATCCTTTTTTTTCCTATCGATATGGCGTTGTGGCGTACATACGAGTATATATGAATGTGTGATATGATCAGCAAATAGATTCAAAGGCAAAAAAAAATAATAATAATTTTTTAATAGCTCGTCAAATATGGAAATTTTTTTTAATATAAATTTTTTTTCGTTTAATATTTTCAGGCAATAGTATACGAAGGACAGGATAAAAATCCTGAAATGTGTAGGGTACTATTAACACATGAGGTGATGTGCAGGTAAATTATTTGTTTTTGTTTTTTTTTTTAATTTTCCTTAATTTTATTTAAGAATTTTGTTTATTATAAAGTGTACGGTGTCTAGATTAAAGATGTTTCTTATTCAGACCTTGAAAGTAATTTTTGATTATTTTGAGCAAAAGAATCCTTTGTGAAACCGAAATTGCTTTTGATTTTAAATTAAAATTAAAAAATAGAACTTCTAAAACGTATAATTCGATTGTTTAGATAATTGGGGAAGATAAACCAAGGAAGTACAAACACTTAAGTGAAGATGGAAGAATCATAAGAAAGTTTAAATTTCTTCGGGGTAACCAATATAAAGGTTTTCAGTCTATAAAAAGTATTTGATACTTTTGATATCAAGTTTGAATCTTTATAAATTGTATACCAAGAGGAAGCTAATTTTGCAATTTATTGATCTTGGAAAATTTGATTTCCAAATTTGATCTGTGTAAGGCGGCCCTTAAATTTTACAAAGGCCTTGACAAATTAGACATAAATAAATGAAGTTCTGATGAACAATGATCATGAAAGTATTTGTGATGAGTTTTGAAAACTCAAAAGCTCCGACACTCCATCTATGGGAACGTAATTCAAGATTGGATAATAAATTTACGTCTATAATCATTCGAGATGTTCGGTTTTGAACCTAATCGAGTGCTATCAAATGTGTTTTGTGCTGCATCTGACAAATCAATTGATGCTTTGTTTATTTATTCAGCTCAAGATATTCCATTGGATAAAGCAAAACTGAGAATTTCAAATGTGTCACAGTCAGTTTCACAGTCAGAAAAGATGGTCAATAGCCATAAAAAACTGTTAGCTTCACCCTATTTGAGAATTGTCTTGAGATATCGCTTAAGGATATTTTTCAAAGCCATTATTTCTGCAAAATCATCGTTTTGCAATAAAGAGGTGAAAAGTAAGCTATTATCAGCATAGGCGTATATTGGATTAAAATTTGCTGATAGAAAATCATTGATGAAAATTAAAAAGGGGTCGGAGAATGGACGGACAAATGAGGACAAAAGGAATGCCTTATTCCAAAACCATAATGAGTGGAAAATTCCAGAAGACTTAAATCGATAAAACAAAAATGCAAGAGCTTTGATAAGAATTTACAATAATATTTGAGAACAATTGAGGGAATACAATCGAATCGGCCAACTTGTTAGTTATTATGTTTGCGCAAAGACTTTATAGGTGACAACTTTAGGCCAGAATTTGATGCAGCGCAACGACGAGCTAGCTAGAGAGATTATCGGAGTGTAAAGTTAGAATCAATCAAATTTTAGTTTGCAGCAAATTTTCGACTACCCAGGGATTTTTTCTCGACTTTACGAGCAGAGGGCCAAAAGAAAATCCAGTTGCTAGAGCCTGCGACTTTAAAACCCCGGTTTAAAAAAAGGTGAGAAAAGACTTGCGCTTTCACCTTTTTTTATTGATTTATTTTAGCTTGCTACATTGTTCGCGTTGGCAGAATTCTAGCTGCCTTAAATTCAGCTAAATTTTCAGTTTGAGGTTTTTTTTACATATTTGCGGTAAGAGGTTTTTTTATTGGTAGTAGTTTTCTGCAGTCGTGATTATGCCAAAGATTGCCTGACTTTTTTGGCTTAGAGGGGTATTGTCAGTATTACCGAAAGCAACCAAGAGTGGATCCAAGAAACGTGGTTATGAGAAACGTTATCTTGGTATAACCACGACGTTGAAAACTCTGCTGTAATAAGCCCTGTAATAGGACGGTTAAACTTTTTTAAGAGGGAACTTGAAACTTCAACATTTTGATCTCGGTGAGAAGTAAAACCGCTGGTTTTGTAAAAACTACACGGCGTTTCCCGGCAGCAAAGTTTGTCTGCAACCTGGAATATTTCAAAACTGAAGAGAGAACATTCTTCCCCTGACACAAAAATAGAGTTTCTTGGAGAGTTTATTAATTTAAAATCGACCCCCCAAAGACAGACCATGTAAGTTTCAGTCAGTTTTCGAGTAACTCAGTAAAAATATATTTGCTTCAGATACTCAAAAAACGTCACTGAGTGAGAAAATACAGGATAAAAATAAGGTGGGAAGTAAAAAAGGATATTATTAAAGCTATTATAAATTCATAGTTTTTCTGAATTTTTAATTTTCACGGAAGATGAGAACGAAAGAAAAATTGTGTTGAATAGGAGTGGGTGTAGAGGTTGGAGAAAGTAGCAGATAAGGAGCTTCCGCAAGAAAAAGTGTAATCTATAAATCAGCAAGATCAACAGCAAAGTAGACAATCAAATTGTTCTGAAATTTGCAAGCAATTTTGTTGTAATAGACAGTTTTGAAAATGGTAAAGTTAAATAATTTTACTATTAAAGCTTAACGAAAGCAACGAAGATAACTATATGTACTTTTTTCAAAAAGTAATTTTTCGTTTGAGTAAGTTCAAAAATTATGAGGTGTGTGCAAATACAGAGAATAATGAACACGTGATATAAGTTTATTCAAAATACAACTAATTTAAATACAAGTTCAACATTTTCAAATTCTATCGGAAGTGGAAGTAATTAAGTAGCACCTGAATACTGAAGGTTTGCCATTTGTGCAAGAACGTAGAGAATTTTTGATAATCACTTGCATTTAGACCACTTTTGAAAACAAACAGTTCTTTAAAAGATGTTGATCTTCCTAAAATCGATGTCCGAGTACCCGTGTCATTAAAATTTTCCAGAATTTCTAATCTCTTATCATTAATCATAAAATATAAAAAGATTAAAAATCGAAAATTTTATAACTGCTCATACTAAAATTGATTTAATATTAGTGGTACCATCGCTCACGTGGACCGTCCATTCTAAAATATAATAATAATTGATCCTTAGTTTTAGATATCAAAACGGCTGCAATGTTGCCTATAGTAACACATGTTTGGCTACTGTTGCAAGGACATCAAAAATTAAATTAAATTCTAGCGTCCAGTATTAATTTTCCGAAGACATCACTGTAAAATATTTTCCTTCATTTTTGTTCAATCGTATTTATGTATATGTATATAGATTTTCTTTTGTCATCATCATGGAAAATGAAAACGGAAAAATCGAATTATTGGAATGGTACACAGCCAATCAATCCTCCCTTCAAACCCCCCTAAAATAAAAAAAAATAAAAATGCTATTTGTTACTCATGGGATTTTTACCCTCTTGAGAAAAAGGGCGTGCTCTAGGGAATTATATATATATATATATATATATATATATATATATATATATATATATATATATATATATATTCTATAGAACATATACACTAATAAAAATGGCAAAAAGTAAAATTAGAACAGAAAATCTTGGGGAGATAGACATAACAAGCACACACACACACACTCACACAGAACCAGAAGAAAACATAAAAATAAAACATTTTTATTTTTCAACCCTCTACACAATAATATTGTACATAGTGGTTGTAACACATCTTTCTTCACACCAAATTGTCTTAAAATTTGTTGGGCCATTTTCTTTTTTTAATTTCAAGTTCACAAAAATTTGAACATATGCATTATACAGCTTGATATCTTGAAAGACAACATCAAAAGTACAATGTACTCGATATAAAAACTATATAGAGATACATAACCTCAAACATAAATACCGCCATAACATAAATCACCCAATTAAAACAAACAAACATCGAGATTGATTAAAATTAATTAAATTAAACTTCAATCAAATCAATTTCACATCAGGTCATCGCTGATCCCAATTGAATGTCAATTTTTCAACATTCGTCGTATATAACGATTTTTTTTTTGCTCAAAATGATCAAACTGTCAAATTAACTGTTTGTTTTATTTGTTACAACTTAAAAATAAATTTATATATATATAAAAAAAATTATTTATGTTTTTTATGTTTTTCTGTTGTTTTTTTTTACAGTCGTTGTTGTGATAAAAAAAGTTGCGGTAATCGTAATGAAACACCATCAGATCCTGTTATAATTGATCGGTAAGTTAGTTTTTATAATATTTTTGTAGGTTATAAAAAAAAATGTCGTACTTTATAAATCGGGCATATGCAACCAAAATTAAAAATAATTGAATGAAATTTGAGATGCGTACAAAGAGCATACGCATAAACCAAATTGCTTCATGTTATTTGAATATAATTAGATTTGTTAGAAATCCCCTTTTATGTATATATAATTTATGATTAAAGTATTTCAAGCAATGATAATTTATCAAAAATCAGTAAATAACCCAACAACACAACAAAAAAGGGATGATTCTGGTCCGTTTTTGTATATATGTATACATATATATATGATTAACATGTATCAACCAATTTATTTTTATGCAAACGTATGCAGCCAATTTGTTGTTGACTGCGTACATGGAAAATTAGTTATATTTTAATTGGAAATTAGTCACTTTGTTAATTTAACTGTGTTGTTTATAAAAATAAATAAAATCAATGATTTATCAGCTTATACCCGGTATGTATTGTTGTTTTTCCGCCATCCACCAATAAATTTGTATTGTTTTATTTATTTATTTCATCTCATGATGAAAGTCAAATATAGTTATATAGCAGACAAAAAGCATTCGGTATATATATACATGAAAAATATGAGGGTGGACTATACAATATAATTATTATTATATAAGCTACCTTACACGCGATCCTCATCACATCGATATTTTCTATCTATAGACATATCCTCTCTTCAACGTATATACTGTCTGCTGTATATAGTATTTATTTCAACAATATTACAAAAATATAACAAAACGATGAAAATTGTTTTCACGTGACTAAAGATCGTTAGTTGATTTTTTATGAGACCAATTGTTGGGTTTTTTTCTTCATTTCAATAGTATAAAATTGTTATTATTTGAAAGGTACAACCAAAACAATAACAACAATAAAAGTTGGAAAATTAAAAAGTTCAGCGAAAGAAAACGAAGAAAAATTCAATTATACATGTATATATTAAAATTTAACAAATTGACTTGAAGTGTGTTACATGACAATATTTGTGTAAGGCATATATATTATATTTATAATAGAACAAATGTTGGTCTATAATTAATTTCGTCACCAGCACCGCAACACATTTTATTCATGTTATCTTCGTCCTAAATTATTTTTGTGTACTTTTACATGACATTTACATGTTTTCTGCTATCAATAAATTTTCCATTTTCCTTTTAACTGTACTTTCACTGTGTTTAAGCAATGAAAAACACATAACTTTAGCTTAATTTATTTTCATACTTAAATAAGCGATTTAAATAAAGTTATCATTTATTTTATAAAAAATGTAATTTGACTTAAGCTAAGTGACTTAAATAATTTATTAGCAACTAACAAATAAATTAGACCCTAAGTTCTTGTCAAATATAATAAAATAAACTTATAGGTAAAATTATATTAGGAATTAGGCGAGACTATGGTTTTCGCAGATAATAGGCTTAAGCTAGATTAACAAAAGATTTAAGCTTAATTTACTTACATCAGAAAAATGACTTAAATAAAATTAGTTATCGTTTGTTGTATCAACTAATATTTTATAACTAAACCCTAAGGCTTAAAAATTTGATTTGACTTAACTTAAACTATGTGACTTAAGTTATTTATTGAGGACTATTAAACTAAGCAATAAAACCTTCTAGTTGTCAAGAATAACAAAATAATGATATAGATAAAACTATTTGAATTAGGCAAAACGATTGGATTAAAAATTATAGAACATACGCTTAGTTAAAAAATGACTTAAGCTTAATTTACTAACACATATAAATTAACGATTTAAAAATTTGGTTTGACTTAACAGAAGTTAAGTGACTTTAGGTAATTATAAGCACCTGACTATTAAACTGGATTCTAAAATCTTGTCAAGTATAACCAAATAAAAACACAGTTAAAATTATATGAATTAGGCAAGATTATTGTTGTCCAGATAATAAGCTTAAGCTTGATTAAGATAAGACATAAGCTTAACTTACTAACATACATAAGCAAAACAGCTTAAATATTATTATCGTTTATTTTATTAACTAATATTTTGTAATTAAACGCTACAACTTAAGAATTTAATTTGACTTAACTTAAACTTTGACTTAAACAGGAAATGGAGCTTGAAACTAGTAACCCTAGTAATAAAGTATATCAAAATTAAACAACAGTTAAAACTATATAAATTAGGCAAAACTATTAAATTCTAAATAATATAACTTAAGCTTAGTTATCAAACGACTTAAGCTTAATTTATTTACATACTTAGTAAAAGACTTAAATAAAGTTAAAGTTTGTTTGATTTAAAATTTCTTTTAACTCAACATAATCTATGCGATTTAAGCTATTTATGAAGCATCTGACTATGAAAAATATAACAAGTAGGCAATTCTCTTCCAAATAATATGGCTGAAGCTTGATTAATAAAAAACTTAAGCTTAATTTACTATCATACGTAAGAAGCCCGACTTTAATAAAATTATCGTTTAATTGATTAAACATTTCGTTTCACTTTACAGAAGCTAAGTGATTTTAGCTATTTATTAACACTTGTTTATAGATTTAAGAATTTAATATGACTTAACTTTAACTGTATGGCTTAAGTTTTTTAAGTAGCGTGTGACTACTAAACTAAACTCTAAATTCTTGTATAACAAAATAAAACTACAGCTAAAATTATATGCATAAGGCAAACTATCAATTTCTAGACAATATGGCTTAAGCTTAATTAACAAATGACTTAAACTTAATTTACTTACTAATATACGTAAGAAACACGACTTAATTAAATTTTTGTTTATTTTACTAATTAATATTTGTTTTTGGTGGAAAAGCCCTAAGACAAAAATTTGATTTGACTTAACTTAAACGTTAGTATGACTTAATCTATTTATGTAGCATGACTTAAATTAAACTAATCCCTTAATTCATGTAGTAGTCAAGTTTAACAATATAAAACTGTATATCATTTTTAATAAAAACACTTGTTTTATATTTCGCAAACACAAAATTTTATTTTATTAAATAAAACTCAATTAATTTCGACTTGTTAAGTCATCATCAGGAGTTAAACGAGTAAAGCTTAATTTATTTACATACTTAAATAAAATTATCGTTTATTTGATTAAACATTTTTTATGACTTAAGCTATTTATGAACGCATGTGATTATTTAACTAAACCTTAGATTATTGCAATATAGTGCAATATAACAAATAAAAACCACAATTAAAGCTATGTTAATTAGACAGTTCTATTGGTTCAACTAATATGACTTTCCTTTAAGCTTCATTACGTAAGCATAACGACTTAAATCAAGTAATCGTTTATTTGATTAACTTATATTTTATGACTAAGCCTTAAGACTTAAGAATTTGATCTGACTTAGCTTAAACTATTTGACTTAAAAGTCTTAGTTAACTATTTGTGACAAAATTAGTTAACTATTTGTGACTATTGTCAGTTAGAATAGCTTAAACTAATTTTATAGAACACAACTATGCTAGCATATAGTCTTACTAAAATACCATAAAAAGGACTTAAAAAACGCAATGTAACTTAGACAAATTATAAAGATTAAGTAAAAATTACGTATATATGACTTAAGCTATTACAGAACTAATTCACTTAATCTCAGACGTTTTTGGACTAAAAAAGATTATGTAAATAACCCAATGTTACTTAAGCAAACAAACTTTCAATTAAGCCTTATTAAATAGTTTAAATAATTTAAATTTTCTATCATATAATGTTAAAATTTTTGTTTAAATACCTGACTTAAATGCAGGTTAATGTCAAAAATAGAAAACTACTAAGAAATCTAAATTTAGCTAAAATTATCACAGTTATTTATGATTAAACAAAACAAAACTTAGAGTGGCTTAAATAATATTTTTTGGCTTAAACATATAGCTCAAGTTAAAAATAATATGCGACTAATATTTAATTAAACCAAATAATTAATTAAAACTATGCAACTTAATATTTCATTAAGAAGACATAATTCAAAGCCTTAAATCATAAAATAAATTCTTATATTAGTCAATGTTGACTTAAAAAGATTATGCGACCTAACCGTTTAAGCTATATTACGTAATATAATAATTGTTTAAAAATTGATTAAGCCAAAATGATTTAATCTGTGTGACTTAAAAATAATAATATGACTTAGAATAGCATACATTTAAATGATATAGTTTAAGAAAATTTACGTAAGCCAACATATAAAAAAGGTCAAGCATACAACTTATTTCAGAAAAATATGTGACTTAAACAAATTATATGATTAACTTACACATTTTAGAGAATAATATACTCAATTATTTTCTAAACTTTAGGATTGTAGTTTGAAAAAGTCTAATTTGACTTAAAAAAAATATGTGACTTAAGCTTTTTCTTATAGTAGCTTTTGATTTAAATAGTTTAAACTTTTCATCAAATATTTATTTAAATTTTAGTTTACCGTTAAGAAAATTTGGTAATCTAACTTTAACTATCTAAAAAACTAAATTTTATTTGATGTTTGACTGATTTAAGTTAAAACTGTGTGACTAAATGAAAATTAGCTTGCTTAAGCTAAGCATGTGAGCTTAAATATAGCTTAAATTAAAAATAATATCTAGCTTAACTAATATTTTGTAACTAAACGACAAAATACTTAATTAACAAGTATAAACGAAAAGCTATTTTAATCTGATATTATGTTTTCAGCTTAATCTACTAAAATAGTGTGTGACTTCGGCTTAGTATGTGACTTAAAATGAGTGTATTCTTTTATATTATGAATCAAAATAATTTATTGCTTTCCATTAAGATTTAAGCTATATAAGACTACTACAGTTTTGTGTGATTTAACGAAAACTAATATAAATTAGAATGGCTTAAATTAAATTTATGCAATATAATAATTTGTTTATTACCTAGCTTAAGTCAAAAATGGTATGTTGCATAACCAATGTTTTTTAAATCAAACTAAACACTTTATAGTTATCAGTTATAAATTAAAACTTAATTTAATTTGAATTTCAAATATTTGCTTTTTTGCTTTTGGCTTAAGCTACGAAAATATTGTGTTCCTTAACGAAAAATGTGGCTTAGTTTGACTTAAAATAAATGTTTACAACTATATTATGGCACAGTTGAGCAATGCATATAGTATCCTAAAATTATAATAGCAGTCATTTTTTACTTAATAAATTATGTAACTTAACTATTTAAGCCAAATTAAAAAAATATTAAAACTGGGACTGGATTAATTTATCCGTTAAAATTATCCGGCTTAAGCCAAAAATAATATGTTTAAGATATGTTCACATAATATTTTTGCCTTTAGTTTTGCAATAACTTTAGCTTATGTCAATAAGTATTATGTGACTTAACAGTAATTAGATCACTTAAACCAGTATAATGGTAATTTTTCGTTCGATCAACATAATCGGTCTACGCTTAAAAAAGCGGGAAACCCCTAAAGCTTTAACAGATTTTTATTAAAAAAAACACACACATTTCAATTACAATTCAATTCACATAATTGTTCGTTTGTCAACAATACACAATAATATTTTCATTCCAATTACTCAAAACTGTATAGATAAATAGAAAAATAGATCATTATTTTGAAGATCAATTGGTGATTGAATTTTAAATTTAAAAAATTAAATTGTACATACATAATCCTTAAGTTGTCTATTGTTGAATTACAATTTTTTGAATCTTCTCTAAGCTATCGATATATGAACGTAAATTATTCGTTTATATAGCAGCAATGCGATAAAGTTAATTCATTTTGTAATAATATCCACGATATAAACATATGATCATTAATTTTTCATCTCGCTAAAAGATCAAAAGAGTTCTTTAAGTAGGAGATATATAAAAATTTAAAATATATTATATTGTATATGACGAAAATGAAAATATGTTTGCTTATATATATATATATACATATATATATATATATATATATATATATATATATATATATATATATATATATATATATATATATATATATATATATATATATATATATATATATATATATATATATATATATATATATATATATATATATATATATATATATATATATATATATATATATATTTATATATATATATATATATATATATATATATATATATATATATATTTATATATATATATATATATATATATATATATATATATATATATATATATATATATATAAAATAGGAGAGTTATTGTTACTTTAATTTATTTATTTATTTTAAGAAGAAATGATCGTGACATGCATCTTGATAATCACGCATATATTTGTGATAATAGTAATGATAATAATTTTTTTTTATAATGGTACGTACTGGCGTAATACCAAAAAAAACTGTATTGAATTTATGAATTTTATATGGAAAATTATTAAAATTCAGAAATATATATATATATATATATATATATATATATATATATATATATATATATATATATATATATATATATATATATATATATATATTATCATCAGTGGCGGAGCGTCATATTAAGCAAAGGAAGCAATGCTTCCGTAAGAATTTTCACTCCTATTATTATACACTATAATAATTATAATAAGCAATAAAAATATTTCAAAAAAAATATTTAACAGTGTAAATTTACTATCACTATCATTTAAAAATTAATAGATCGGTTATTATATTTAACAAACATTTTGTAGTATTTAAATGGGAAAATCTTCAATAATTAATTTATAATTTTTTGTTTGAATTTTTAGTTGTGAAACACTTTATAACATGCAATGCTGTTTTTAACCCTTTAAGCTACTCTGCTCTTTTCAATTGCTTATATTTCGCTCGAAATCTGAAGAACTAATTGTATGCGCTAGCATTGCTTGGATTTCTGACACATTCAGAAATTGATCTTTTTCAATAAATTATGGATGTTTAAGACAAATTAAGCTTTATTATAAAATTGATTCACCTGTTATAATTTTCGATAGCAGGAACCAGGCATTTTTAATATTACCAATAGAAAGCAAGTTCTTGATCATTCAAGCCTCGAAATTTAATGTATAATAAATCGGTTATGACAATTTAACAATGTTTTTAGGGCTGGTGAATTTTCAGATCCTTTCATTAGACATGGATTCACAAAGGCAATTCTTTCTTTCAATTTATTGAAACCAGAAGAAGTTTGATTTTCGTGGTGTGTCAGTTCTCTTCGGAATTTTTTCTAATTCATGCAGGTTTTGTCTAAATTAAATACTTAATATGTAAGTAGTGGCACTAAGAATTCTCCCTTCTGAAGTATGAATTTTAAACCTGATGTCGAAATGTTCAAAGCAGCAATTTTCTTCCTTATATAGGATACTGCTCAACCGCTGGTAGCTCTTGTAGCTCCAAAAACTTTCGCTAGTACTGGTCGATGTAAATAGCTTATTCAATCGATTGAGAGCTTATGGTCTGTTGTTTGCCTGAATCAGACTGGTAGTATCGTCCTACAATCCAGTCTTGTTGTGTGTTCTGAGTCGCAGGTTGGTTTATACCGTTTGTAATGTGACCAACACAGAAACTCGTTATTTGACGTTATTTTTTATAATAATATGAATGCAGTAACATCCATGGTAAATTATTAGTTGACAGAATCCAAAAAAGCGCGAGAATTCGAATGGTTGATTGTATTAGCATCATTTCATATGAAATGCTAGGACATGGATGCAAATACTGTTGTCATGGATAAATTTGTACCGGGAGAATGTTATAATTTGATTTGCTCGATGTGAACCAGTGTGTGTGATGTCTTCTTTTACACTGGTGGCTTCGTCCCTTTAACCTGCATTGAATTAAAGATACACCAAAGTAACTTCTGGCATCAACCAATATGCTTGGAAATCCCTGTGATCTCGGCCACATGTGTTGAAATGGCTAGGTTTAATATTTTTCCCGAATAGTGTTTATAGAATATTTTGTAAAGGCCATAAATGGAGCTCATGTGGCAAGAGGGCTATATAGATTGAATTAAGGGTACACCAAAGTAACTTCTGACATCAGCCGATATGCTTGGAAATCCCTGTGATCTCGGCCACATGTGTTGAAATGGCCAGGTTTAATATTTTTCCCGAATAGTGTTTATAGAATATTTTGTAAAGACCATAAATGGACCTTATGTGGCAAGAGGGCTGTATAGATTGCATTAAAGATTCACCAAAGTATCATCAGGGATCAGCCGATATGCTTAGAAATTCTTGTGATCTCGGCCACATGTTATGAAATGGCCAAGATTAATATTTTTCCCGAATAGTGTTTATAAAATATGTTGTAAAGATCATAAATAGACTTCATGTGGCAAGACGGCTATATAGATTGCATTAAAAATACACCAAAGTAACTTTTGGCATCAACCGATATGCTTGGAAATCCCTGTGATCTCGGCCACATGTGTTTAAATGGCCAGGTTTAATATTTTTCCCGAATAGTGTTTATAGAATATTTTGAAAAGACCATAAATGGACTTTATGTGGCAAGAGGGCTATATAGATTGAATTAAAGATACACCAAAGTAACTTCTGGCATAAACCAATATGCTTGGAAATCCCTGTGATCTCGGCCACATGTGTTGAAATGGCCAAGTTTAATATTTTTCCCGAATAGTGTTTATAGAATATTTTGTAAAGACCATAAATGGAGCTCATGTGGCAAGAGGGCTATATAGATTGAATTAGGGATACACCAAAGTAACTTCTGGCATCAGCCGATATGTTTGGAAATCCCTGTGAAGCTGATTCCATAACGAAATATCAAAATAAGTCTTTATATGAAAACTACTCTTGCTTAAATTTACAATATTTATCAATTACATAAAAAACTATTTCGTTTTAATTTTAATTTGGCATTTCAACGTTTTGATGGCTTTGTATTTTTTTTCGGGATGGATACTAATAAAACACGTTTTATTACCAAGTTTTCGGGACAGATCGAAATTATAACTAAATTTAGCAAAGACACAATCCAAAAAATTTTTCGGGTTAGTTTTCGGGCTTCACATACATCTCAGCATTGTGGGAAACATTTCATCATTAATGTTCACGAAACTTTTATATAAATAGTTACTTTTATTAAAGCTTTAATGACTGACCTTCCCTTGATAAAAGCATTAATCTTTGGTTTTAATTAAGGTTTTCTAGATCAGCAAAATGATCCGCAAAACTGGCGGATGCAGTAATAAACTTGCCAGATATCCTTAATCCGGCTCCAAATGTTGGTGGTACAGTCCTCTATAAAAATATTTATGAATTATTGTGTTGACTTTATTTGTATTATCTATTGATTTTTGTTGTTTTGCTGGTGTTCGGGACTGCTCTCATAAATAAATGGACATTTATTTTTATTTTTTCTAAACTATTACAAATTTTGCTAATTTTATATTAGGCTTAAGTTGATAAGTGTTTATTGATCAATTAATTTATGGTTATAGGAAATAGAAAAGATGGTTAACAGAAAAATAGAATTACAAGTTTTGCTATTTTTGCAAGTCAATTATAGAAGCAGTCGTCAGTTTTCTCAACACTCACCGTGGCAACAAAAAAATGTATCAAATTCTTTTTATTTAGTTTTCCAATTTTCTATACATATTTCATCTTTAGTGTTGAGATCTGCGGTTAAATAGTTAATAATCTTTCTTGACTAAAATCATTCAAATTGGAACACACATACTAGAAATGTACACGTAGTATTTCCTGGAAAAAGTGCTTCCAAAAGTTAAGTTTTGCGCCGCCTTTGATATATATATATATATATATATATATATATATATATATATATATATATATATATATATATATATATATATATAAATTGATTTTGTGTCGCGGTAAAATGTCATGTTCGACAAGATATTTTTTATTTTCTTATTTATTTGTAGTTTTTTTTTTAAGCACATAAAAAAATATAAGCCCCTTAAACGGAATGTTGTACAGTTCATAAACTACTGAGTACATATATTCTATATACATATAGCGCACTTTTTTCTCGTAAAGGTATTTCCTTTTTGAAAATTAATTTAATTTGTACTTGTCACGTGATTGCTTAAATATGTTGTAATTGAACTTAATAAAAAAACTAAAAAAAAAAAAAAAAAGTTCAATTTGTTTACACACATGCAAAGATACCGCATGCAAACATACATATACATATTTAAATTTTTAACTTAACTATATCTTAGCATAACACAATATCGTCTTTTAAATTAGTCCTCATATCAAACAAAATTTGGTAATGAACAAATTATAAATCAAGACAAGTTGCAAGAATTTATAAACAAAACGAAAAATTGAATTTTTTTATTTTTTTTTTTTTTTGCTTGAAGTTCTTGGACCTCCAACGTTGTAATATTGTCTTAGGTCACTTCCAATAAAAATAAAAATATATTTTTTTAAAGTAAACTGTGCGCGTTTATATATAAAAAAAATGTTACTTCATGAATAACGTATGACCGATCATCATTTTGATGATCATCATCATTGACGGAAAATCAACTAAAATGGAAAGTTGAATTCTAAAAATTAAATATATAAATAAATAAAATAAAAAATAAAAATTATAATAATTTCTCATTGTTACATAGTATATACATAATATATACACTCGCCGATATGTTTGGTATTCGTTTCTGGCAATTTTCGCGACTTTTGTAGGTAAAGCGCATACAAAAGCAAGTAAAATACAACAACAACCACTATACAAAAAAAAAGCGCATCTATAAAATAGACCACCAACATTTTTATTAATTAATCATAATCTCATTCAATTCAACAAGATCTCAATCACCTTAAACAATCGATTCCTCTACATATATATTTTTTTTTAAACATTTTATAGCGCGTTCTCTGATGATGACGACAATATACGATGATGATGGTTTGGATGGTACAACAACAACAAAAATAAATAAATAAAAAAAACCAAACCAAAAATTAAAACAATCCAATTCATCATTTTCGATCCATATCACGTGTCATTCTTCTTGTTCTGTTTGATTCTTTTATTATCATTTTCCTTCTGTAAATTTTTATTTCGATTTTTTGTTGATGGAAAACTGAAGTTATAAAAAAAAAATTTTTTTTTTTGAAAAGACAATAAAAATATATCTGACAAAATTGGCATTACAATCGAGATACCGTCTGTGTCGGACAAAACCAAAAAAAAAATGAGGTTTTTTTTTTGTATGTAAGTCGTTTTTTTAATACTTGGTTTATATATTGACCATTTAATTTTTTTTTTGTTTTTGTTTTTATCCAATTAGTAGATAAAAATAATAATAATAATAGTAAAGTTATATCAATTTATAGACATATAGGATAGATGTAATGAGTTGGATGTAAAATGCCTATTGACTAACTTGCCGATGAGATCGTCAAATGGATTTAACTATCATCACACTCCAATCTTGGATAAGTTAACTTTATGTCAACTGAACGAAATTGGAAGTAAATTGTATTCTTAAATATGTGCCTAACAGGCGGTTAAGAGGGTTTTTGATCTTAACTTCCCGAATAATTATACCACAGTTAAAGTAGATCAATCAACAAAGCGTATAATTCAGAATATAGTAACTCAATATTTCAACAATAATCTTCCAAAATTTATATATATATATATATATATATATATATATATATATATATATATATATATATATATAAATGGGGAACAATTCATTCATCCGGACAATTCAACGATACTTTAAAATCAATGCACAGTCTCCTTTAGTACATAACAAAATGAGAAGCGAAAATTTAAACAACAAAAATTTCAAGAAGTTTCAGTGAAAATTTCTGAGGAAATATTAATGCTTCCGTGCAGTTAGATAATGACATACCAGGCGATAGTATTGAAATGATTCAACAATTACGACAAAAATATGGAATGTCTGCAACAAAAAATGAAAAGTATATGATTTTAACATTGGTACAAAAAAGCTGGCCTTTTCGGAAAATTCAAGATGAGTTTGGGGTATCTTATTATATGGCAAATAGAGCCAAACAGATTCAAAAAGAAAAATGTATCATGTCAACACCGCACACCAAAATGGGACCAACAGCTCTTAATCAAGAAATAGCATTGTTGGTGCACAAATTTTATGAAGATGACGAAATAAGTCGAGTATGTGCTGGAAAACGAGATTTCGAAACAATGTCATCAGAAGGAGTTATTATTACAAATCAGTGTAGATTGGTTCTTTGTAATTTAAAGGAAGCATATCAAATATTTAAAAAAAACCTATCCAAATACAAAAATTGGATTTCCTACTTTTGCTGCACTTCGTCCAAGGCTCTGCGTATTAGCGAACTCTAGCGGCACACATACCTATTTGCGTCTGTATATATCATCAAAATATGATGAAACCTTTTATCACACGAAGTGGAAAGTTATCAAGATCTTATTTCACAGAGTATTTGCGCTACTTCAAGCACATGATGCTATTTAAACGAATGCCCAACCTGCTCGGGAACCGATAATATTCTTAAGGATTTATCTGCAAAATTATCTACAAAATTGTATAGATGAAATAACATTCAAGGAGTGGCAGAAGGTAGATCAATGCACCATGAGAACAGTAACCGTATCAACATTGGCTTTCACAGATAAACTGGATGAACAACTACTCAACTTAGCACCACATTCGTTTATTGCAAAACAACAATCAGATTACCTGAAATATTTAATGCAGCAACTGATGAATGTATATAGTTATATGTGACTTTTCTGAAAACTACATTTTTACTTCATTTGTAGTTCAAAATGCGGTTCATGGATTTCATTGGTCGAATGCTCAATGTACAATACATCCATTTGCCTCGTATTATAAAAACGGGGAAACCGGTCATATCAGGTCACAAGCTTGATAGCTATATCTGAGGCACCAAAACATACCATTTAGCTGTGAGATTGTTTATTACCGGCCTTTTTAATTTTACAAAGGAAAAATTACGGCACGTTACGAAAATTTGCTTTTTGTCTGATGGGTCTGGGGCTCAGTACAAAAACCAAATAAATGTCTACAATCTATGTAATTTTAAGGAGTACTTCGATATGGAAGCAGAATGGCATTTTTTTGCAACTTGCCACGGAAAAGGACCTTGTGATGCATTAAGAGGAGTTTTCAAGAGGAATGCTGCTAGAGCGAGTTTACAAAGACCATTTGAAAACCAAATAACTACGCCAAGACAATAATGTGCATGAAACAAATGAAATAAGCTTGTTGGATAGTAAATTTTTAATAACGACTGCATTAAGAACCATAAGCTGAAATCTTAAGATTTATGGAAAATTATTTTAAAATATTTACGTTTTATTGCCTAAAAATTAAATTCATATTCCCGGGATTCCTGGGATTCGAGAATGACGCAGAATCTAATTTACTTAAGAATATCGGCCTTATATTTAATTCATCTTGTTCATGAACAACAAAAACCCTTTAAATATTTTCCGATGAATTTAAATGCATTTCCGACATTTCAAAAATGAACTTTCAGAAGATGAAACAAATTCTTTAGACTTAGTGATTTTTAATTTCAGAATTAATACTGTGTGCTTCATACCAAAAATTTCGTCTTAATCGTCGACTTTTCTAAATAGTTGATTATTTCGTATCAATGATTCATAGATGACACTAGTTTTAATATATCAGTTGGTTAAACAATATTTTGTTTATGCTTACACATAAATATTATAATTTTAATATATATTTGTTTTTAATGTTTGTATTAAATTAATGTTTGTGTGGTTTTAAAACTTCTTAAATACAAATCTGTAAAATTTTATTTGTATTTTTATGTACCTACACAAAAATTGACAACTAAAACGAAAAGCAACCTCACGAGCAGAGAAAAATTCTTTCTTAAATTAAAAATTCTGGTGGTTAATAGAATAACTAATTAGAGCAATTTAGAAAAGTCGGCGATTTAGATGAAATTTTCGGCATGAGGCACACAGCATAAGTAATATTTGAACAAAGAAACCATATCTTACATACATAAAAATACATACAAGATTTTTTTTTTTTTAATTTCAAATAATTTTTGTCATAAAATTAATTCAGTTGATTAATCGCAGCAGCTAGATCAGAGTCAAAATCTGGTATATTATATTATAAGGTGCAATTAGTTAATAAATCAGATCTTTTTGCTTTTCTTTGCTTATGATTTGCGAGCTATCATAACTAACTTGAAGATCGGAAATAGATTTAAATCATCTCTGGAATACTAAGATTGGTTTCCTTCCTCATTCAATTGTGCACATCCATTAAATTTGAAAATCTTTCAGTTGTTTAGTTGTTTCGACAGTAACGAAAGTACCGACAGTACCGACCAAAAACACAATTGAAACAAACGAGGTTTTACTTTAGCCGCTGCAACAATCACTATAAAATATTATATTTTCAGTGCCCGATGATCGAAATACAAAAGATGTTTAAGAAAGCAAAAAGCTATACTTTGTTGCCTATACCATTTGCCGTGTCTATACTACAGATAGTAATTTAGTTGGTTTGATACACATTCATGGCCAATTAAATCTTGAATTGTATTCGACACCTTGATCATTTAGGTATACTGTGCGATATTTTATTTTCTCTTCCGCAGTTTTTGCGTCATTGCACTGCACCCGTTATAAAAAGATAGGTTTGATTAAAATAATTATACGAAAAAAATATATATCTGCAAATACTTTTCAAAATCTCTGAGTATTTTGGCAATAAAATTTTGGCTATCTGAAAACTTTGTATCTGATATTCTTTTACTAGGATTTTTAACGACAACTCCCAATTTTCCTAACGTGAATAACATTTTTTGGAACACGGTTATTCTTGAACCATTGAGTTCCACACTTTAATAATGTAACTCGATTTTTTGATTTTTATATAAGGCCTTTGAACTGTAAGGAGTAAGCGTCCAATATTTTTTGATTTAACCTTAATCCTTTGTAAATTGGTTCATGGGGCTGACCACCTTCAACGATCGTCAATTGTAAAAAAATGGTTTGAAAAATTAGATAAAGAGTCAACTATATCCTGTACCGCTTTTGGTTTTAGATTTTATGGTTTCAGAAGAATTACCCACTTCAATTTAATTTGCTTTGGGGCGCTTATTTTTTGGTACCTCAGGATCTTGTACCCCAGGATCTAAACTGGATCCATAAGAACCATTTTTATTAATAACGCCTTATTAAAAAGCGATTTGTTCCTCGGATAGAATTCTCGGGCAAATGTCAATCTTTTTTCCCACTTATATTAACAGTATTTTTTTATAACGGTATAGCTATAGAAGTAAGAAAATTTGTAATTTTAGCTTTTCAAGTAGATACCAATTTAACAATACTAGTAATAATTGTATCGTACCTTGAAAAGTTATACACATGTTGCTCTTTCTATATATTTTAGTACGGTACAAATACGGTCAGATAACAGAACCAGTAATATTTTTTCCCAAGATCCGTTTTAGTTGGCGATCTTTTCTGTGTTTATTTCACGTGGTATGAAAAGGAGGAAGGTGATTCAATACAATATATATTCTATCATTAATAAAATTGCATTTTTCTAGGCCAACTATATCAGGTTCTGAAACTGGTTCCTCATGTGACTAGCTTTAAGCTTGTTGACCAGGCGCCAATAATTAATCAAATTAGCATAAACAAAAACGATGAGAAAATCTAGATTGTCATCCTCCGATTTACGTGCGGTTTATAATATTAAAAAAAGTTTTAATACGATTCCATGCGACGCACTAATTCTGGAAAGGTCCAAGTCGAAAATGTTTGGAATAAAGGATTCCCTTTAGTTATTTTTTTTGTTCATACGAAAAAGTCATTTAATGTCAGGGTTGGCTCAAAAATTCCAAAATTTTTATTTAGGGTTTTCTGCATGGTTGGGTAAAACCAATTCGTCAATTGGTCAAAATCCCTATATGAAATGTCCTAAAACTTAATTTCTTGGTCACCCATGCCATTTGCCATACAAATGGTTTTAAAATTAGACGTCTGAGCTCTCAAATACATATAATAGGCGTATTGTTTATATACCTTCAATGACGACAAAAGTAAAGGAAACGAACCTTTGGAAAGGTTTGAATAATTCGACTGTATACGAACAATAAAGTCGATGGAAAATCACATTCATAAAACTGTTGCAAATTCATCATAGTTTAGGAAAGTTCCTTCTTAATTTTCTAGAGGCATAAACTCTTACTATTTTCAATTGAGACTCATAATGGTTTGGCCGTGGCACGAGTCAAAAATACCACTTTTAATGCGTACTGGAAGATTATCTAGGCCAGATATATAGTGAATCAGGGAAATACTGTTCCTTCAACCGACATTTTTATTTAAACAACATGGATGTGGCTCATTCTGCCGGAGGCGAAGAGTTTGAAGATTTTGATATACTTACCTATGATGTAGAAGAATTGTATGTTGATAAGAAAAACTCGAATGCCGAGCTTCTAGAGTTGGAAAAAATCTCCGTAAATTTGTGAATTTAATGAATAAAATAGAATTTAGAATTTTTGGTAGTTTGATTTCCTAATAAGCTTGTCTTGTTTTCGAAAGCACTCATTTGCCAATTTTCTTTAGGTTCTTAAACGTAATCAGATTAAACGTAATCAGATTTTTGGGATCTTATACTGAGTAAATCGAGGGATCAGTGTATAACAGTACATATGTAATTAATTATTTCAATTTTTCAAAATCGAGAAATTTTCAAGCTCAATTACAGAAATTTTCTTTTAAAATTACAGCATGAATATAGGTATAGGTAATAGGTATAGGTAATCAAATTATTGGCTGATCATCTAAAGAGTAATACAATGATATAATGCAAATCTATAATAGCAATTATTTCTGTGAGCTAAAAAGCTTTGGCAAAATTCGAACTAAAGCCTAGAGGTATTGCGGCATTTTGTTTTTAAATTGACATTTTGCCAATTTAAAAAAAAAAACTCGAATCAACTTATACCAACTTATTAAATAATTAAATGTGAACTTAATTCCTAAGCCACATTGCCACACGAAACAATGAAATTAAATCGGGTTGGGCTTGATATCTCTAAAAACAAGATCCCAAACCAAAATCCCAAAATCACAATCCCCAAATTAAATATCCTCAAATTTGAAATCCCCAAACCTAAATCCCCAAGCACAAAATCCCTAAATTTCCCCAAATTTTGGTATGCTAAGGTTACGATCTATGACACACCAAAATTCCGGCCTATATTTAGGACCCTTTGTTTGACTTCTTCCAATGTAGTTTTGATTAAACCATATACGCTTATCTTTTTGAAATCTTTGTAATCATAGTTAGTGATTAACTCATTATAATAAACTTAAACATGTTCAGTAGGCACGAACGACAAGCTTTTAAGCATTTGGACATGAATGTTGAACTGTTTGCAATTGCCATATGTTCGAACCAAACCTTCCTTCTGCACGTCTCTAAATAATCTGCGCCAAATGGAACAAGCATCCTTTGTATTCTGCATCCGGGAAATATTATTTGGTGGCAGTCGAAATGGTTTTTTTAAAATCTGTGATAATCCTGCTGGGATTGAGATTTATACTCTTTTCGAGCACCAATTGGAATAATTCATTATAAGCATCCAACGATTTTATACTCATAAGGCAAAAATCAGAGGAACAAATTGCCCAGCAATAAGACCTTGAATAGTAAAAAGTTGCCGGAAAATGGTTGAAACGACATAAAAAGTTCCATCCATTACCCAGCATTTAGAACTACCCAATGCCTTTAGTAAAGTTGACGTGCTCATTATAATATTTTTATTATTGTCGTATTTTTATTATTGTAGTACTCTATTCTAAGAGAAAAAGATCGCCTTCTATATATTTCATAGTTTCCGAAATAATTATATCCGACAAAGTTTGCGGCTTATTCATAGCCTCTTTTTTGGTGGGGATTTTTAATTTGGATATTTTTCATAACTTGGGGATTTTGTGCTAGGAGATTTAATTCATGGACATGTCATGTCTCTTCCAATTAAATCGGGTCAAATTGCAATCTGTAATTAACTTATATAAACGCTGAAGTCCGAAATCATAATGTTCAGCCTAAATTATGCCAAAAATAATTAAAAATGGTGTGCGCCTTGTGTAGTTAAAAACGTCTTAGCATTTAGCTGTTATAATATTATACTTTCCCATTATAACGAGCATAATTGATTTTTAAAGGGACAGTAAAAGCCAGATTTTTTTACAAGCCCATAAAAAATTGTTACTCTTTTTAAAACGATTGCGCAACATTAAAATTGTTGTCTATTTACAAAAGCTCAAACCAAAATGATTTTCTAATTTTAAATGTAATTTTATACACAAAATTTTCAATTTTTATTTTAAGCTTACCTTATATGTTTCAATATTTGACTTCTCATGCAATATGTTGCATGCCTTAAATTATGCACATCTTAAAGGTTTTTAAACACAAAAATTCACTAACACATTATTATAAAAATATTCACATAAATAAATCTTTTCAGGCAAATAAAATTCGAATTACAAGCGCAAACGGATCAAAATCAGATTTTACTTCCGTTCTAAGCGTCCCACAATTGATCACACATTTTATCTTGCCAATTTATAAAAATTTCGATTTCTTTTAAATTTTGACAGATTATTGTTAAATTGTACGCTAATACGTTTTCAATATTCTCACAAAATAGTTTTGTAAAAACGATTTAAAATTTTAACATTTTCATGTACATTTTTTTACAAATTTTATTCAACTTATTTACAATTATTTCCGTATCAACACGAAAAACCACATAAATACACAAAATGTCAAAAAAATAAAACGAAAACAAAAAACAGTGGATGGATTGCAAATGCAATACTACTTCGATACATAATTATTGTATAACAGATGTATAACAAATTATTTATTTATTAATTACGTATACAAATTATTTTAATTTTATTTAATATTTTTTAATTTTATTTATTAAATTATATTATATTATCGTAAATTATGTTAATTTACGTATTTAAATTGCTTAAAAAATATAAATTTTTTTTTGTCAAAAAAAAACTGTTATACACTTTTGATATACATTTATTAATTTATGCAACCCTATTTTTTTTTTAAATATTCATATGTCAAAATTCGTTTGTTTTAAAAATTGTGAAAAATTGGTTGCGTTTTGATTTCAATTTTATTTTATTATTAAAATCAAGCTTAAGGAAATGTGAATCTAAGCTAATACTCGTACTATATACGTTAAGAATATTGTATACTTGATAGTGTTGATGGTTTGGGCAAATCTCTATTTGGAGTGCCTGTATTTTGTATTTTAATGAGCTTTTCGGGTAAGATTAATCCATTACCAATGGATACTGCATTATTTTTCTTTATTTACATTTCCCTACTCTGAATAGTTTATCCTTTTCAGAATACAGCTTGACAATTCTGTCCAATGGCCAATTATTAATATAAGTATATAACTGGTTATATCAATGAGCATAAGCACATTTCTGATTTGGTGGTTCAATTATTCGAATAAGCAGTTTGGCCTATATTGTCGGCATGAGAGATGATATGTTGTGTCTGCCTTGAAAAAAATGTAATTACTTTGTGGAAGAGCTGTAGCGTCGACCTGGCTTCGATTTTTCATAATTCTCTAAAGTGAGAATTTCCATCAAAAAAGTTATCCGATTGGAAGGCATATGATAACAGGTTACTTACGAGTTAGAGGTGAGTATGCTTATGGCGTGATATTTAAATATGTTTTTGATATTTGGTTACAATTGCCTCTTTATGACAATTGATGTATAGTTTATCCCGTTATTTGTGAATTTTATATTGATTGATGCTTAATGCTAATTTTCTTGCTGTATTGCATAGCTTATGGCTCGTATATGGTTAGACGTTTATTATCCAATACTCCACTCTAGAAAACACTACAGAATTTTCCTACCGAACTAATATGTCTCATACGAATATATCAGAAAAAGCCAAAGTAAAACACTGCTCCTCATATCAAGAAAAGAATCAATACATTATTATTTCTCGACGTATATATATTAGGATTATACGCAATACTGATGACAATCGATAATCCATTTTAATCACTCCCAACATTATCCGTCATCAAACAAAACATTAAAAAGTCAAACACAAAACTATTGTGTCGACGTTTGTATACGTATATGACACACGACCAACAAAATAAATAAATAAATAAAAAGTCAACAACAAGAATAGAATCTAATAATCTTTCTGTTTTCAATTTAGATGTTAGATGTTATTATTTCATTTCATCTCGTCAAACATCATTAGATGTATTAAGTATCGTGTGTGTATGTATGTGTGTGTATACATATATAGGGAAGAAAAGCTAGAAAACTATATCCACACAAGTTTTCCCTCGCATCATTTACAAAATGTCTTTTTACCTCTTGTCGTCTACTTACATAAAATATATCCCGTGTATACATATAAAAAAGTCGACATCGATTTACGAAGGGACTTAAAATTATTTATTTTACTTAAATAAATAATTAAATAATTTATGATAATAAATTGAGAAAATATAAACGAATTTATACGTGTGCATATATACAACTCACTAATTGATTTATAACCAATTTTTAAAAATTAAAAAATTAAAATAACAAAAAAAGAAAATTTCGGGAAAATTCATAAAAATGTCAACGAAAAATAATAAAAACATAAAACTGTGATTTTCTTCGGTGAGGGGATTAGTTTCACGATGCCGTTATGTTAACAATAAACAAAATAAATTTTAAATTTATAACTTTGGAAATTTTCTAAGGTTGTAAGAAAGGTAGCGCAGATCTATGCGGTTATAAGTTATTGACGTTTATTACTTTGCTGTAAAATACACAATTAAATATGCAATGATAAAAGCTGTCATGTACTGCTTCTACAAAGGGGGAAAAATGTATGTGGTTTCTCTACATAATCAACATCTTTGAAATTGTCTATTAAGATTACGATGGCAATTCATTAGGTCCATGATAAATATAATACGTGGCGTCTCAATTGCAATTTTGTTCCGATTTTTACATGCCAGTGTAAATTCCGCGTATGGGATGGGTCTTTTATGCACATCTCCGCATTTTTTATTTTGCAACTTTCAAACACACCATTTTTTACTTGGTGAACATTGAGTAAATCAGGAAAATACTCCTTTCAAATGTCGAGCTCTGCATCAATGTTAACACAGTATATGGTGCATTCCGGTGACTCATTTGAAGAAGCTGATTGAAATGTGCTCATTGCTGGGTTTGTTGTACTCTTAAGATTTTAGGCTTCCACCTTTCACACTTTTTCCGTATATATAAACTTGCTTTGCGGTTCTTCTAGCAAGCATCGATTTGTTCTTCCCTGCGATTGTAAAACTTCTTTTTGTCTCTTTCTAAAGGCTGTATTCTGTTTCTTGACAGCAAGACTACAGTCCTCATCAAAACAATCATTTTTGGGTTTAATTTATACCATACCTAGAGTCGCCTGAGAGGTGCTGACAGCCAAAGTTTTAAATACTTTCCATAGAGCGTTTGGTTTTTATAAAACCAACGATGGTTGGTTTTCATAAGGCTACTATGCTAACAAGATTCTGCTATTGTGCTTTTTCATCTTCGTTTATCAGAAATTCACAGTTGATTTGTTTTCCTGTGATCCCGACTTGTAAGAAAACTGCCAACTTAGCTTTGCAATGAGTAATTGATGATCACTGACCGATAAAACATCACATCTTGGATTACTTGAGACCGCCCCTTAGAAATAAGTCAATTTGATTTCAGGATGTATTATGAGAGTGAGTCCATGTTTTCAAATGGATATTTTTATGAGGAAAGAATGTGCTAGCCACAATGAGATCGTGCACAATCGCAAAGATCATCATTCTTTCCTGAAATTCAAAAAACTTTTTTCATCTAGGGCCCAAAACAAAAAAAAACCTAACCAAAATTGCCGAGGTCATCTCGGAGGAAAGAGCTCCAAGCAATATAATCTATAATCGCTGATATAGTGCCAACAAACACGCTTAACTTTCCTAGCGATTGCACATTACACGTACCAATTCTAAACTGCGTGTCCGTTACCATATGCGTTACCATTTTGGTTTCATCAATATTTTGTTTTGTTGATTTTTTTAACAGTGATGTTTTTAAGGATGCGGGTAGTTAGTCCAGAGATCCAATCTTTGGTTTGTCGCCTCCGAAGATAAGCTAAGGTTGCTGTGATGGAATTCTAATGATACCTAGCTCGTTTAGAAGGCTTTTTCACAGTCACTATGCTAATAATACAAAACAGTTGGACTCACCTGGTATCAAGTAAAAGATTCGCTGGTTCTAGCAACATAACGGAAGGACTTCCAACACACGGTACAATCCATCAATTTCAACTTACCTATTCTGCATGGATTTAGCAATCTTTGTAGGATCTTAAATCTTTGTAGGATCTGAAAAATGGACTGTTGAGAGCATCCTGTACAAAGATTAAAATTTCTTTGGAAACAGAATTTATAAAATTCAGAGAAAATCAATTCAAGCTTCAAAGAAAATCCTGTATAACATTTGGGAATCGCACCTCATGTTGAATGATTTTAAGACGCAGCGATAAAATCATTATCGGCTTAAAACAGTTAGGGAACAGAAGAAAGCAAATTATTCTTGAATAAGTGGCTGCTGTAACCTCACTAATGAAAGAATTCCCTAACTCGAGACCTCTTTAGCGAGAATCAAACTCGGGTTCCTCGACATGGTACGAGGAGTATCTTAACCGTCGCTATATATATATGACTGGTAATCTTCTCGATTGTCATTCATTGCCAAATATTATGTCAATATAACTTTAAACTTTGAGATGTGGGAACGAGGTCATTGATATTGTGCCCATGGATCATGTCATTAATTGTGGCCTAGTTTCACATAATATGTTGGCACTTTAGTCGAAAGTGATGGGATTTATTTCGTTTCAAATTATTGTTGTTTTGTTTTACTGTCATCACTCTAACCAGTGCATCATAAAATCATATGATTATATGATGCACTCGCTAGAGTGCATGCCTTCCACTTAGCTGCCTCCCTCTATCCACCGAAGTTGAAACTTTTAAAGAGAGTTAAAATGTTACCTTGTCCTGAGTTCAGCCAATTGTTTAGCTTCTTTCTGTTGTTGTAGCGATTGAACCATTGGCAGGTTGCACCAAAAAAATGTACCCCTCCGACTATTTAAAAAAAATCATCTTAATGATTTTATGAAAATGATTTTATCAGAAGGACTTTATGGCGTACATTAACCACCATTTTCTCTTCGAATGTAAGGTTTGATTTGTTTATTCTACCTTCACCTCTTAATAAATGACATGTCCGTTAGGAAGAGTATAAAACTCCGAACTAAATGCTAGTTCGTCATGCCCCAAATTTATGTTTTCAGGCCAAATATCGGCAACGAGCCAGAGATGAACAAACTTAGGCTCAACTTGTTGATTTTTAGACACATTTCGAAACATCAAGTAGAATTTTCCGCTCAGACTTATTCCATTTCAATAAAATTAAACTGAATGAACATAGTTGCGGTGCATTTAAACAAAACAATAAACGTTAGCCAGTTCTGTGCTTTAAAAACTTTGGTTGTTCAGAATCATTTACATGGAAAGTTTATCGCAGTTGCAGTTATATTATAAAATCGAGTTAATTCCAGAGGAAATGTTTTCGAGTATCCTCAATTCCTCAGAGAGATTTTTTTCTAACCCCGACAGAATTCAACTTTACGTTGTTGAAAGCACACATCATTCTACTGAAGTTCGAATGTAACATTTTTGCGGATACTCGATGAAATCGACTGCTTTTTGCAAAATTCGCAATCTACTTACATATTACTCGTTTCGTAAAATAAAAAAGAATTCTGATCAGTACCACCTATACCAAATAGTGCGAGCCACCCTTTGAACGTTGAAGTCTTGTTTTTCCAAAAAATTGGGTGGTGACATTTTCTTTATTCCAAAAATTGAGTTTGCCCTACGTAAATGAATCTGTCATTTATGTTGTCGGTGTGTTGAAAAGAAACGTAAATTTGATAGATTGAGTCCTTAATAGATTAAGAAGATTTATTTCTCCAGTATTTGCGAAACATCATATAAAATGTTGTGCAGCAGCCTTGTAGGTGGGCCGTTTGGAGACTAGAGGTTTCCCCTAATATTTTATAATTTATAAAGCACCGCCTGCTAACCTGAGCAATTTTTGACAGTAAGTTGTATAATTACACAACGGATTTTGACATTTTTATGTTGAGGTTCTCCAGCCAATTCTCCTAAATGCGCAGCAAAATTCAACTGCAAATTGTTCCAAAATCTAGGATTAATGAATTAAAAATTTAAATTTTGATTGCTCTAACCGTCCCCTGTATCGGCGTGAACTAAAACAGTCTCGCTTTATTTTTTGGCGCCAACTGCAAGGTCAGTTGAAGGTTCAAAAACATTTTAATGTAACCTTTTTAATATTTTGCAGCCGATTGAAAGGCACTCTATATTTCGGTAGCTCTATTCCTGACATTTTGATTGAAAGAAAATTTTTTTTTTTAATAATGTCTATATGGATAAATATCGACTAGGAGAAGGACTGCCTTTATTAGTCGAAACAGTGTTTGGTTGGAAGCTGACTGGAATGTTGGAACAAGAGATTTGTAAAATCTGAGAACAAAGTAGATTTACAATAATCTCTTCGAAAGATGTTTGATGTAGACTCGACTATATAACGACAAGGGTTGAACCCAGTGTCCAACAAACTTGACAGACCGATTCTTACCAACCATTTACAAACTATACTACAAAGGATAATGTGAAGATCAGACAAAAGTCAACCCAGAAGTTCACTACATTCGAATTCGAGTGATCGAAAAGAAATATTTCCATAATGAAACATTAATGTTAAGATAAATGCGACATCTTAAGCCCTTAAGCCCTTTATCCACTTAACATATCTACTTAGAGTATAGGAGGAATGTTATATAAGTCTACCTTAATTATGAGCAAATACACAAATCTTGTATTGCCATCAAAAGACAATTCTACAAAATTAATTTTATTTCGACAGGGTCAACCAAACACGTTATGGAGCGACAATGCCACCAATTATGGGTTATGGGAGAGTATACGGTTACATCTCTAAGAATACCTTATTCAAATAGAAGAGATCTTAAATTCACGACCTCTAACTGAAGAACACTTTTCATGTGGTAGATCAATACCTGCTCCTGCGGGAACCAATCTGATTGAAATTCCATTGAATTCAATATTCACTGAAAAGTTTACCAATTGGGAAAAAATCACACTGAAAACTTTCCAAAGTAACAGCAGATTTTTCATTTCTTTTGCGCACTACCAGGAAGAAATATATTTCGTCTCACCAATATTAAGAACCTAATTTATCTTAACCCCTTAACCAAACCAAGTCACACATTTACAATCTAATCCAGAGTGGTACACGCAGACATATACCCGAAAATTAAAAAAGACAATCAACAAATTTTAAATATCCGAGAAAACCAAATCACATTAAGTAAATTAAAATTTATATGCGTTTCTAATTATTCACAACCACCGGAAAAATTAAAAAAAAAAGCATTGAGACACAAAAGAAAAATGACGAATTTCCATCCCCTATACTAAAAGATTATTTTAATCCTTTTAAAGTACATTCATTTTTTTTTGTTATCTAATTGGCATAACATAAAGTTAAAACTACTGACGTCTACTATACATATACGACGAGTAGATGAAAACTGTGTGATAACAATTATCAAAACGATTAAAGAAAAACAAAAATAAAATTTTTTTTTTTTTAATTACGAAAATTAAAATTTTCCGTTACCGTATTAAGTAGATGGACTTGAAATTTGCTTGTATCGTATATAATATTTATAAAGAGGGAAATATATATATTTTTTTTTCGAGAAAATTTATGATTTCACGCAACTGTCAATCATCGTGGATATATGGTATGTCTGATTAAGGCTCTCGATATCCATATCATGAACATATGCATATAGGAATATAATTTTGTGAATTGACTTTTTCCATTACATTAAAAAAAAAAACGGAAAAAATTTGTGTTATCCATATCACTAATACGATAGTTGGATATATATACGATATATAGATCTATATACGACTGGAATTCACTTTGTGTATTATGTAAAAGGGCAAAACTATTTGCCTATATTTTTTTTCATCAGAAATGAGTGAACACAATTTATGAAAAATATGAAAATTCATTTTCATTTTTTCTTCATAATAATAATAATAATAATAATAATCATAATGATTGTAGTCAGAGCAGTATATATATATATATATATATATATATATATATATATATATATATATATATATATATATATATATATATATATATATATATATATATATACATATATGGTAGTAATAGTAATAATAATAATAATAATTTGATATAATATTTATTCCATCAAGGTAAATTGGAATGCATTAGAAGATTAAAATTGAAAAAAAACATGGACATGAATGACAAAATAGACTGTCTGACAGACATATATGTATTTGATGTATATGGAAAGTAGGAAAAACTTTTTTTTTTTGTGTTCATGTCGCATTCTACACACGGACGAATTCTAAGAAAAATGTAAGAGGATATATTATTATATATCGTATACAGGAAAATATTTTTTTTTATTTGGTTCTGTTTACGTAATGCATTTACATAAGCGTGCACGCAATCCTAAGATTTTCATTAAAAATAATTAAGTTTGGTAGCTATATATTTTCATATATTTTCATGCCACGACGAGTTATGTAAATTTCGAATCAATTTTTATTATCGTTTATTTATGCTTATATATATATATATATATATATATATATATATATATATATATATATATATATATATATATATATATATAACCTATATTTAAAATAATTTAACTGGATCTATCTGAAAAAATACATATAAGTAAAATATATAATATCTTTTATTATAGCGTTTAGGCCACTGTGGTTGAGGGTACTATTTTGTAAAAAAAAACGCATCGAAGTAGTCACATATACTTTGATGTGAATATCAAGTCTTTCAATTCGGCTTGTTGTTGCTATTGTACATCTTAATTTATCCTAGAAAGATTACAACGGTTAAGACCCCACTATAGTCAAACCCTTTTTCATCTCTTTAAGGCTTAACCTCTATGCAACGCCAACATGTTTCAATTCTATGATTCTTTTGATATCATACGCATATCATGGATGTATTCTGGAAAGTTGTTGTTGTTGTTGTTGTTGTTGTTAGAAATGCACTTTTTTGATGTTGTTGAGCTGGTATATTTCTGTTAGCACTTGCGTGGGGTTTATAGTGATTAGAAACGTCTCTTTAAGAGCCATTTCTTTTTTATAATATCAAAGACTTAAGCGATAAAAGGACTCCGCATGAAAGCATTGTGCCATGTAGCTGTTTTATAGCATTGACTCATTCTTAGGCGGATACAAGTAGTCTTTTTTTATTCAATATTGCTCATGCTGCATTATAGCTGTCTCCAGTAGTTTCTAAGAGGCTTAAGATTTAGGCTTAATCTCCATAGGTTATATGTTATTGTTTTTTTATCCATCTCAGTTTGTCATCATTTGTTTTAGTTTTAAAATCAGTGACTGTCTTGATTTATTGGTTTCTAGAATTTCCTCAGCTGACATAATCTCATAGTAAAGGCCTAATATCCAAAAATGTTGTTGCTTGAGAATTGTTCTTGATTGTTTCATAAAAAAAGGTTGGTTTTCTTAAGTTGCCATCTGATGTCAGAGTAAAATTTGGTTTTGGGTGATCCTTCAATATAATGATTGGAGTTACTTGATGTGGCTGTGTTGTTGTTTCTAATACGTAGTTGCTAATTATTGAATTATTGAAATGTCTAACTGTCAATCATTTTTGCGTAAATGAATCAATTTTTGATGAATCAATCAAAGATTGGTCAATCTTTTATTGTATATTTATTGTAATCCATCTTGTAAAATCCCAAATCGTATCTTAAAAGGTTATGAACCTAGGTATTGCATTTTAAGCGAATATCTGTTTTAGCTAAAAATATAAAAAATGCATCGAAGTTTATTTTCTAAGACGAAAAGAAAAGTATTTTGTATTGAAGAAACACATTACGACTATCGTTGTACTTAGCAAATGTGGCGGTTAAAATATATGTTGTGAATATCAATAAGCTTGACGATAAAAATGACCGACAGTGGAAATAAATGGCGGTGAAGTAATGCCAAATAAAAAAGATGCAACAAAGATACAGCGACACAAAAAATTTAAAAAGGATGACGCGAACGCCATGTTTATCTTAACGTCCGCAATTGCTTTTAATTAAATTACGTTGGTGGAGAATTGCAAATCGTCATGTGAGATAATCATCAAGTTGGATCAAGGTAGAAAATTTGGCTCAATAAATTAAAGAAACAGAAGAAGAAGTCAGTGATGTAGCTACTATCACAAAAATACAGAAATTAAGACAAGTCTGGGTATCCTAGATAAAGCAAAGCATCGTACCTAAACTTAGAGTATGTTTTTGGACTGTAAATCAACAGTAACAAATGTGCTATACGTACCGGATCTCAAGAAAATTAGTTTTCCGAAGGTGTAATACCGGCGAAAGGCTTAAAAGATTATCAAAGAAAACAAGCATGCTGAAGTTTGCGAAAACAACAAAATAGAGCGCTGCGCGATACGAGAGTCAAACAATATTTACCATCACCGTCTTTGCAGCGACTAGTGTATATAAACAATTATGACACAAGGGATTCGGACATATTAACAAGCAAGGCTTAAAAGAAATGGTAACCAAGGGAGAGATTACGAACGTCAGTATCGACAACATCAGCCAATTTTTCTATTGTATGGGAACTCTTCATCGTCCAATGTTATATTTAAAGGATGCTCCAGTTAATTTATGGAGTGAAGCTTTAAACAAAGCAGTGTATATTCTAAAACGCTCTCCAACCAAAAAAGAGCTTCGAACAAAAGGGGATCCAAACTGCAAGAAACTAACTAATATTTGATGAAAGACGAAAATTCTACGAACTTGTTGAAGAGTGCGGAAAAGTCAGTTTCTCGCCACGTTATTTTCAATGAAAATGCAGTTGTTTGCTTTCTAAGAAGAAATACGGTTAAGAAACAAATAATAGAAGACAACACCGATAATGGTTGTACTCAATCAAATGAATACAAAACCAATCAGAAATTCATGAATCTGAAAATAATAGAACTAAGGGGATTCGAGACATAAGACGATTTATAAAATCAAGAAGCAACACAGCAGCCAATATATAGTCAAGTCAATGCTGGCTATAAGTTACGCATGCACAATAAATTACGTCTGAGACTTATGGGAAGCAATATCATGTACAGAAGCAATAAATTGGACAAAGTTAATACAGGAAGAATTAAATGCATTTGAAAAGAACAACACATGAGAAGTTGTTAGGTTTCCACACTCAGCAAAAGTACTATTGGATCAAAATGAGTTTTCAAAATAAACGGAAATCCGAATGGAGATGTTCGGAATAATCAACCCTTTGTGCAAAAGATTATTCACTTTACAATGAAACGTTCGCACTGACAACACGTTTTGACTCAATTAATATTCTTTTCTCCCTTGCAGCACGAAAAATAGCAAGAAGACATTTATTTGACCTCACCAAACGGGATGAACATCCGTTCAAATACGGCTTAAAACGAAGCAGCCAACGACAAAATTCAGTCGCACTATATCAACGATCGAGGCTGAATATATGAATGGATGTTAAGCATGTAAAGAAATGACTTGGTTGCGTCAGGCATAGACATCAGTGAAGAAGTGAATGGTTCCTCTACACTATTTATAGGCAAACGAAAAAAAGCAGATGATTACCAATTATGATGTAAAATGGCTGATGTGAAGCCACGTTTATGTGATGAACCAGATCGAACTGATCTGGTACGGTTGACTGTACCTCGGTTAACTGATGATTGTACGGTTTATTAAATGTCTTAATTTTTTATGTTTATTCCCATGAGGGGTTTTGGTGAATCAGGCCTCGGAAATATACATATAGAGTACTTACCTTAAAAACAAACGATTAGAAAAAAACTGTAGATAATCGGAAAGAAAACTTTGTGAAATTGAATTTTCAGCCTTAATGGATTAATAAAGCGAAGTGAAGTTATACTCGATTAATGGGAAATATGGTTTTAAACAAAATATCGTGGCACTACTTTTTTTGTAAGACAAAGAAATTGGAAAGAAAATTTTAAATTTCCAGTAAGCGTAACCACGACCGATAAAAGTTTGGGAGTTAACCACAACCGATAAGAGTTTATCTATTAGAATACCTTAAAATGTATTCCTTATTTGCTCCTTGAGAAAGAGAACGAATTGGATCGAATTAAATTGAAGTAGACCTTTTTGGCCAGCAATGGCCTTTTATAACCGATTTTTTCTATAATATATAATATCTAGCGGGAGGTAGGTGGTTAAGGAATGTATCATAAAAAATTATGTGTTTCGAATATATGACGGAAATTTAGTCAATTACTTTTTATTGTAATTAAATTGTATTGATTGAATTATTACGTTTGCGAGTACGTTATATTTATGAAATTATTAAATTAGGAAATTATTACTATATATTGAGCAGTTATAGTGCTCGAAGTAAATTATATAATTGCGATGTGATTTTGAAATCGATATTTGAGTGGTAAGTAATACTCGATTAGTTTTTGAATTAAAACATTTTTTAAACATTACCATATACATTTTTCAATGTATTTACATGAATTAAAGATTGCAGTATCAAGTGCAAACTACATCTTTTAAATCTGGGTACGTCAGATAATATTTAGGAACAAAATTGGTCTTTTACTTTCGTTTTTAAATGGCGTTGGTGTTGAAGTGCCTTTTCAAGATTTACCCTACAAGATAATGGACGAATTTTTATGAAACCTTAGATATCACAAAATTCGCTCCTTTATCTATATTATTGCCTTCCCGATACTTTCCATTGCAACATTCGCCCCGTATGAAACATTTGCTTTACTCGTAGAGATTGGAAAAATCAGAGATTATTAAAAACCGGTTTGGCGGGTAAAAAATTGCAAAATTGGTTGATCGGTTAAAACCCGACTTCAATATTTTAAATTATTAAACTTTAAACTATTAAGCTCCTTGTCAAATTGCGGTTTTAGTTTTTCAAACATAAAAGATGCAATATAGCTTCACTATAAAACACTCGAGTATTAACGGCTAAGAGATTCAACTTTTAGTTTATGGATATCCATAAATTAGGAACATAGACGACTCTAGATTGCTCTAATCCCGGAAATAAATATAAAACAAATTCGAAAAAAAATCCAAATTTAGACAGTCTATAGCCTTGTATTTTTACGAAAATTGGTACAATTTTCAAACTTCTTCTGGTTTTATATGGCTTTAAAACTACCATCCTTTTTGGTCAAATATACAATATTGAACCGAATTCTTTATCCATTTTATCATCAATTACTAATTTTTTTTAACCTATTTACACTTTAATGTAGGTCGTAATTGAGTCAAACTTGAAATTCTCTCCCGTATTCATAATCGGTGCATCATCGATAATCAGAATTGTAATCCAAATGGGAATTTTTCATCGACTATTCCTGCCTACATGTTCACTCCAAGTTGATGTTAAAAATGACTGGAACTTACTAATTTTGAATTTACACGGGCTTAATAGTGTAAATCATGGAAATTAAATATCCCCAACTTTTTAAAACATGTTTCATCCCTCCATAAAATGTTATTAAAAAGTTGCGAATTTTGTTAGTTTCGACTAAGATTTTCTTGACAACTATTCCAATAATTCCATTTTCGTTTATATTATGTTGACTGGGTTTTCTAAATCTTCCAAATCTTCTCGAATGACCAAAGACTTCGCTTTCACTGTTCACTCAATTCACGTTTTGTTAAACTATGTAATTTGTAAAGCGTTTTCGATTCCATTACATACGCAACATAGTAACATAGTATGTTAGAATTACTAATACGAATTATCAAATATTTTCCGTTTTACACAACAACTTTTGTTTAATTCGGTTTATAGTTTGTTCAGAACAATTGTTAAACTATAGTTACAGTTGTGTTCACCATTTTCCATATTTTGAAAAAAACCGGCTCACTTTGTGAAAAAAAAATTATGAAAAACATTCTGTTTGCGAAAAGCCCGGTGAGTAATACAATTTTAAAATTTGCAGTGGTGCCGCATATTTTTCTGATATAGTTGGTCAATATTCTGTGGTACATTATTTTTCCGTAAGCGCCACTTAAAACGTCTGCAAACATTTTTGAAAAACAAAATTTTTTATCATATCTGCCAATTCCCAAAATAATGTCTTGAACTTCCTGAAAAGCAAGCGCAGAGAGGTTATATATATATATATATATATATATATATATATATATATATATATATATATGTATATATACATATATATATATATATATATATATATATATATATATATATATATATATATATATATATATATATATATAAATGATAACGAGATGGGAGAAACAAATTTTAAATGGTCGTGTAGATATTTGATCGCGTGATTTGTCTGCATTTATGTCTTTCGAAAGTCTTATCTCTTCGGGTTTATGTTTAAAGTATATTTGTAATATATACACACAAAACCGAATTATATTACGACTACATAGATAACACACAACTTTTCTTTTCTTTTCTTTATTTTTTAACAAAATGAAAAATAAAAGTTTTTTTTTTTTGTGTTTCGGCAAAGATAGTATGAAAAAAAAATTCGCGGCGTCATATGATACGCACTTCTGCATACAAATTTTTGAAATATATACAAACGATATATCAACCCTTAAAGGTATATTATATCCGCCATTCCTTCAGCCAAAACATTCTTTTTATTTTTCATATACATTTTATATTCTCAACTTGACATTTCAATTCTAATTTTCTGTAAAAAAAAAAAAAAATATTTTGGTTTGGTTTTGTTAGGTTACGGCGCAAAGCCCGCAAAGTATGAGATTTTTTGTGTTTTGTATTTTTGAAGTCGGTTTGGTTTTTATTTTGTTGTTTTTAAGGGAAGAAAATGAGTATAGAATTTTGAATAGTATTTACCCTTTAAGAAAAAGGAAAATTTATAATATTGTAAAATTGTAATACACTATGTGTATCTTTTCTCAGTTTTCTTCATCATCATCATCATTGTCGTTTTGTTTTGTTGTTGTTGCTTTCTTTGCCAAATCGTTTTCTTCTTCCTCTTCTTATATATGACGTCTTCTTAGGTTTTGGTAAACGACAATGATGAAGGTGCTTTTTTTGTCATTATTAACCATGTTACACAAAACTATAACAAATATTTTTTAGTCTTTTTGTCGGCAAAATAATTTTTTTTTTTTTTTTTTTTTTTTGATCAATTTAAATGAAAACTAAAATATTGACATTTAGTCATTCAATTACAAAATGGGATTATAGGTATCGATATAAAAAAAAATGTTCTAGTTTTCACTCAGAACTATAATTTATAGAAAATAGGCAGATTAGTAGGTATAAGAAAGCGCTTTTAATGAATAGAGGTGGACATTTTTTGACAAGCTTATATACATTATAATGAATACGCATTTATTGAACGGACATTCAATTACATAATTATTTAATTGGCTTCATTATAAGATGAAAAACTTTGTAGCTTGAAATCGGTTTGAAATTATATATTATGTTATCTTTGAATAAAATCTCAAAAAAGAGGTAGTTCTCTTTTGGGTTTGAACTGTTTAAATCGTCTCAAATTTATCTTTTTTTGTCTTTTAACCTTGCAATCTTTTCTGAGGCCGAAGCTCTCCCAACTCTTTCGCGGTTAATTTTTAACATCCCACTTTACGCCGTCACCAGCCAAATCGAGGACGCACGAATACAGGTTCAATTTTAAATCCATCTGCACATTGCATTGCTCCGTTACTACCGATCGTAATCCGGTGATGAAAAATCCTTTTTGCAACCCTCCCCCTTTGGGATTCGAACCCGGTATATCCCGTCCCAAACACCGCACCTTTAACCACTGCGCGGTCAAATTTATCTTTTAATCAGACCAGTGTCCGAAAAGGTGCGTTATGGAAAACATTTCTTAACCGATATTTTCATAAATCTTATTATTTCGGTACTGGGTTTTCAAAATTGTTTATTGTTTATAGAAAATCCTTATTATTTATTTTACCCATTGCCCATTTTTCGCAAAATTTACTCTAAGGCTGTTCTTCTGATTTATATCTTTTTGTTGATCGAGTAGGCTTAAACTTCACCTCTTGAAATTTTTTATTAATAATAATACTGCTACCAGATAGGTTGAAATCAGGAACAGTTGCATTTTCTTCTTTATCTAATTTAATTAGGCTCCTTGGAATTATCCTAATGTGTAGCTGTTTTTGAGACAATTGTTATCAAAACTGATCAAGTTATCATTATCCATTCATCAAATTTTGCTTCATCAAATTCGTTTCTTAACTTAGTTTTGCTGTTGACGGGCTTTTATTGAAACCTTTTTTATTGATACCTTGAACCTTCCTCAAAATAATACCACAGCTTTCTATGGTCTTTCAGTCAGACGTCTAATACTGAGTCAAATCTCAACGAAGAGGGATGAGTTATGGATTTTTCATTACTTGATGGCAATCGATGATGACGATGAACAGAACTATGACCCCTCGGTTGGAGGACGAAACCCATATAAGCCAAACTATCGTTCATGCCAGTTCGGTAAGCAATACAAGGTAACGATGAAGATTTAAAAGTGAACCTGTAAACTAGGAAGTTAAACTAATCGCGAAACAATTGGGAAATCTCCAACTCCAGAAAAAGTTGCATAGAAAAAATATAAAAAAAAATTACTATATAGGGATGCTCTTTAACATAAGATATGAGTGCTGCAACAGTACTAGTAGATCTTTAATTGTCTATCTAATGCAATTTTAATGTTAATTTTAGATTGCATAACTGTTTGTTCCGCATAGTTTACTGATGTCTGTTAGGTCCTGATTAAGTACCATTGGCGTGTTCTTAACTTATAACTTTATAATTGTACTGGTTATGAATAATGGAGAATTAGTTTGCGACCAGTTTTATTGCTTGCACGTATGTATAGATTATTTAGTTGTTTATAAGAAATGAAGTAAAAAAATTACAACTTTTCTCCTAATTTCCTAGCTCTGTGGAAGGTTGCAAAAGAAAACAAAATTCATGTGTTGATTTATTCCAAGGTATAATATGGCTTCCACAGCTTGAACACTTCAGTATCTGTCATATTATCACCTTTATCCAACACATAAGTTAAAATAGAGTTTCAATTGTATTAGCAGTTCTATAGAAGTGAAACGTCTTGAAAATGTTTTTCAATCCATTCTTTCGTGTAAAATTGTCAAAAATGACAATGAGAATTCAGCATCCTCCTGTCGCATAACTTCGGTCAGTTTATAAAAAATCAAAGACCTTCCTTTCATTACTGATGACCATCGACCCTTTTGGTTCCAAATGGAAGTGACTCTAACCGATGACAACTGCCACAAATCACCAAAAAAAATTACTTGTAATCTTTCAAAAATGGCATCATAATTTTTGGTTATTCCGGTAGCTTTAGGCTCAGACGTTTGTACGAAAAACTCTCTTGACAAAATTGTTTCAAAAAATAGTATTTCAAGCGCGTTTTTACAATGCCTTGAAAATTTCCAATATAAACATTTTCAATACGATTTCTAGAACCTATAGAACTTACCGAACATTGTAAAATTTTGTGACGAATATTCTCCAATAATCGCATTCATGGATTAGCTGTTTTAAAAATATACACCAATGCAGATTTTGATAACTTCCCAAACCTCTTTCAATATTCCAACCGGATGAACTACCGAGAGCGCAGGTACATTCAAATCTATTGTATTAACATTACACGTGGTAAAGATTTTGTTTATTCCAAAACAACCAGTATCTCATGTACAACTCACCATTAGGTAAGAATTTTTTGAGCAGATGATATTGGCTCTTGATATATACCGCATTTAAAAATATTTCTCAGATATAGCGACAACCATAAACATGTATTTACTAACGTTATTTTCTTGGATAGTTCCTTTACGCCATCAGACTCATCGATTCCTGTGAGCAGGATTCATTAAAAGCTTTCGGTAATTGACTTTTACGCTTCATATTATACCGTGAGCTACTACAGATATTGTGTTGAGCGAAAAAGATGTAGTGTTGAAAGTTGTCTAGAAGAATCCATTTAACAAAATGGCTTATGTTATACTCACTTTTTTGTAAAACCTCCAATATATCTTAAAAGCTTCTTCAACAATAAAATTTATAACAGCATGAGTTTTTTTTTCGACTTTCCGGTAATGCAGCGATATTCATTTTCACCTAAAACATTGCATAATAGAGCTAAAGTTCTATGCACATTTTAAGTAATATTTCTAATTTCGGAAAGCATCTTCATTAATTGAAGATTATGATGGTCCTCTTTGAAAACTTGCAAGGGAGCCAATCATTAGATGCGGTGAATTCCATCAAATGTATCTGCTAATTTTAAAACTCTTCCAGCAAGATAGGGCCATTGTGAACCATTGGTATATGATGCAACACGGTTTCTTTCCAGAAACGAAAATTCTGTCAATGTAGTTTCTAAAGGATGGTGTCACCTATTATCATATATTTGTATTATAAAAATAAACTCTTTGACCATTTTCCAAACGATCTGCTGAACAAATAATAATTCGACTCCTTTCATGAATTGAAAAAACTATTATCCTGAACCAAACAGCTTCTGAAGAACTAATCTTTTGACCCAATTGAAAAATTATAAAATTTAATTCATTATTTTCATTACTAACGATTCCGCGATGAATTAGTTAAAATCTCATACCGATACGTGCAGTAGTTTTCACGTGATTGCGTGACAAAGAAACAATGGTTTTTATTATATATATATATATATATATATATATATATATATATATATATATATATATATTTATATATATATATATATATATATATATATATATATATATATATATATATATATATATATATATATATATATATATATAATCAAATTATAAATTGTTCTAATTTTAGTTATAGTTATATTTTCATCCATATAATAAAGTTATACAACAGTCCAATCACTTTATGTTCTGGACCACAAAATTGTTAGAGATAAAAAAAAACTACTAACTTCTATCTTTTACACAATATCTATATCTAATATAGAACTGATACTATTCTTGAATTTGTCTATTGTATGAAAAATTTGCATATTTATCATAACACATTTTGTGTAATGTATACTACACTCGTATATGAATACATTTTGGCAGAAATGAGGCGATATGGTGAGAGTAGCTTTACATACAAAAAAAAAATGTTATTTTCAATTCTAGTCAACAGAATTTATATATATATTTATATATATGGATGATAGTCGGCAGTATAATATACAAAGAGGGTGGTTCATAAGTTATTATCATCTGTATGAATGTAAAAATCTGTATAGCATAGGTACGGCACAAGAATTTTACCTTTAGGGGTTGCAGGCTTACACATATAGATGAAATTTATTTACAACAAAAAAACTTTTTTTTATGTTTAATTTTTAATTGATAATTTGTTATTTTATTTTTATGTTTTATCTGTATGTAGTTTAGTATTGCCTGATGAAATATTCCAAGAAATTAGATAAATTTAGAGAGACAAAATTTACAATATCTATATATGAATCGAAATTGGATTTGGTTTATATAGATTTTAATTTCTGTTACACAACTTTAGATCTGGTTTTTAATTGGAAGATTGACTTAAGATAATCTCACTAATGCTAATCTAATCATATTAGGTTACCCTATTCTAAACAATAAAGCACGAAAATTGTTGTAAAAAATAACCACCGCCATCCAACAATCATCATCATAATTCACATCTCATTTCGACAAATAAAATCCACAAACAAATCACCAAAGCAATGAGTATCAAAAGCACTAAAAACAAGCTCGAAGATAAACAAAAATACAACACAACATCAGTTTATCAAGCAAACAATTTATCCAAACGAAAAAAAAAGCACCATAAAATACATAAAAAAAGATAAAAATGACGACAACAACAACAACAACAAACAAAACTTAAAATATCTCTTCTTGAGCTTTTTTATTTTTATTTTATGTTTTTTGTTTGGTGTACTTCTCATTTTCTTCTTATAAACGAGTAAATGTATCTATATATACATACATCGAGAGAAACAAAATTGTTGTCGATGGTCGCGGTATAAAAGATAAAAAAGCTCAAAAAAAGTTGCTTCAGTTTATTTTTATTTTTTATCAAATTAAATTAAATTAAATTTTTCTGGGATTTTCATGTTTAAACGATGAAAAGTTTGTTTTATTTTTGTCTGTGTGTGTGTGTGTAAGAGTTTGTGTATATTTATATTATATTATTTGTTGTTGGCTTGCGAGAAAAGAGAAAAGAAAATGAAAGTTTATGATTTTCATTTTCTCGTTTGTTTTTTTTTTGGTGACAACATAAAATTTGATAAGGAAAAAAAATTGTTTTGGTGATTTTAATTTTTTTGTTGCTGCTGTTAAAAAATAAAAATAAAGCGAGTCAATTGAATTTAAATAGTATAAAAAAAAAGCTTTAAAAAGTTTTATGATCTGTTACATAAAACATTGCTGTTAATTTTTAACTGACATGTGCTTTTTGTAATAGTTTTTTTTTTGGTTGTTGTTGTTGTTGTTGTTGTGCAGTTATAGACAGTGGTATTATAATGGAGGATGGTAATGGATTGGTTAGAGTGGCTAGTCGAAATATTTTAAATTTTTACTTATGACTAAATAATTTTAAGTCAATTTCAACATTATCAACATCGAGTGCAATTAATATTCGTTCACCTGGGCATAAAATGCCATCAGATACGCTCACATATCCCATTATCATTATCTGGATTCATATATCAAGTACGACCACTGAGTTAGATAAGCTCACCGTTAATTGCTAGATGTTTTAGGTCATCTGAAAATTCTTCTGTTCGCGCCCATGTTATACAACATATGTTGATTGAACAGTGTTGGTTGTCTTGCAATAAAAATTAAGGTCCTATCCACCATTGTGAATTTGTAATGAGAGAGTTTGGCGTCAGGCCTCTAGAATCTGAGTCAGATGGGTTTTGCTTTGAAGCTACGTACAACCACTTGTCTCTAAAAAAATTTCTAAAATATATGACATGTTGTTGCCAATGAAACAGTTCCACCGTCGTGGAATATCTGACAACCAAGCCATAACGTTTTGTGAATCTATCCATGCATATATCCAGTTTATGTCTAATTTAAGACATAATAATAGTCGACATGATAGTACTGCGGCACATAGCTCCAGGCGTGATAGCAAAATTTGTTTAATCGGTAACACATTAGTTATTGCAGCAAGTAATTTAACAGATGTGTTGTTCTTCGAGTCCTCAACTCTAATATATACTGCTGCTCCGTAGGCAAGCTCCGATGCGTCCGAGAAACCATGCAGCTGAATATTCATATTTTTAAGCTTGGAGGTAGCTATAAATCGTGGAATTTGGATATCTTAAAGATGATGAAGTGATGATTTAATTTTGATCGATCTATCTTTGATGTCCGTAGGCATAATTTGTCATCCCAGTGTTCACCATCTTTCGCAACAAGAGCTGTTGGAATAAAATTTTTATTAGTACTGTGCTGAGTAACAACCATTCTAATGGGTCAAAGATTCGAGATGCCTCTGATACGAACGTCCTTTTGGTAATTTGATTTGTAGTATTTTTCGCCAATCTGAAGGTAAAACTATCAGTTTGAGGATTCCATAGTAATACAAGAGTCTTTATAACTGAATTCATCGCAACCTGTGAGCATGTCATCCACATCTGGATGCAATACTTGATAACCATTGGCAAGTTGATGTAGCGTGCGAAAAGCTAAGAATGGAGCACTTGATGTTCTGTATGTTACAGTTGTTAACCGGAATTCTTTAATATCTTGATCAGGTGAGTTACGCGAGAAGATACGCTGGAAATCTCGATCAGCAGGATGAACTTTGATTTGACGGTACATTTTTTCAATGTCCGCTGCAATAGCTATTTTGTGCGTGTGAAAACGTAGTAGTATCATCATGAGATCGTCTTGAATGGTTGGTCCGATTAGTAGCATATCGTTAAGAGAATCTCCTGATGAGCTTTTGCAGGAACCGTCGAAGACAACTCGGAGCTTTGTGGTACTACTCATTTTCTTAAGCACGCAATGATGAGGTAGATGGTAGATTTGATGATGGTTCGATAAATGTTCTTTACTTCTGCATAAATTTCACGTAATCGTTTTTTACGTGAGGATGGTTGAGGATTTCCGCATCATTGCTTGTGATTGTTGTGTGAAGGACTATGGAATTTGTAAAATAATTATTTATTCGACCACCAAGCGTCCAACCAAAATTAGTCTCTTGAGCAAATATATGACCAGCAATTTTCATTTTCTGTGGTAACAATATTTCATAAAATATATCATTGCCGAAGATAACGTCAATAACCTCAGGAATAGCGTAATATGGATCAGCCAAGCTGATCTTGTTTAGAGCTTGCCAGTTGCAGTTATCTACCTGCTTGGTAGGTAACATGGAAGATAAGTTACTAAGTACCACCGCACATACGCTGATGAAATATTTGGGGTTGGTTTTGAATATGGCGTTTAATGTTACTTCACCCTTAGTAGTCCCACTGATTGTGACATACGATCGTTTTCGGCTAAGCCCCACTCTTTTTATGCAATTATCACTTATCAGAGTAGTTTAAGAGCCCGAATCAAGTAGACCTCTGGCTGCATTTTTAATTCCAAATTTGTCTTGAATATAGAAAAGCACTGTCAACAGCAATGTTTCTACTGCATTTTCGTCATGTGTTGATGTAGTACCAGGCAAGTTTATGTTGTAAACAGAACAATGATAAGTGAATGGACCTTGCAGTTTGGAATTTACTGGTTTAGTGTTATATGGTATACATGTTGATTGGAACTGAGAATTTCTTGATGGGTTGAAATAAGTTGATTTGTTGATTGTAGCCTGATTGTTGATTGGTGAAATCGGTTATTAGACGAAGGATCGTCTTCGTTGATTGTTAGTGTGTCAATACACTTAAGGTAGTTTGATGAGATGTAGTTTTGCTTTACTAAGCGACCAGCTTCACCTTCTATAAGACATCGCAACTTTCCGTCAAAAAATTCAGCAGACGAGTAATTCTAGGAACCTCAACATTATTGGAATGTCTGGCCCTTGCTTGTTGTGTTTCTAGATCCAATTTCTTGGTTATGATTTAGTTTTTACCAAGCCAATATATATAGTTGGCGTCAGTCAATGCCATGTGTCTAATCAGCGATGCAGCTTCATTCTTTAATAATCTTTTTAGGTATTGAAACTTGTGGATATTTGACAGATTTTCCTTCTGAAAAATTGATGTTTCAAACTGGTCCTCGAAAGACTGCCATTTCGAATAGTCTCCATTGAACTATTCTATCATTACACGAGGTAATTTGAGTTCCGATGCATGATAAGTGGATAGTTCATATTAATTATCCATCGTTGATTTTATGTCCTGGGAAACGTTTGCAAAATAATTTTTAATGGTGTTACCAATCAGTGAACATTTCCAAGGTAGTTCTGCTTTGAACACTCTTGCAAAAAGTAAATGAAAAATTGAATTTAGAAAATGACAATTTACACATGAATCTGAAGTATATGTGGGACTTGTTTCTTTTACCCGGCAAATTCAAATATTGTAATGAGTAATGTAGTGTTAAGAAATTATTACAAAACCCTTTTGAGATACAAGAACCACCCCGCAGTCGATTCTGCAGATTAATTATATGGTTTGACAATAAAATATTTTGATCGTGATGAGTTTGTTGTGCAGGTCATCTTTTGAACTTTACCAAACTTTGTGAGTAAAACTGAAATCTCACATTATTTCTAAATAAATAATTCTCCTTTGTGTTTGATCTGGCCAGCTTAACTGTGATAACACGAACCAAACCATATTTTAATATTGGATTTGAGCAGTTTTACGAATGTTTTCCTAGAAGAAATAAAGAAACATCATCAGAATTCTTTCTCAAAAGAACTTTGGTTAGATCTGCTATAACGTCTGGATTGATCGACTTTAATTTTTGTAGATTAATTCGTTGACTTAACTGACTTTAAACATTATATCATCAACTAAGCGCCCTTTTTTGTTTGCGATTCTTGGATGTCCTGATAAAATTATATTGTCTACCTCTTTAATGCACCTGTTGACAAAAATGACATCGGCCGGAGAATTATCATATATTATAGTGCATAAATGATATGCTTGTGGTGGTATACTTCTATGTTAGGTCGCTAAATTATTCACCTATTCGATGTTTTCGCTTAAAACATATTTATGTTGCCCAAAACAAACAAGAGTCTCGATTAATTTTGATTGGATTGTAGGGCCTACCTCAAGTATATAATTTAATGATAATGATTTAATGATTTAATGATTTAATGCTTCACGAAACTGTGATGAGCCTCATCTATCTTACGTTGAGCTTTAGCTAGAGATTAAATTTCAACTGTAAACAGTTTTTGTAGCCTTAAAACGAAACCCATCACCAGATCAGTGTTTTTGGGCAAAAAAAAAACACTTTACATAATTTATTGAATAATTTTGAATTACGACAAAAACTATTTAGTTGTCTATTCATCCACAAGTTAAATTATTTTTGACGTATAATATTTCCGCCATAGTATCAGGATGCCATAGGAATAAAACGACAATCACAATCCATTTCTTCATCGATTTGCCACTCAATTATAGGCATAGCCATAGGACAAATTTTAACTTACAAAAAAATCGCACTTTAATGAAATGCAACGAAAGGTTGGATTTTCCGATTTTCTATTTTCCATCATATATTCTAGACAAAACATAGTAAAAATTATTTTTATTTTGTTTTATTACCATAAACCGGATGATTTTTTTTTATGCCGAATCGACGAATAGCAACGAAATATCGAAGGGTGAGTCGGTTATTTTGTCTTTAAATATATATGTAACATATACAGACACACGGTAGTATATTGACGTCAAATACATAGACATAAAAAAAGTGTAAGAATATATTATTTCAGAAATAATTCCCTTGAGTACATTCATTGGAGTAACAAAATTTTCAGAAAAATGTGTTCGGTTTTTTTTGTTGTTTCCTCTTCCTGTATGGTATGTTATACTACTATACCGATTTGTAGTTATTGTAAATTAAATGCGTTCGTCTGACAATTTTAAGGATCTCATATCAGGTCTAGAGAATATTATATAGATTTTCTTTAATATAATTTTAATAGCACACGACTATTAATTTTAGATTATCCTTTTTATAAAATGATATATTTCTAAACAAAGGATTAAAGTAGTTTATCTTGAAAAAACCTAAATAATGGGATGAGACAATCTCCTTAAATATTTTTAAAATATAAATGACGCGTCATTCAACCACCATTTGTTAAAAACTTAAACTATATATACATCTTTTAATATTATTGTGTTACATACAAATAAAAGATGATTGAAAAATTAAAAAGGTAAGATAAGAATAACACAATAACAACAAACATCATCATGAACAATTGTATCCAACAAAAAGGATATATTAAAGTGGATATCGACACATACATAAATACAATATATTTTTCATTCTTAAATATCAAAAAGGAAAAAAAAACAGAAAAAGAAAAAGGAAAGGCAGGAATCACATACAATAGCGATAGAGCCATCTTACAACAACGTGTCCATGACAACGCAATTTCTTCACCCTCTTTCTTAAACTTCGTAAACCATAACATCTTTTTTTCTTCACTTTTTAAAAGAAATCATTCTATTTTCTTACTATTCTGTTGTTATTCATCAACCCTCAACACAAGAAAATGTTCTTAACTATATATGTACGAATGTATGTACAAAATACATATATATATAAACATAAGAAATTTCCCCCCAATTTTCAAACTAAAACTTAAAAAAGGATCTATTATTTTTTCGTATGTCGTATAGTCATCATCGTCATCATCATCTTTGAAATCATTTTCTCCATTTTATATATATATATATATATATATATATGTATATATATATATATATATATATATATATATATATATATATATATAGCTTTATTTCACTATAATACCACCCACTATTTTCTCTTTATATTTTCCTTTCTTATAATAATAATTTCCCTCATCTTGATGTTCTATATATATTTACACTATAAGACGCTTTCCGTTATATTGTAAAAAATACCACCACACTATTATTATTGATACATAGACAGACTTTATAAACACCCGATATAATATGTAAGAGATGCGAAGGTTTAAAAGGAGGAAAAATCGAAATATAAATAAATAATGCGATTTTCATTTGTTTTTCCATTTATTTTTATAACGAAATGTCTGATTCTTCAAAAAAAAAAATGAAAATCATGACAATAAAACGAGAAACGACAACGCGAAGAGGAACCGAAAATAATGGAAATACCACGCGGAGCTTTTGAAAAACAAAACAAAACTAATACACATGTAAACAGCCCCAATAATATATACAAAACAAGAGAATAATGTTGTTGATTAAATGTCTCTTTTTCTCTTCCCGCCGCTTCTATTTTCTATTTCATTCGTTCTTTGTATCCTTTTTATACTCTTTGCACACGATTTGACTTCATGACTTTCAATGTATAAATGTGTGTGTGTGTCTAGGGGGTGGTTTTTTTTATATATTTTGATGCGGTGGGTTTGAGAATTTTTAGGTTGCTCTGGGATTCGACAGCCATGCTTTTGGGACCTGGGGATAGCTCTGTATCACATTTTATTTATATGCGAGTATATACATATTGAAAATTTGTAGTTTAGACGATTTGTTATTGTGGGTGTGTATGTGTGCATGAGTTTATGTTTTGGAAACGTAGAACGGAAAAATAAGTGAAATTGAGAGTTGTTATATATATAGCAAAATATACAGTAAAAATGGACATGATGAAAAATGAGGATTAGGTATGTGTATATATTGTAGCAAAATGAATATTTTTACAACTCAGCTGACTTTTATATACATTTTCATCGTGATGTTGGTATTTTTTTTATGTTTATATAGCCACTTGCAATTATTAAAAGGTCACGTGATTTTTTTTTTTATGTATTAGAATATTATATGCTTTACAATATTCTCCCCTCTCGAATACTCTGTCGCCAAAGAACACCATGAAAAGCAATTTATAACATCATCAATTTTTTTTTATTATCCTTGTAACAATTTTCACTAATTAATATTCTTGTCAAAACCTTAGATATTAATTTTGTTAGAAAAATAAAAAAAAAATCCTTTTTTTTTCTTGGTTCGTTTGGTTGAATGTTTTTTGTGTTCTATGATGAAATGAAGCATAAGAATAGAAATAAAACAATATGATCAAGAAAATTTAGTAGAGTGTAGTATAGGAAGGCATAAAACGAAAAATTATGGAGGAAAACATTATACGAAATAATGTTACGAAAGGATATTTGATGGCAAAAAAATTACGGACCAGCGGATTTTTCGTTTCGCTCCCTGATTTCGGGTGTTTATAATTTTAAATTTTATTGAACAATATTTCATTGAATCAATCGTCCATTACATAAAATATAAATTAAAATAAAAGAAATTAACCAAAAAAAAAAAGGGAAAAAACGAATATTTATTAGAAAACTTAAGTAGGCATAGCAGTTTTTATTTTTTATTTTTGTTTCTGAACAAAATGGCGATATCAATATAATTCAATATTATATGTATATAACGTGTAGAATTTAACAAAATATAACTTTGATTTTTCGATTGTGTTCGACTGCTTCTGCCGATTTCCTTAAACATTGTTATACACATATATAATCTACAAAAAAATAATAAAAATAACGTAACGAAGGAAAAGAAACACGGAAAAATTTAATCGGTTGGAAAATTTTTATGTGTTAAAGTTTTTTTTTTTTTTTGAAGTTTATATTATATTATGTACTTATATACATATATATTTACGCCAGTGACGTTGTACAACAATTCCGTCTTATTGTTATCATCATCGTTATTGTAATCATCATTGTGATGATAAAGAAGAAAACAAAATATAAAAACAAAAAATTTAAGAAAACCACCATCATCATCATCATCATCACTTTAAGGAAAAATGTTATGTATGAAAAAATAAAACAAATTTCAAAGTCACGTTCTTTCTCTAAAGACAATTCATGTAAGTGAGAACAGAAATGATTTTATTATATATCAAGATATATATATATATATATATATATATATATATATATATATATATATATATATATATATATATATATATATACAGTGATGTTCAAAATTATTTGAGCACTGCAAAATTTCGGAAGTAAGATGTGGACAATATTTTAAAATAATGTTATTTGAGCTAAATGGGATCCTACACCAGGAAACCCTATGCAACCCATGGTTGTAAGTTTTTACAATGTTTGGACATGACTGTTAGAATTTATGTAAGGATGATCGACTTTTAAAGCTTTCAATTTTACGGCTGAAATTCCCCTATAGTATTCTTTGCTATAATGGTCACTCGATTTTTTACGCATATTTTATTTTTGATTATTTTGGCATTTTTAATGTAGAATCTTCTTTACCTTTTAGGCTAGTACTGAGAGCCTGAACTAAAAAACGAGACTTTTATGTAACAAATGTAATTACAAATTGCATTATGTGGCAATACTAAAAAAGAGAATAGAAGGATAATTAGGTCGATTTTGGTCTAAAATTAAAATTGCAAACTATATTATATCGCTGGACTCGGAAGTTATCTGGGGAGTGTACACTATAATAGCCGTGTTATAAAGAAGAAGTTTTTAATATTTGCACGATTGAAGTGTAGTAAACTGTATATGTTTGCGATAAAATGTGGTTTTGTGAAAGTATACTAAATGAATTAGTACTTCGGATAAGATGAGAAGTATACAATCCTGATAAGGTACTGCGTTTACTAATTGATTGATTGATTGATTGGTGAGACTGTGAGACCTAGCTAAGACCTGGAGCTTGGTCTCACAGTCTCACCAATCAATCAATCATTTATTACTTTTAACACTCTAAAGCTAATACAAAGATTAAATAAAAACCGATTAAAAAGTACAATTTAATTGAATTAACCGTTTTTATATAACAAATGCGTCATATGATCGACGAAAACCTACTTTATATACACTTTATTTAACAGAAAACTCTCAAATTAACAAAAATTAGGTTCTATACAACCCGATTAAACAGTGCAATTCAATAGAATTAACTGTAAATAATAAATTCCTAACACCGAAAATATTACAAATATAATTTTATTAAAATATTTAAGCGTTTAAATTCGATCGAATCTACCGTTTTATAGCAAATACACATAGTACTCGAATGAAAATTCTATTTATATTCACTTTAACACCGAAATTATTACAATTAGAATTTTATTCAAAAAATTAAGCGTTTAAATTCGATCGAATCTACCTACCGTTTTACAGTAGCAATTACACATAATACTCGAATGAAAATTCTATTTATATTTACTTTAACACCGAAATTATCACAATTAGAATTTTATTAGAATAATTAAACGTTTAAGTTTAATCGAATCTACTGTTTTATAGTAATTACACAAAGTACTTGCTTGAAAATCCTATTTATATTCACTTTAACACCGAAATTATTATAATTAGAATTTAATTGAAATTATAGCCGATTTACATTCAACAAATTTTGAAGAAGAAGTTGATTTTGAAATCAATTTAGTTAAATTGAAATAAAAACAAAAATTGCAATAACATTTCGTTTCTATATGTGTGAGTAACCAAAACATGGTATATTAAACTAATTTTATACATGTTCGTCATCTTTTTATATGTTTTGCTACCAAAAGATAAAACTTTTCATCTTGTAAAAAACAAGATCATCGTTCTTATAACAGTTTTTGGGTTTGGATCTCGGGTTTCATCTTTATTTTTACAAGAGGAAATTTTTTTTCAGTTTGGCTTGTATAATTTTTCAATCTAGTGTCCCGGTTTTTTCAAGATGAAAAATTTGTTGAATGTAAATCGGCTATTTTAATCGAAATCATTAAATCCTAATCAAAAGGTGGTAATGTAATGGCGGTTTATTTGTTATGATCCTTTAAAATATATAGGCTTAGCATTTTAAAAAATAAAAAGAGTTTTAGCAGACTGAAAGGATACATTTTTTCTGATTTTTTGATATCTAAATTAAAATCAATTGCCCATAGACAAATCGGCCAAATTAAATCGTATAAGATATCCGGGAACCCTTCTGCAAATATTCTTGTATATAAACATTCAAAGTTATTACAAGAAATGCTCGATTCTCTACCAAACAAATACACTGAATACACAGATACTATAATACACCTTCGGCCTCGAAATACGTCTTCTGCACATAAATCTTCAATTTTAGACATAGATGACCGACTGCTTTCCAATACACGGTCGTCTACATGAATAATAAGTGTATCTACCGATAGTGGCGATTTATTATTCGCGACTCCTCCGGCTCACATAACAACTATCGATGCCAAAAATAAACAAAACACTTGTTTAGTCTCATAAATGAGACATTTTCTTATTATGCTTTCTTTATCGTGACTCTTTTTCATATAGTTGGTGCCGTAAAACATTTTTAATGTTAAACAAATTGAAACAATAGATTAATGGTTGCTAAGCAACGACTAACCAATTTTCCTAGTGACTGTGTTATCAAGGCATTTTTCGAAGACCTCCAATATATATACTAGTAAATAATTTGTTGACTATAAGTCATACGATCTTTTACTAGATTCCTATTTTTAGATAGCTAAGTTTGAATTAGTAGTTTTCTCAAAACAGTCAAGTCGGTTAGCCACCATCTTCGATTAAAGTGTGAGGTTCACTGGGATATGTCCGAATTGCAACTTCATGTAAAAAACATTTGTTTTATGCAGGACAAACTTGTGATAGATTTTGTATAGATTGTCTAAAACTCGTGTTAATCGAGGGATAAGTATATTATTTATATACATATATATATATATATATATATATATATATATATATATATATATATATATATATATATATATATATATATATATATATATATATATATATTTCTTAATGTATTTAAGTTTTTCAAGTGATATGTTGCTATTACAAAGATTTGGTTTGTTGTATGTCATAGGGGCGAAATGATACAGTGCAAGATGAGAATTTCGTTGTAGACAAACTATATATTTTGGTTGAACATGCCTGATTTTACTTTCGGAAGATTATTTTTTCATTAAACTATTTTTGTAAAAAATATAATTACTAATTTAATTTAATTTTTTTTATTCTAGGTAAGTTCAGATGAAAATGTTAGATGCATTACAATGCTACCGGAATATTTATTAAACGTATATAGTCAGTAAGCCATGCATAAATTTTAAAATGTTTTATTTTATTCACTTTTTTATTTTCAAAAATCACTCGCATTTTCGTCAAAAAACTAATTTTTAGGTTACAGTTAGCCTTAGTATTCTGTTGACAGACATTTCAAAAAGTTGTTTACTACTATCGATATTTGAGTGTAGAATTGCTTTAATGTCGCTTTCATAAAAAACTGCAGAAGATAATTTTAGTAATATTTCTTCGGCAAAACATGACGGAATTAAATATAGTTATCTTTTTTTAGTAATTTCCGACAGTGTATACCAACTTAAAAATGAATTTTACTACTTATTACTAAAAAAATTACTAAAAAGATAATTCGGTCATGTTTTGCCGAAGAAATTTTACTCAAATTTTGAACAGGATTTTTCTATGAAAGCCGTTTGAAAGGATTTAGTTTTGTGACCTGCTTTGATTTATGTTGTAATGGTAGTCAGTTTCCCAAAATAATGTAAAGTGATTTATCCTTTCTTTCCATTAACTATATAACCATAGTGAGGAAGGCGAAGGGAATTACTGTTAGGGCAGTTTGTCTAGAGTTATTTTCGATGACGCTGCCAATTTGCCATTTTTCTCTATAAATAATCACGCTCACCAAAACGATCGGTAATATTAAATTTCGGTCTTTTCGTTGTTTGTATTCATACGATTTGTATATTTATTTGTATGGTATAAGTTAAACCTAAGTATTGATAATATTTGACCCGTAGCAAGGTGTATATTTCGTCTGCTTGATAAGAAAATTTTTGGAACTTTCATTCGTAAACCATTTCGTTTGCATTTAATTGTTTTTAATTTGTCTTTAATCATTTTCACGTAAATGTCTGTTTGTCCGACGTGCTTTTTCGTACTCATATACATTTGGGTGATTTGATGCATCTTGTTTATGTTGAATACCTTTTGATTGTAGAACATTTTTGAATTATCAGAAAACTGCTAGATTACCAAATGTTGCGAAAATTGCAAGGCATGTTTGATTAGTTGTATCATTAGTATAATATTTGATAATATCTCAGATTTCGATTACATCTGTAACTTCGATTGTATTTGTTGTATTCGGAACTGTGGTAAACGAGACATCGCGTCAGCATTGCATTTTCATTTGGTTTTTTATGTCGTCCCAAAAAATCGAATGAACTTAAAAATATAGCGTAATGTTGCATTCTTGTAGCAGATATAGCAAAGTTAAACTTGCTTTCAGTGAAATGATATAACCAATCGGTTTATTGTCTGTACATAATGTAAATGTTTGGCCAAAAATTTACTGATACAATATCTTGACTCTTAAAATGATTGCATAAGACGATCGATTTTGCCTTTTTGAAACCGTATGACTTAACCAGCAGCACCAACTACGTATACAGACTTGCATTAACCGATAACACCAGTGGTAGTTTTGGATAGTAATGAACCAACACTGTACCCGATTTGATGACATTTTTGTCATCATGCATGACCCGATTGCATCGATGAACGCTTTTTCGCAATTTGAACCCCACTTGAAATCTACACCTTCTTTAATTAAATTATACAATGTATGTAGCATTTTACTTACATTTTGCACAAATCGCCCGTAGTAATTTATTAATCCGACATGTAAACTTGCTGGAAAACCAGTGATGCAACCCATTGTATTTCAAAATAATTATTCATCATTATTGTACCAACGACTGAAATTCTCAATTATTTTTGCATTTGGTTGTCTCACGTATATTTTACATTGGTTGCAATGTACTTACTTTCTCCTTCTGTAAAAACTGCTAAAAAATTTTGTTGGCTAAATGATCCAGTTTGCCATACCATTTGTATATGTTGCAGTAGCCATTACATTCGTTTTTTTCGCGTCGCCGTTTGTTAGCGCAGCCCTTACCGCGGTATGACTTCTTCTTTTTCATATATAAGATATGAATAACTGTCTTTGTATTTGTTAATTTCAACGCCTCCTCTTTCCGATTCTTCCATAGATTTCTAAATTAGCCCGAAATTTATATTCGTTTGACATCCGACGCAATGCCACCAAAAATGTATCGCAATTTTTCAAAAATCCGAAATAATCCTCTGCAATTTTATGAGTTATTTGTAAAAAAAAATGCGTAAAACGTATAACGACGGCGATGACGTGTCGTTATGTTCATTATTCAGATTTGGATGGTCTGATGAGGAATTTTTAGTTAAAAATTAATTGTGCTCTCATCAAGGTGACTGAGTGCTATGTGTAAATGCTATTTTATGCTCTATATATATATTTATGTACTGTGTACATGTAGCTTTAGCGAATTATATGAATGTGCACGAAATATCTGAATAATTTTTGTGTTTGTGTAGCGATAGTCGCTACAAACGTATAATTGAAATGTAAAAATTTCCTCAAATAATTTCCGTATCCTCGTCCCCAAATTGGTGTGTATTTTGTAGATAAGTAAAACCCGCAGTAGGGTAATTTATATTACTGAAATATTGATCTTTATTGGTTTAATTCTCATGACGTACTGAATGTATGAATATAGTTCTGAGTGAAAATAGTTTTCAATTGTCATAAGAGGTTTACTATGATGTTTAAGATATAACAATATTTGTTTCATTTGGTTGGACAACTATGGAAAATTATGGGCATGTTTTCTTTACATTTTATGTATGTTCATTAGAGGAGCTTGTAATTACTTTTTAAGTGCTTTGTAAAGCAGCAAACGCTATAAATGTAAATATAGGTTACATTTAACATTTCCAATAGGTTAAGGGACTCATTGTGTCCTTTCAATGATACAGGAATTTATATTTTTTTTATTACGTTCTGCTGCTGCTTTTTTGTCGTTTAGATAAATGATAATTGGTTTTCTTCGCCATTTATTATCTTTTCTGTAAAAATGTCAACTAAACTAGTAGTAATTTTTCTGGTTGGTTCCAGAGTCATTTTTTACAAGTGACAATTAATTCGAGAAACAAAGTAAAAGGTAACCAAATGTTTTTCAGGAGCTTATTTTAAATGCTTTCAAATGTTTTTCAAATGCTATAAACAACATCACTTTAGTTTAATGAAAGGCACTATGCCAATAATGGTTGTATTTTTCGGACTCTTATTTTTTTACTTGGCCCCAAACTAATACATTCAGCACTACTAAATTCAGTACCAAAAAAATTCTGTATTTTTTTGCTTACATCTTAACTTTCATTTCTGTTACAGCAGTAGGTATCATCTAACAAGCAGTTTTTGCCTTGTTTTGTGATTAAATTCTTAATATTCAAAATTAGTCCCAAAAGTCATTCAAATTGATGCGTTTTAAATTCGGTTTTAAAATATTAACCAATTAGAAATATTAGAGATTAGCTTCAATTTGATTTATAATTTCTAAACTGATCATTTCAAGTATATTAGCTATACCAAAATAATAAAAAATAAAATAATAAATCTTGTGTAGCCCTGGCTAAAATTTTCAATATCTATTCTACTTCAGATATTTCAGAACATGTGATTCTTTGATCGGAATATATGATGAAGATCAGCGCTTCTCAACCTGGGGTACACAGGATTTATTTAAGGGGTACGCCAAATTTCTATTTTTTTTTTTTTTAATATTTTCTTAAATAATTGCCTGAATTTTGTAGCTTACTTTCTTAATTTAAAAAAAAAAACATAAACAAAATAAAAATTTAACACTTAGATGCGTACAAGATTATAATATTTTTGAAATTAGTCACAGAATTCTATAAAAAAATTTCTAAAAATTTAAAAATTAAATGTCGTAAAATTCAAACGATTTATTTTGACAAATTACTTAAATCGTTTTTAAATTTTAATTTTAATTTAAAATGTTGGTCATTCCAAAAATTTTAATTTTAAAATTGACTGTAATAAGAATGCCTTTCGGTCTTCGGAAAGCAGCACAAACCTTTCAACGCTTTATTAATACATCATGACTTCGTTTTTGTCGACATTGACAACATATTGGTGGCAATCAGATCTGACGTCGAACACATCCATCATTTAAAACAAGTATTTAAGAGACGAAAGTTGCAGAGTTCGACGTCAAAATAAAGACAAATGTGTTTTCAGCGTTCCATAAAATCAATTACAAAATTTGTCGGAATGGTGAATAATTATCATCTCTTCATTAGGCAGCTAGCGGTGTATATCAACCCCATTCACGCTCATTTGGCACTTTTGCAAAAAGCTAATAACAATCAGATATTTTTATTGGCCTGATAAATCCAACAATTCATTCATCACAGTGAAAAGCACACTTGCCAATGCAACATTATATAGACCCAGCTAGTCAAATCTAGGATACTCGATTTAAAATCACAGGCGACGCTTCTAGTATTGCCGTAGTAGCAGTACTGCAACAATATAAAGGTAGTTGGCAACCATTAACGTTCTTTTCTAAGAAACTCAATAATACAAAAGTCAAATACTTAGCCTTTGACAGAGAACTGTTCGCAATTTACTTAGCCATTTAACATTTTAGATATTTTGTAGAAGGTCAGATTTTCACAGTACAGACCAAAAGCCACTGATTACATTCAATAACGTAATCCTCGAAAAACGAGACATTCAGATTATATATCCTAATTTTTAACGGATATCCGACATATTTTAGGCAAAAACAATGTGATCGCAGGCACTTTGTTACGATTATATGACCTACAGCCTGCCTAAATCAGCAACAAATCTGACTTATCGGACGATGATGATCTGAAAATTTTAATAATTTTAAAACAGGTATCAAATATAAACTTGAACTTGAACTTGATGAGTTACTGCACAATATTTCAAATACCGAAATACGTGTTTCACGAAAACTTCTATCCACGCGTTTTTTCTGGCCAAAACGGAATCTGAACGTAAGGAATTCGGCAACAAATTGTTTATCATGCCAAAAATATAAAATTCACAAGAATAGTTTTCTCTGCCAGCATCACGGTTTTAACTCATCCAACTGAATCTAGTAGGTCCAATGCCATCATCAAAAGGAAACTGATTAATCCTCTCAATTGTTGATCATTTCCCATGCTAGCCTAGGGCATATCCAATTCCAGATTAACAAAACATGTCAAAGTTCGGCGTAACCCCTTGAAATAACACCAATGCAGCCAATTTGAGTCGAAACATGTCTCTGAGCTAAAAAAAATTCTAGGTTCACATCTTATTCGCACTTTAGCCTAACATCCGCAAGCAAACGAAATGATAGAGCGTTTCCACAAGACTTTAAAAACTTCACTCAGGGCTCGGAGTCATTATCTTATCTACAGAAAAATTAGAAGATCCGGGTTCTATGCTCCAGCATAGAGCCATAGCCATTTTGAGTTCACCTTCATTATCAATTTAAATCAAGCCGGAGATCTATTTTGCATAATTTGAAAGCATTGCGACGTATTTAGTGTCTTGCCTAGCATAAAAAATAGTAAACTATGATCAACAGCGTCAAACGCTTTTGTTTAGTAATTTTATCAAGTGGAAATTCTAATTTTGATTAAAATCCAAGGCCGAATATTTTTTATTATGCTTTTAAGGTGGTTGATCTGAAAATACTGCTCTAACAATTTGATTTGACCAAGTTATGCAAAAAACGAAAACATTCCAACAAAGTTTTCAAGACAATACACATTTATCAAGTGTTGTCACCTTTTTATATATACAAAACCAACTAACCTTGATCTAGAAATATACTAAAGTTTTTGTGTCGTCTTGGGTGAACAAAACAGACATAATACAAAACTAGCAATTAATTCAAATTGATAAAAAAAAACTTCCCTCCCAAAATTTTTACCCATCTCCTAGTTCTTCTTCATTAACTTAACACAACTTTTTCTACTTTCATTTTCTTTCAAACTTTTTTTTGTTTTTATTTTTTTTATTTTCCTATTTTCGCGTTGTTGTTGTTCGTGTTTTTATTTTAATTTTTATGTTTTAATTTTCCATGCTTTCGTAAATTAACATTTTAAAACACAATAAATACCCATAGAGCAGCACTCATACTATATATATACATTTATGTGTATACCGAGTACAATTCGCGCAAAGATGTCGAAAAGTGGAAAAACAGAAAATTTACATTTTAAATTGTGTTTTTTTTTTTTTTATCATGATGAATTTTCTTAGGAAAATGGTACCAAACGAAAAAAAAAATCTTTATTGTTTTGTGTTATACTTTTAATTAGAATATTTTTGTGTATATAAGCGCCACCAAACAGTTACAACAACAACATGAACAAATAAAGGATTCATTTTCCAATTTGTGCGTGTTGTGTCGCTCGAAAAAAAAAAATAAGTTAAAAAGTGAAATATATTCGATTTTTCATGTTGAGCCGATATATTAAAATACAACAACTCAACCAACCATTTCCACTTAAAGAGTTTACATTTTGCTTCACAACCCGAAAGTTTTTCCTCAAACCAATTTGATTGTTTTTGTCGAATTTTTATGGGATTTTTTTGTGTGTGTGTGTGTGTGTTGTTTCTAGTTCGTTTGGTTCTCACACCATCGAGCACATGAATGGAATATTATGTATTGTAGATATATGTTGTACTGTGTGTTACTTACGTTACACACGGAGAGCAAATATAAAGAAGGAAAACACCACCATCATCATCATCATCATCGACGTATTGTTTTTCTATGTTGTGTGTGTGTGCTCTCGGTTTTAAGATTCCACAAAAATACCATCACCAATAACTTTATCGATATAGTATCGATATTATTTTCATTTTTATTTTCCCATTTTATTTTTGTATGCTTATTACGTACAATGAAATCATCAATGAAGAATGAAAAATAAAAAGAAAATTATGGAAAATATAATGTGAAATTGACTCATCATGATATCAAAATTTATATAAGGAAGTACATAACATGAAGGAAAATTTTTTTGCTATACGGTTTAAGAATGTAATCCGCGAATGCACTCTATATGCATTTTTCATGCCAGTACATAACATATACAAATTCAATTGACTAATAGATGTTAAGAAAATGAAAGAAAATTATTAACGTTTTTTTTTTGTTGTTGTTTTGCATGCATGAAACAAACTAAATAAATAAAATACACAAACAAAAAAGAAACAGGGTGGAAAACACAAAAATTTGTTGTTGTTGGATTTTCCTTTATTTTTTATTTTTATTTTTTTTTACTACTTCTTCTTTCATTTTCTTTTATTTTTCATCGTATTCGTCGTCATTTTGTGTATTTATATATTTGTTGTTGTGATATTGACTCGTATTTTCTTTTTATTTCCCCCAGAGTTTTTCATCAATACCATTGGGAGTTGTTACACTCGACGACCCCTTTATCTTTGTTTTTTTATTTTTAGTTTTTCCGTTTTACTTCTTTGATTTTTTATCTCATTTTTTCCAATTCATTCAAATTATTTACTGTGTGTGTGTGCGTACACGTTTATATATTGTATGGTGTGTACACGAGGAAAATGTTTTTTTTAACTCGTTCGTTTAAAATGGAAAATGAGAAAATGTAAGGTGTGTGTGTTGCTATATCGAAATTCCTTGCGTTTTTATTGCAGATATGATAATGATGGTGATAGATCGAGAAAATCGGAAATTAACTATTATGGATACACGCACATATAAGGATTTCCGAAAAACAAATGACCTTTCCGGATGATACGAACACATAAAAAAAGATCATCATCAATCCTTACATCTAACACTTTATTGTAATAACCATTTTTTGTGTGTCGCATATCAAAATAAATATCTTGTCCCTTTTTTTTTGTTTTTTTGTCCATTGTAACTGGTTGATGGAGAGCAAGATTTTCGAGTAATTTAAAAACCCGGTTGTTAGGACATTAGTTAGTTGGTGTGCGTGCGTATATATATAGAGAAATTTAATTGGCGGAAATCTTTCATTCCCTTTAACAAATCTTAGTATTTTATAAGGTATATTACCTCTCTATAAGTACATCTATATTATATATATATATATATATATATATATATATATATATATATATATATATATATATATATATATATACAAGAAACAAATTGAATTACATTCCTATGACAACGCGAAATTGTTTCCATCATCTTTGTCGTTTTCATCATCATTTCCCATTTAATTTAACCTTAAATTAATTTATTTCTTTACTTTTTTTTTTTTGTAACAAAATTAATACCAAGAATTAAGAATTACAATTATATTTTTGTCTTCATGAAATTAAATTTTAATTAAATATCAACGGCTAAAAATCTGGGCAGTTTTCTTTTTATTATTTTTATTTTCATCATCTTATATACGAGCGAGAGTGAGAGAGGCTACGTATAGTAGATAAAAAAAATGTTTTTATTGTGAAAAGCGATTCGCTATGTAATAAAAATAAAAATTCATAATATTTATGTTTTGGGTTAACTGTAAACGTATAATATTTTTTTTATTTTTTATTTTGATAAGAAGAAATAAGAAATGTACAAGAAAAATATAATCGCCTTAGAAAATCAATTTTATTATATAAATTTTTTTTTCTAGTAGCTACAGTATGTATATAGTGTATAGATCTATCCAGAGAGGAGGATGAATAAGTAGAAGCTATATATACTACTTACTACATATATACATACTTTGAGTATATATATGTATATATCTCATCTCTATATAGAGACGAAATCTTCTTAAATTCTATTTTTTTTTTATTTAACTTTGTTTCGTTTTATACTTGCAATTCCGTTTTTTGGGGAAAATTCCTATTATTTAAAGAGGAAAAATCAGATGGAATGAACAATAATAATAAAATTGAAAAACTATCATAAATTAGAATATAATGATGAAGGAATTGATTTTTTTTTTGTTTTGGTTATGATCTTGGGAAAAGGAAAAGATTTTGATTTGACAATATTTTTAAAGAAATATTGATAATAACCAAAGTAGTGAACTCCATGTCTTTGAACTGCTTTAAAATCAATGTTAGGAATTTCAAAATTTTTACGATTTCTCGCCAACATTTTTTTAAATTTTTAACCGGCTAACCATTATATGTATTTTCCTAATTATGAAAATTTAGAAGTTGTAGCTTATGTTTTGCAGTTATAAATGGACCAACAATCATATTTGCTAGATTTTGGAAGTTTTTGATTTGTAGCAAATCAAAACCTTGCAACCGTTGATAAATATTCTGCCATATGCACAAACGTGACTTCGAAATTTCATGTAGATTAGGCTCTGGAATGCATGTTAGTGGTTCACCGATCAAGTGTTCTGGAGTCAGTACCATTAGGTCATCTGGATCAGTGCTAATTGGACATTATCATGGTTTTAAAATCTCGATCATTGCATGTAGGCCAAGTCTTTACTGGACCCATTAACCAATTTGGTCCCTCCCACCCTAACTTCAAATTGGGAAGAACTTATGGGTTAATACTCCTCGATGCGATTTCGGCAAGATTTTCTGACGATGAGACATATAATGCCATTGTCCCCGAGGTACTATCTCTAATATTTGCGACTTGCGATTCTCCACTAATGTTGTCCATCTTCTTGGATAGTCTGATAACCGTTTTTGAATCTGTCCATGTGACCACTTGAAATTGATGGTTGTGGCAAACCTTTAAGATGAACTTGACGAGTTTTACTGAAATGCAAGCTTTACTAAACTTTAATCGTGGAATTGAAACCTGTTTTATGGGTGGGACTCATGACTTTCCGATTATTAAAGCCATTTTGACATTTCCTACTGACCTAATTTAAGCTGTGGCAGCATACGCCATTTCTGACGCACCGCAGAAAACATATGAATTTGCAGATTTTGTGCTGTAGATGACATAGAAATGTGCCGTGAAATCTAAATACCTTGAAGCATTTGCAAATTTAATTTAATGACATCCCAGGTTTGACTGATATCAATTGGCATTTCGTCATCCCAAACAACCGTTCGTAACCACAGTTTCTGGAATAGAATTTTAATGAAAATTGTTGATGGCGAAAGCCACCCCAAAGGATCAAAAATTCTTGAAATTTCTGACAACAAATTTCGTTTAAAATGTGGAATACTTGCAGGTATGTTGATTCTCAAACGTAAACGTGGAAGGATCCTTCATATCGTTGAGGATTTTTGACAATAGCTCCGATGATTTCTATTTTCTCAAATGAAACCCTGCTTCCTCCAGAACTCGACAAAGATCTTCAAAGTGTGTGATTGCGATGCTTAAATCTTCACACCCAGACAGCAAGTCATCAACATAAAAATATCTCTTAATGATTTTTGTCGGTGATTTGTTGAAGGGTTCGAACTGTCAATAAATGTTTATGTCGCTGATGTTATTTCTCCAGACTATCGGTTGAAAATCTAAATCAGATGACGCCACCAGCACCGGTCTATACATTTTTTCAACATCTGCCAAAAAAATAATATAGTGCTGTCTGAAACGAGTTATGATACTCACTAAATCGTCTTGCAATGTAGGTCCTGCGAGGAAAATATAATTAACTGATTGATCTGAGGAAGATTTGCAGGATCCATCGAACATCCGTAGCTTGGTAGTGGTGCTATCTCCCTTCTAAATGGCGTGGTGAGGAAGATAAAATACCTCTTCATCTCTTCGCTTGCAATTTCGTTGATTGGTACCTGTTCCATATGATCTAATGATGAGTACTCGTTCATGAACCTTTTATACTTGATGGCCAGTGAAAACGTTCGACAAGACCATTTACTTTAGGATTATACGCTGTTGTCCAATTGCGATGTGAACCTCGGAACTTCATTAACTCGGTAAACATAACTGATTCGAATTGGGTTCCTTGGTCTGTCGTTATATTTGGACACCAAATCTACCGACATATTCAATGTAGAAGATTTTACTTACGGTTTTGGTGGTCATTTCTCGGGTAAGATATGCATCTGGCCAGTGAGTAAATCGATCGACTATCGTTAGAATATAATGATAGTCATTCGATTGAAGCAGTGGACCAACTAGGTCCATTTGGATGTGTTCAAACCTGCTACTTGGTAGCTCAAATTTACCAACTTCTGATTTTGTGTGGCGGTGAACTTTGGGTTTTTGATATTGGATACAAGACTTCGCCCAGTAACTTGTATCAGTATTCATTCTTGGCCAGAAGTATTTTGAAAATACTAGTTTTTGCATGCACGTATGTCAGTATGTGATAGACTGTGTAGACTATCGAAAACTGCCTGTCGCATGTTGTTGGGGACAAAGGTTCGATTTTTACATGTTAATGTCTTGCATTTTTACTCTTCATTTCGGATTTGGAAATGAAATTAATTTCTGCAGTTCATCGTCAAGTTGATGCTGTTCTAGTAAATATTCCATGTCAAAAACACTGGGATCAGAGGTGGTAAATTGGGCAATAAAGTCGAGGTATCGTAATTACCGAGAACTGCGTTCTGATTTTTTACGCAAATACTGTAGTTAGTGGTTTATGGTCTGTAAAAATCGAGGAATTTTGGCCTTCGACGAACTAGCGGAAGTGTTTGATTGCTAAATGTATAGCAAAAAGGTCTCTATCAAATGAAGAGTATTTTTTTCTGTTGGAGAGAGTTTCTTTGAGAAAAACGCTAATGGTTGCAAACATCTATTATTGCGTTGTTGTAAGACAGCTTCAACTGCTATATTTTAAGCGTCAGTGTTGAACCCTGTGTCGTTTAACGACGTGGTATAAAGAGGTGATAATAGTTCACCATACCTACGAACTGCTGTATTAGCGGATTGATGTTGGTTCTGAAAAATAAAAATGGCTTCAACTATATCTTTCGACGGTATAGAGCGCCATCTTTTGAAATTGTGTGTAAATATTTATTCCAAATGTGGAGAGACGTTGGAATGATGACTCAAGATGTTTGCTATTTTCCGTCTCGGAGGGACTCGCAATGAGGATATCATCGATATCAGAAAAGATGAAGTCCAGCCCTTTTAACACTTCATTAAGGAATCGCTGGAATGTCTAGGCAGAATTCTAAAACCTGTTACATTCGTGTGAACTCAAAAAGCCCAAAAAGAGTCGTTATCGCTGTTTTGAAGATATCTTCTGTAGCCATGAAAATCTGGTGATATGCCCGAATCAGGTCTATTTTCGGGAAAATAGTGGGTTTTTGCAGCTTTTAGTTTTGTTGTCTACTTGTCTAGTTGTCTAGATGACTTTGTGTGACGATGTATAGTGTACTACATTATACTTTACTGGCAAATCATAGTATATGAGGAATCAGTGATGGAAACTTCTTTAGTAAAGCGCCGAAGGAATTGTTAATGGTGAAAAATTTTAATCTATGCGTATTAACTTGAGCGATAGTTACATTCACGATTAGGGTCGTAAGTGAACCAGAAAGTCGTATGTTATTTAAATCGACCACGAGAGCGTATTTGGATAGAAAGTCAGCACCTATAATAGGCTTGTATCTTGCCGCGATAATAAAAGGATGCGTGAACGAACGCCTGAGACCGAGATTAACCTTTAATAATTTAGTACCGTAAGTGAAAATTGGGGTCTTTTTGCCGCAGTATAAGAATTCAGAGTCTTTTGTTTGTCGAGGAAACTTTTTTTCGGGTAACACAGATACTTTAGCCACCCGAGTTGATCAGAAATTCCAAAGTGTTTTCTTGATCGAAAATTAAAAAAAGGCGCGATGAACTATTCCCACTGCTTACCGTAGAAATAGAAGGGTTTAGTATAGTTTTCCGATGAGTCGTATTTTTGAACAGCTACACCTTGAGTAGCTATACCGACCGGAAACTGCACAGTTTAAATTATAGATCGAGAAGGTGATCTCGTCTGTGATCTGGATCTGTTTTTGAAAGAATTTTAAAATTTTGATACTACAATCAATTCTCTTTGAATTTCTCAAGTGTTTAATTTTAAATTGGTTTCCATTAATGTCATAGCTTTTCTGAGCCTTCGAAATTTTTAATTTATGACCAAAATTTCATAATTTATGACATATTTTTATTTATTTTTTGTTTATATAGGTTTTGCACCTATATAATTATATAGGGGCATGAGTTCAACCAATTGCTCTGCTTAAACTTGATTTCGAAAAATAAAACGAGATAATAATATTATTGCAATATTTTATGCAATAATTGTACAGGAATCCCTCTAAAATCTCTTATTATAATTTACATGCAACAATTAAAAATCAATTATCCCATGATCATTCTATTATAAAAATAATTTTTATTTTTAAGATTTATGCGTGTACACAAATTCTAATTAAATAATTGATAGCGCCATCTGTCACTTAACACATTATAAACAAAAAAAAAAAAATTTAACGATCGTAAAATTGTTTCTTAAAATTTTAAATCTCTGTAAGTGAGAATATATATTTTTTTGAAACATAAAAATTTATGTATTTTGTGCGTCCCTTTTTTTTTACATGTTCGGGGTGTCATTTAACAAATTATTTTTATAATTTGTCAACCAAAATATTTTTGTGGTTGTTCTTCTTCCATTTACATATATTCTTCTTCATTATGCGGCAATTAATATACGACCGAAGTATGATTTGGTATATAGCAGACATTTATTGACAATATTTTAAAATATTTTGTTGACGATCGAACATTAGAAACATGAAACGGAAATATATAATTTTTTTCCAAAACATATTATGACATATTTTTATTGCAAATATGTTGTGAGTATAACATGAAAAACCAATATGTGTGAACATTTTATGATATGTATATGCAAAGTACATGGGTTCGAATTGTAAAAGGATTCTGGGAACAACTTTTGTGTATACATATTATCGATAACATATAATATCCGTTGAACCAATATATATGGTTAAGGTGAAGTGCGATATGAAATTATGTATCCGGAGTCTGTTTAAGTTTTACATAACTGTTCATTAATTTCATGTCCTTTGATTTTCTCATGGTGCTAGTATGCAACATTTAAAATATTACAATCGTTTTCATAACAAATACTCGAAAGAGGTCCCCATTTATTGTCCTCCAAAACATACTACTAGGAGGGGACACAAATTAATTAATGGTGTGACATTAAAACCAAAAATATAAAGGTGAGGGCGCCTTTTAAAGCAAGTCGAGCAATCATTTGAGGGTTTTATTCTATAAACATAAAATAGCAAGCTGTATATATATATATATATATATATATATATATATATATATATATATATATATATATATATATATATATATATATATATATACGAGGCGATTTTATTGGGGTCCTGCGCTCAATTGTAAGAAGAGAACCTTTTCACATATATAAAAATAAAATAAAGTTGATAACTTTCCCAACTAAAAAAGTTCCAACAAACAAATTTATGCAAATATTGTATACCTTTAAGCCGAACTTTAATGCTAATTAAATGTGCTTCTTGCTGCGCGATTGTTTTTCACGAAAAAATTGTCAATTATTTTATTTCATTCCAGGTATCATTTCCCCTGTAATGATAAATTTTCAACTGACAAAATTGCGCTAAGCTGCATAAATGTTCTTGTGTCATTGATGAGCGTTACATTATTTTAGTCGTTTTAAAGTGTTGAACGAACTTTTACCGCTAAAATAAGAAATGGGTAATGTCCGAAATATTTTCAATATACTTTCAATATGGTTTCCATAATATGGAATTTATTGACTGTTTCTAACTCTCCAACTGGACAACTAATGCCGGATTTACATTTAACGAAAATTGGTGTTTTGAAAAAAATCAAGACACTAAATTAAAAATTTTGTTAAAACATTAATTGCAATAACATTTGATTTTATTTGTGTGGATGACCAAAACATAGTTTATTAAACTAATTTTATACATGTATTGTCATCTTTTTATATTTTTTTAAAAATCAAGATCATATTTTTTTATAGCATTTTTTGGGTTTGGATCTCGGGTTTCACCTTTTTACTTTTACAAGAAGAAATTTTTTCTCGGTTGCCTTGTATAATTTTTTAATCTAGTTTTTTTTTTTCAAGATACCAATTCTCGTTGAATGTAAATCCGGTATAACACATATTTCATTTACAGCTTCAACAGTAAATTTATGTTTTCCTTGTATAACACAAGTGGTTCTCCCCTTGAGTCTTTTGAATCCCGTATTTCTTTAATTTGTCGTTGAGTCGTATCACTTTCAGCAACAGTTAAAATTGCGTCGATTATGGTACGAACTTTCCCTTCTACGGAAGTATAGTTTCTGGGAATTACTTTTCTTCAATGTTAAACGATATCAGCTCGTGCAGACCATCTTGTGCCACTAACCCTTTACAATAATTTGTTTTGGTGTAGTAGGTGAGGTTTGAAGGTATAGACTAACGATTTTGATTATTATCTGTGACCTCGTTGTAAATTATCTGTAGTTTTACTGAAAACTAACCATGGGACGAATCATAAGAGAGAAAAACGAAATATATTTGCATATTTTAATTGATAAAAAATGATTGATTGCCCATGTAAAAGTTGTCAAATTAACAATGTTACCACATTCTTACCGGATTGTCACACTGGAAATTTAGTAAAACATCTGAAGAGACGACATTCGATCATATTGAATTGTATTTCAGAAAAATTGTATCGAGGCGAAAAAAACAAACCAAAATTTGTAGATCAGAGTAAATTGAAGCCAAGGAAGAATATTGCAATAAGTATTAGCTCCATAGAGATGATTGATCTTTGTGTTGCTTTAATGACATTCAACATTAAAGTGTACCTTCTAAAATCGATTGTGAATTAATGATAAATCTGAGAGTATATACCATTGCGAGTTTAAGAATGTAGCGCACTCCGGCAGCCATTCGATCCTATTATGAAAGCCCTTGGAATTGATACATTTTCTTAGATCAAGTTACATAAAATAAAAAAATTTATGTTTTGTAACGTTATACCGTAACGTAACGAAAAACTATTTTGGTAGAATCCCAGAAAATGGAACGACAACAAAACTTTGTATTGGAGTGTAACGAAACGTCGTTCCGCAACACTCTTGGAAAGTTTAAAATCCAAATTCTTTTTAGTTTCGTTTTCAATATATCAAAACCCAAAAAACTATTTGATCAAAAATATCACGCATTTTTGAATAAGTTTGCGGAGGTGCTTTATCATCATTGATTTCTAACACATTTTAAAAAAATGTAACATCGAGTCTAGCTAACGTAATTTGGGTTCATTCTGATGGTTTATTGATTATTGGCGTAATAAAAGTGCAAAGAAATTATTTGCTAACTACTGGTAAAATATGACGCTGATAATGACCTTCCAAAAAAGCATTTTTCTTATTATATGATTTTTTAAATCTTGGGATTTTAAATTAACTGGTTAAAAAACTATATTATCATTTGTGTAGGTTAAGCAAATAATGTTTTTCACCAATGAAAAAATTTAAAAAAAATAAGGCACATACATTTGCCAAAGTTTTTGGTGATAACGCGGATTATCTTAATTCTTTCCAACAACTTCGACGGGCATTTGATAAGAAACTGTGCCGAGCCTATAGAAACTATATTTCACAATTGGAAAATAATTTAATTCCAAACCATAAACTATTTTGGCCTTTTGTTGATGTCAAAATAAAATGTTCCGGTTATCCCCAAACGATGTCGTTAAATGATGTTGCTGCCTGTAATGCCAATCAAAATTTAATTGGAATAACTCATATTTCTAAAAAAGATGTTAGCCTTGGTATATCTAAAATGAAATCGGGATGTGGCTTTGATAATATACCCGCAATAGTTCCCAATAGTTACCTCTATCTATAAGATATTTCATGCGTCTCTGGAGAGTGGTGTATTTTCGTTGATATGGAAGATGGGAATTATAATACCCATTTTTAAATCAGGAAAATGTTAGCATCGATTCCTAAATTATTTGAGCTTATTATTTCTGATTATTTATATTTCAATGTCAAATCTTCATTAACACATCAACAACATGGATTCGTCAGGCATCGTTCTACAACTACAAATCTGTTAAGTTTAACATCAAAAGCGTTCAGCGCCTTCCATTCCAAATGTCAGCTAGATGTGGTTTTCACTGATTTTGAGAAGACGTTTTACTTACCTCAAGTTGAGCTACTTCTGACCAAACTTGATAAATTTGGAGTGAGCATAGTATTTTTGGATTGGATTGGACCGTACCTGCGTGCTCGTAAGCAGGTATTTAAAATTAATGGGTTTCCATCTAAGATGATTGAAGTTCATTCTGGAGTCCCTCAGGGTCTCTCACCTAGGTCCTGTGTTGTTTAATATATTCATGAAATTTCTTCTCTGTTCCAGTACTGTGACTGTGAATCACATGCAGACGACTTGAAAATATCAAAAGCTGTACGTAGCGAGCAACAATGCATTGAAATGCAGAGTGATCTAGATTTGCTGTATAATTGGTCAATTGAGTTTAGATTAAATTTAAATTTGGAAAAATGCAAGATTATGAGCTTTTCCAAGAAAAAATCAGTTATTCATTTTCAATATCTTATTGGTAATCACTGGCTTGAAAGGGTTGTAACATTAAAAGATTTGGGTGTTGTCTTAGATCATTAATTAAATTTCTGTGACCATATTGATTTGATCGTGGCTAAGTCTAGTTCTCTACTTGGCTTCATTCGTCGTATCACAAAAGATTTTCATAACTTCCACAATCAAATAAATTGTCCTATTGTTTGGTCTAATTTGGCTGAATAGAAAGAATTTGCCATTCTACGGTGAACGCTGTTGAATTGCCTATTTGGATTCATTACTGGTAAGACGTGTGCTGCTACAACATTCATCGCTGAATTGCTGAATAGTTCTGTTGACTTCCCTGAATTACTTGCAAAGATTGATATTCATGTGCCCGGCAAACCTGCTCCCGTCAGGAATTTTATATATTTGCCGACATTTAAATCTAATTACGCATATAACGCTCCAATCCCGGCTATTTGTCGTCAATTTAATGAAAATTTTGATGTGTTTGATTTCAATATTTCCAAATGTACTTTTAAAAAGCTTATCAAAACTAAATTGTAAATTGTTAGGAGCCTTTTTGATTTTGTGCATTTGGATTTGCTTCAATTTTAATTTGTTCCAACCGGTTTAGAATTTTGTTCACTCTTTTCAATACACGTTTTCCCTTTTTCAAAAGAAAATTATAAAAATATTAGATTTTGATTTCAGCATTTTGAAGACAGGATCACAAAAAATCATATAAATCATGTCCTTTCCTATCGGTTTTCATTAATACATGAAATTACCTGATAATGCCTTTGGTGATCTCACAATCTTCTTGCAACATGCATTTAGGCAAACATGCAATAAATAAATATTTTAAATTTTTTTTAAAAGCTTTTCCAAGTTTTGATATCGTTTTTATTTCACTAGCCAATAGAAAAAAGTAGTTACTGCCAAGAAACGCATCAATATTTAAAGACAGCATTGGTTTAAAGTCAGAGGTTTAACAAGAATAGTAATTTAAGCAGAACTTCCAACGTTTCGATATGGTGCAAATACCTTTCATAATATCATAAGCCCTTCTGCTTTAACGCACCTTCAAATAAGAACAACTTGCTAATTTCTTTCCTGTTTTCGTGAATTATCAACGAATTCACTCCAATTTATCATTGAATGCAGTGAAAATAAGGAAACGATAACTATTTTCTATCAATCGCATGTGCGTTGAAAAACAATTTTTGCAATATAAATAAAACTTTTTCTTTGTTTTTTCTTTAGTTTTAAAATATAAGTGGTTGCTTGCACCAAAAAACATTAAAACATTTAATTTCATAAATACAAATATTCAAAATGAATTTGGAAATTACTATAAGTACGAAAGGAAATCAAAAATTAAATGTGGATAGTTACATCGTCTATAAACGTGGTCAAAGCAAGGAATTGTTAGATGGGAATGTGCTGAAAGAAAAACAGAGTATTGCAAAGTCCGAATAGTCACTAAAACAGTAAACGGCGAACTCGTGGTTAAAACAACAGCACGTGAACATTTGCATTTTTCTGAAGCTCACCAAAAATTCAATGATAATATCTCGGTGTATTTGCCTACAGAAAATCGCAATATATATCGAGTTAAGGCAAGTAATTTGAAAGAGCCGCTAACTCTAAATGAAATAAATATTTCCGAAACTTTGAAAAATGTAGAAGATGAAGTTTTCATATTATCGGAAAAACAATTTAATAAAAATAATATTATTATAATGGGAACTGTGGCCAGTATTGAGCTGTCAGGCAAAGCGGATTGTTGGTTGATGAACGGTACTTTTGAAGTTGTGCCAACAGTTATGTATCATTTATTTACAATTCACGGTAGAATTAATAACGCGACCTTAGCTCTGCTGTACTGCCTCATGAACTCTAAATCAAAAGCTGCTTATAGATAGGTATTTTATGAGATATTTCAAGTGGCTTGTGATCATAATGAATCGACAAACATTTGGAGAAAATATGGATGTTTCTAGAATATTCTCCAGTTTATCAGATGATGAAAATGACCGCGCTCGTGATGAAAGAAATCGTGAAAACCAAAGAAAATAGTTTGATGGCAGTAGAGAAAGCGAAGTAAATGACAACGCCACCTGCGTTAATTTTATTATAAAAAAAACACTAATCAAACTTATCCCAAAGGGTTCCAAAGGAAAAAAATCTTTTAAATATTTTTGGAAAAACCATAAATTGGATACCCCATTATTATTCGAGGTTGCTCAGGTTTGTTTTTCTTACCAGCAACACAGGTCAATGTGGGTGAGCTTTTTCTGCCCTTAAAATAGTTTTAGCGCCACAGCGTGTCCAATTGAATTAAAATGCCTAAAAAAGTTTATTTGTACGTGTAATAGATTTTTTTCTAAACAAACAAACAAAATAAGTTAGGATTTTTTAACCCGAACTCGAACCCAAATCTGAACCCAAACCCAAAAATTGGGGTTTGGGACCCTATGGTTGAGATAGAATTTATGCTATATTTATGCTGGTTTTCTTCTAAAAAGATTTATTTTAACAACAGTGGATCATGAAATAATGGGTAAAGTAGTATATATATATATATATATATATATATATATATATATATATATATATATATATATATATATATATATATATATTTAAAAATTACAGCCATATGAAACCATTTGAAATTCGAAAATTTTTCCACAAATTTTCGGAAAAAAGCAAGGTTATAGACTATCTAAACTTGGATTTTTTTCGAAAAATTATTAAATTTTTTACGAGATTAGAGCGATCTAGAATCGTCCTGGGTAAGTATATATATATATATATATATATATATATATATATATATATATATATATATATATATATATATATTTATATATATATATATATATATATATATATATATATATATATATATATATATATATATATATATAAGTATATATATATATATATATATATATATATATATATATATATATATATATATATATATATATATATATATATATAAGTTTCTGTACCTGCTTAATAATTTCATAGATTTTTCTGTGATGAACAATTCACCGAATTAATTATAACTTGGGGAACAATCATATATAACTATACACATCTAAACCAACCCCTGTGACGATGATTAGGACATATTCTCAATGCAGCATTTAATTCAATTGATTTTAATTTAAAAATTTGTTCAAATATAAATATATACTGTGTGCGTATTGACACGCGCCCTGCGGCCGTTTATGCGTGCAAAGTTTATTTTATAACTAAAATCAAATTAAAATCAAACAAAACGAACTGCTATCAAACTATACATATATATGTATATTTATTCGATTAATACATTCTAACCTGCAACATGATGCCGTATTAATTTAAATTAATACAACATCTTTAAGGGATGAAAACTAAAAAATATTAACTTATGTGTGTATATTGAGTATATAGTACGGCGCACTCAACCCCCGATTGCATTACAACTCTATATAACATGTATAAAACAACACAGTAATCATTGTAATGATCACATCCCCAAAATTTGTTAATGTTTGGCCTTTTTTTTAGTTTTGTTTAATTTGAAGTGCATGTGGTTGAATATTTAGCTTTAAAACATGAAAAAAATTTTAATAGGCAGGGTGGAAAGCTATATATATATACTGTAAAATACTAGTAACTAACTACTAAGTGTAAAAACATAATATAGGTCTACATATACATATATGTGATACATGTATAACAGATGTCTGCCTTTCGGCGATCTAAATATTATATTATAATGCGGATAATCAATACGAGTGTATATATATTGACTGCTGTATATATAGCCCTGGTGTGTTGTAATCATAATTTGAACAGAGGGACTGCAATTACTAGACACTTATATTTATTTACAACATATATATGCGCATGGAGTGCATGAAAATATGTTTTCATTTTTTAAAAGGAAATTTACATAAATTTATTTGAATGATTTTCTCATATAAATCATAAAAACGGTTTATCTTCACAATCACATGTTTTATTTTTCCTATACGATAATTGTCGATTTCCTAAAGTGTTTGAATTTTCATCGTTGATGATAAATAAATCGTTTAAGTGTGTCTTGAGAATTATATTTGAGGACTAATTAACCCGTTAATTAGATAAGTGTCATGACATTAATCTTTTAAAAAAATAAAATTGGGTTCGTCGTTTTTATTTTAACACGACCGAAGTAAAATGGAATTTCAACATCTTTCGAAATTATTTTAATTTTTAACAGATTTAGGAATTAAAAAGATGTTGTGGATGCCTAGTTGGAAAATGTATTTTCCCTTTTCCCTTTGCCATATTTAATGGACAAACTATCCAAAATCATAACGGAAAACGCGCTATGGTATTTTCTAAATTATTTTTTAGGTTGAAAATCGTGTAGGTGACCGCAGAAAAGATAAAATTCTGCAGAAAAGACGAGATAGGAAAAGATTCTTCATTCAGAAAAATTTCTACTAAAGATTGGAAAATGAGTTTGCAAAAAGATTCAAAAAAAAGCAATGAACAACCAAATATGCTCAACAAGTTTTGACGGAATTTTAATAATTTGACGCATTTATGATGGCTGTGGTGCCCAAAAAACAAAAGCAATTATGAAGATATAAAGTTCTGTTAAGTTCTCTATTCACCTATATTCTGGGTGATTTTTGACCAATTGAATAAAAATTCCCTAAAGGAACATAATATATAAGTTCATGTGTGACACTTCGAAGAAAATGATGCCTAAAGCCTAATTTTCGATTTACTTAATCTTGATTACTTAAGTACTTTTATGCCTTAAACCCATCTGACTCCCTCCATTCAAGTTATATTAGATAAATTAAGAGCAAGAATGCAGTATCAATATATAAACCATTTGATAGGTGGCTTGTTGCTTTACTGTTCGTCGTAACTGGAGGTAATTTTTTAACCTTTGAATGTAAAATTTGAAATATTTTTTAACAAACGGATTAATTTGGAAATGAAGACTATAGAAATTGAAATCGTTTCAATTTCTATAATTGTGATTAAAGCATGATATGAATTTGATATGATTCATGACATAATTAAAGAAAATGTGTCCTTTTTTAGGAAATATTTAGGTGAAAGGAGAAGCTTTTTCCACTAAAACGGTGTCATTCAATCAAACAACTGCGGTTAATGACCACATATTTCACCAAATTGGACTTATTTTTAAATTGACTCACCTGTACTAAAAATGCTGGTAATTATTTCCAGCCACCAGCCAAAACTGTGCATCATAAAATGAACCTACATTTTAGTTCAAGTTTACAGTACCGTTAGTTACCTGTCCGAATCACATTGGGCAATTGTCTAGTATTGCTTATATCTATAGGGTATGCATGGTGCATACTAGCTATCCATAACAATGAATTTTGGTTTCTATACTGCCAACTCTAACTATATAGCATCTTCAACCAGAAATAGGTTCAGGAAAATTAGCTTACTGGAAACGGCAACTGGAATTTGGAAGTTCACGCTGACTGATACATGTGAAACTGAATCCGTTGAGTTGTTAATACCAAGTTTTAGCTTATTGACTCAATAGCCTATTTAAGACAATGTTGCTTGTCTACACGAGAATAAAAGTTTATCTGTTTTGTGAAATAAGATAACAATTGGACGATTATCTGACGAGGCATCAATTTACTAACATAGACCATTTCATTTTTTATGACAAACACTCAGTTTACATGAAAATTTGGCTACTATATTTAGAAGCAAGATAAATATACCATTTTATGTACTGTTGAAGCTTATGTATATGGTCAAATATTCGTTTTCTTTCATCAGCAGAATTCAAGACAACAACATCAATCGCAGCAATAACACTGTGTATTGCGTTGTAATATTCGCAATCCATTGCCGTGACATCCGGTTTTCCACCATCACCTGAAAACCACACGATTTTCTTTCCCAATGTTGTTGGTCCTTGGAGTCGGATTGATACAACGATTATTAGATTCGGCTGTTCTGACATATTATTTCGCTCCCATATTTTATAGAACTTTGCGATTTGTCAATTTTATAATTTTCTACAACAATCATTCGGTTTTAATTCAGTGTTTAATCTTCGGGATCATAAAAACAATTTATAAGTCGAGCTGATTCGAACTTTTGGTCAATTTTGTAATCGTGTAGCATTTTCTATAACGATGTGAAACATCAAAAAAAGCAAGTGTCATTCCAAAAGACTCTTTGAACGATATGTTCGGCGCAACAAGGAGATTAAAATCAATAATCCTAAAGTCGATAAAAAGTTATGTGATATAGAAGATAAGATAGAGACAGTGTATGTGACCCTGGTAAACTTGAGGATAAATTTGATTAGTCACGCTCAACACAAAAAGTATTACATCGCCATCACGTCAAATTTCAAAACACTATATTTCACATCTCATCTGATTTTCTATTGACATCCCCAAGCTACATTCGATAGATATTCAGTTACTTCAGGAACTATGTCAACCGGGACAAATTCGAAAATATATTCACCGATTTAATCCATTACAATAAGAATCTCTCCAAGCCAAAGAAACTTACATATCTGTTTGGTAAATTTTCAACCAACAAGCAGCAAAGTAAGTACAAGTAGTATTAAGGTCAGTACAAAGTGACGGAAATTGCGGCAAGGAATAAACAGTAAAAGTGTTGGAGGTTCCAGTTACAAGATAGGCAAGATCAGCGATATGAAATCCGTGATTTGGAGGCCTAGATATTTTGGAGCTAGACATCCAATGCCTACTGTGAACCATGTTACATATTTGTACAAAAACAGCAATGGCTTAATTAGTGCAGTGGCCTAGACAATTTGCAGGGCTTAAAGAAAAAATTAAATTACATAAAAATAGGGCGCCTACTTGACTCTACCATCCCACTCTATTAGGTGCTATTGCTTTTAACTTACTCCATGTCTTGCGCAGTTGTTCCTTTTCAGTTAGTTTGATCGTTCGTGATTTTGTTTGACCACAAGCATCTTATCAATCACCTGGGGCATTTATTTACAAATACCTGGTGTCTTCGATTGATTTTCGGCGTATTTTCCACTATTTGTAGCTGTGTATTTCTTGACAGTGCGGATGTGTTCCGGATCTTATGGAGCACAATGAAGGTATTTCTAGCTTTGTTAATCCTTTAACTAATATCATCTTCAGTGTCTTCTAGTTTTGCCACTTTACAACCAAGGTCAATGAACTTTCTACTGAGACCAATTCTGTTTTCTTCTCAGCTTTCTCCTGCATATTGGTGTATTTAAGTGTTAACAGTTATATCATCTGCGTAATCAATAGCATTTAGCCGACTCACGAGGTCCCATTGTTCCATTTGGCTTTACGTCTATTTTGCGCGTTACATTATCCAATACTATTGAGAACAACAATGGACATAGTACACATCTCTGATGATTTCTATGCGTTAGACTGCTCAATTATGATCCAAAGTGCGTCATTTTCTTTGAAGAATTTTTTCCACCTGTTTAGCTCTTGATTTTCTGAGGTTAGAATTCGATTTGCTGCATCCCTAATTTGTGGTATGTTGGTAAACTGTGACCCTGCTAACGCACTGATGTATCAAGCTAACGTTTCTATTGGCCCCTGATTCTCAAGCTGCTTCAAAAATATCCTTAAATATCCTTAATACCACAGGTGTATTTCCTTTGCTCACTCTGTGACATTTTCTTTACCTGTCGGGCTGTATCTTTGTATTGCCTTCTAATTTCTGCGTTCCTCAATTTTCTTCCTTGTACTTTCAGCTATGTCATTTCGGTGTGTACTAAATATTGTCACTTGCGGAACTGCTCATAAATTTCATAATTTGTTGAGTAATCAGTTTCTTTGTTAGGTACGAAGCAGCTTCCAATTAGTGTCCGTGTATGATAGCCAATGGTCAATATTTGTGTTTTTGGATTGATATTATTTCGTTCTCTAATCACTATGAATTCAGATTAATGAACGATTGGTCGATTAAATCCTGGCCAGTTATCAAGGCTGCTGAGTTTGGAGGCACATGCATAACTTACAGTTTCTAGAGATAAAAATCTCTGTCTCTGATGATCCAGAAATGAAGTCTAACCAGACTTAACAATAAAAATGTGCCTAGGTGCTGATGCTGGGTATGTACATCATAAGTGATTGTTATGGTAACAGGTGACCTGGATGATATAATTATTAGTGACCTTGATGATATAGTTATATGGTAGTGCTGATTTTTTCAGCTTTGTTCCTTCCACCACAGCTTGCTATTTACAATTTCTCCTGCTGATTTAACTCTAGTTGCGCAGTCAGCTGGATTCTGTTTGGATGGTATGTAACACATTGATCTCGTTTATGGACGCTTATGATTTTTTGGTTAAAAAGACAACCAATCAAGGACGATTTTCGAATCGCTCAACATGAAACTGACGATATGTTGATAAAATTTCAGTGACTTCTTTATCCAATCGAAAGAAAAGCACTGCATCCATCTGCTCGAGTCTCGGAATACTAATTTGTTTGAGTGGTACTACTTTGGGTTTAGCACATAAGAGAAAGTTTGTAAAGCCATCCTTGCACTGTGGTCATGCGTTAACCGCGTCCAGAACATTTTGAAGTTTTATCCACGAGGATTGTGTTTCAGCTGGCAACTGATCATCCCAGGTAGTTTAGTGCCACCATAAGCTATGAAACAGAATTTGTATTCTTATGATAATTGGAGATAACAACCTCAGTGGGTTGAACATTTTACTAACCTCTGATAAAAATCATCGCTTAGTATGCACTTGATTGTGTATTGTATGCACTTGGTAAACTGATCAGTATTTGCATCTTATACTATACCCAACACTTTGACAGGTTCTGGTTAAATATTTTTAAATCATTTTTCGAGTTATTTAGTGCGAGCTCGCCTATTGGCGATTATTTGTTGATATTTTCCTTAAATTGAAGCACCACTCCATTACATATTTACTACTTCTTCTTTAACTGCACAAGTTCAACTAACATTGACGATCCAGATATTAAGTCTTTGAGCTTCGGGGAACTCATCCTTATGCAAATTTGCCGCTTCTTCAAAGATTTAATAGCCATGAAAGATGCAGGCGTCGTGACACAATATCAACTGATCCTTTCTGTCTTCTTCTGCTACACAAATTTGCCGATACATTTTTTCAATATCTCCTACCAGTACGTAAAGATGCTGGCGGAATTGGTTAAGTATTTGGAATAAGCTTGATTGGATATTGTGACCTACCATGAGATTTTGGTTTTTCGATACGCCAGTGGTTAAATTAGCTGACGCGTCAAAAACTACGCGCAATTTTGTTATGCTGCTACTTCCTTTAAGTACTTCATGATACAGCAAGATATATGCTTCTTGCAGCTTTATATGCTGTTCATATGAGCTTTTTGCAGGTGGCCTAGGTTTTGGTTTTCTCTTAAAAATTGCTCAAATGGCAATTTTTTAATAAATCAACCATCTTTCTTACCATCAATAGCGATAGCAAATGTCTGAGTGGCTTCTTTGGTACTATTTTTGGATGAACCTGTACGATTCAGCCTTACCAAGCTCAAGCAATTCAAAAACCATTTCAGCTCTAAGCAAAATATCGATTGGCCCTGTGTTGTAAAAATAAGGATCCGCTCGCTTTGAATTTATTCAACTCAATATTGGATAAACCTTCAAACTGTTGAGGATAATTTCGACGCAGGAGGAAGAAATTATGTTATTTTTGGTATTATTACTGCGCTTATTGATGTTCGCTGAGCAAAGTTAAATCTTGATGCCATTTGTACCCTTTTAGTTACATGGGATATGCCGCCGCTTTGTTCAACAATTCCCACTAACAAACTTGTATTCATATGAGTTAGAGTGGTTGTTTTTGTAGTTTTTTCTACTGTAGTTTTTTCTGTTGGCGGTTAAGGCCATTGATCGTGCGTCCGTATGCAAAAAGGTATGGTGTCTGTGGGAACACTAACGTCTGTAACACCATTAAACAGCTGTATGTCAAAATTTGAGTCTACAGACTACGGTGATGTATGACAATAGTTGTATTCCTTATTTGGTGATTCTCACGCCTGTACTTTACAAATTTGTTTAACGGTTTTATAAGAAAAACTCATCCTTGTGCCAGAATTCTACATAAATAAATCAGATAATTTTTTTTTTATTGACTTAATCGTCAATAATTATTACATACATTATAAGAGATCATACCAATTACCCAGTAACCTAAATCTTATAGCAAACATATAAATTATTACACATGTCAATCCATCAATTTGTGTGACTTATTCAATGTCATAATTTTTTTTTTTTAAACTTTTAATTAGAAAAGATTATAGAAAAAATAAAATTTCAAATTTCTAATTCGTATATACGCATCTAAATAATGTATTAAATTCGCCCATGCTATAAAGATAGTAGAGGACATAAAATATAATATTTTCATAAAACCATATGGCCTTAAATATTCCATTTTAATTTGTCTGTCTCCACAATACAACAATAACACAAAATTTTGTTAAGTTAATTTAAAGACATCTAAATTTATGACATGCATATAATCTAAATTGCTAATTACACTTGTGTTGTACATGCGAGTAGTAAAATAAGTAAGTGAGTATAGATGGATGTGGATGTTACTCGTACATATCGATATTTCAACAAAATCTACTGTGTGTTAATTTTAATTTTAAATCTCTGTTAATACGAGACATTGAACGAACAACAGACAACATATGATTATGAATGATGATGTAGTGATAATCATGTTAAGTGTATCAATGTTTTTTTTGTTGTTGTTGTTGGTATATGGTTTTTATGATAAACGATATTTATGAACATAAAGAGAGAGTGAGAGAGATAGGTATCTAAAAAGCATATCCTGTCATATAGCTTAAAATATTCAAATCGAATGCGAATTATGTTGTTGGTATATTTTGTATGTGCGATGCCCGTAAGGTAGTTGCTGCCATTGTACAAAAGAAAATTCTACTGTATATCTAAATTCTTGGTATTTTCTTTTTTGAATATCCATGCGGATAGATACATATTTATGATGTGTTAAGGATAAATATTGTAATACGAAAATTTAACATAAATTTTTTTTGTGCTTATTTTCATTTCAGATTTTTCCTAAAATTTTTCCTCAAATGTAATCAAAATTGTTTAAAAAATGCCGGTAATCCGCGTGACATGCGACGATTCCAAGTAAGTTATTTAAATAATAAATACTATTATGTTTAACTATTTAGCAGCTATGCAGTCACATTTTAATTTGTATAATTCAAATTTTTTCTTTTCTTTTTTTTTCCAATTTAATTAAAATTGCAGGTGGTAATAGCGACCCAGGTGTCTGTGGAAGGACCATTATTAGCAATATCCGATAATATGTTTGTACATAATAATTCGAAACATGGCAGGCGAGCAAAGCGTTTAGATCCAACGGAAGGTACAGGAAATTCGCCATTGGCTATTTCTGGTCATCCCCTAGCACCAGATAGTACGTACGACGGTACTGTTTCAAATTTTCATTTTCATTTTTTTTTTTGTGTTTATTTTTTTGTTAATTTAATTTTTTTGAGTACATTAAAAAAAAGTAATAGAAAATTTTAATTTAACGAGATTGGCTAATTTAATTTTTGATTTTTTTTTTTTTTTTTTTTTTTTTGTAAATTTAGTAAGAAAATTGATAAATACGTTGTCGTCGTTCGTACATTTAATATTATATGCTAAACTATATATATTTATTTTAAAATTATTATTATTATTTAGAACAAAAAAAATGGAATGTTTTTAGCTCTTTAAGTTAAATCTTTTTTTTTTTTTTTGTTTTATTTTAGTCTTGGAAACTTTTTTTGGTTTGGTGTTTTTTTTTTTTTTTTTTTTTTTTTTTTGTCGTAATAATATTTTAGAACCAAATATAGCAGATACATATATACTAGTAACATAAAGACTAAAAACAAGGATTTTATGATTGAATAAATTTTTCATGGTTTTATGAACTTGAATTGTTTTATGAGCAAAAGAATTTTTTTGAAGAAGAAGCAGACGAAAAAAAAAGTTGGGAAATTCTTTTCGTTCGTTTTGCTTTCTAAACTTTTTACTTGTAATTTAAAATTATGTTAAAATAATTTTTTTCGGTTATATACTTGTTATATAAAATATTATTGAAATTTTTTTATTGTTAACCCTTTAGTTCGTTTATATTAATTATGATCTATAATAGTTAAATGATTGATATTGTTAGCCAGACTAATTTTTTAATTTAGTTTTGTTCTTTAGTTAATTTTAATTAACAACCCAACATAGTCTTTAATGACTTCTTCCTACATAAAAATATCTTTAACTCTATAAAACTTTAGCTATGAGTGGATTTTAAGGATTTATGTAGAGTACTTTAGAAAATTCTAGTTCGCTTTAATCCCGTGCAGGGCCAGCATTTCCATAGGTGCAGATGGTGCAGTAAAACCCAAATAACATAATTGTGTGCATCTCATTCTGCTAATTAAATACTTACAAACGCAGTTCAAAGTTCTGCACAGGCAGTACAGTTTTTTGACACTGTTCAAAGTTTATATGTATTTTATGCTCAGTTCTAGGTGGAACATTTTTAAAAAGAGAACGTGAAAACTTTAATTCACAAGCTGTTATGTGCGACTAGGTGGAAAATATTACTTTTGTTTAAACTAGAATATTTTCGTTAACTTAACGGACATCTCTTAATTTAGTTTCGTTAAGTTCGATTTTAACTCATTCTTGTTTTAATGGCATAAATAATTAACATATTACGATCTAAACTTAAACTGTGAAATCTTAGCTCGCTGTGTAAGATTTTTAACCAAACAGCAATAGCACTGCTTTATTTTTTTTTCGTTAAGTTACTTGAGTCATAGAATCACGCTAAAATAACACATAAAATTTGTTTCGTTAAATTTTTCGATGTTTAATTAAAGTTTTAAGTTACAACGATACTTCTAACAGCCATTAAAAACCATCACTAACTTCATAAAAACATTTTAATTATATTCAATTTTATTCTTAACTCGTGTTAAAACTTATCAGCTTTTGTTTGTATTGTATATTTTTCATGCCAACAGCTTTTATATTTTAAAAGGTAGAAACTTTACCAGCTTCAATAATATTTGGCTTGTAAACGGTGATTTTCCACAACGTTACATAATATACATGAAATGTAAAAAGTGATTTGGACTCATAATTCGTTAATCTACTTTCAAAACCTTGTAAGATGCATTATCAATAGTATTCGTTAAATACTCGTAAAGTTATTTGAGTACAATTTAATTAATTTGTATTGTTAGTTTTTAAATTAAAACTTGTTAAACTTAAAAAGTTTCGTCAAGCTAACTTAACGAAAAGGTGTTCTTTAACTTAACGAAAAGATTTCTTTGACAAATTAAATGGTTCAAATAAATTACAAATGATAAACAACCTTTGATTTAACTATTGTTTAAATTGCAAATTTTCGTTATTTTCGTTAAGTCTGTCTTTGAATTGTTCTTGGCTTTTTGGTCCAAACCGAAATAAGTTTAAAAATATTAACAATCCACTGATATTGGTCGTGACTCTACAATTGTTAATTCATCTTAAATTAGGCCTCTAGAGTAATATAAATTATCAAATAATTGGCAATGCCTTGAACTAAATTTCAATCAATAATTTTAATTTAGCTTTTTGAAAATTTTTAATATTTCGTTAAATACTCGTTAATTTATTTCAGCCTAGTTAACAAAAATTATTTGTTAATTTTTTAAAAACGTTATAAAGAAAAAATAAAAAAATATTTTGTTGGGTCGTTAAACTGAAAAAGTTTCGTTAACATAATGGAAACGTATTAAAAAACAACAAAAACAGAATGGAATTTCTAAGACTCTAATAATTGTTGAATTGATAATTTTCGTTAAGTTATTCATTTGATTTATATGAAGCTTTAGTGAAAACGACAATGACTCATTGTCGCGACACTCAGCCGAAGTTTGGGCAGTAAAATACTGAAATTCGAGTTTATTTAAAAAAAAAAATTTACAAAATTTTTTATAATTTAAGAAGTGATTGAGGTTTTCAATGTTAGCACATTATCAATATATAGTGAATTTCTTGAAAATAAGGGCTACAGCACCTTAATAAATAATTTTGCTAAAATATAGGTGTATTTTATTTTTTTTACTTATTTATTTAATAGCTGTTACTTCTTAAAATATTGGGTTAAGAGTGAATTATTTAGATTTTTAAGCACTTTAGCGAAGGAAGAATTTTTAAAAGATCGATTTTTGGACAACCAATTCGGTGCAATAAATTACACTTATCTGAAAATCGAATTCAGGCCACTTTTAACAAAATAAAATTTTTTATTTAATTATCGCCTTTCAAGGCTTTCATCACATCAAAGAGCGTTTGAGAACACGTTCGGAATTTTAGCTACAGTATGTCGAGTTCTTTTGACAACCCTTAATTGACGCCAAAAAAATGCGACTAGCATTGTGATGGCCACCGTGTATTTGTACAATTTTATTAAGTCTCACGAACCAGCCACCTGTTAGTACAATACTAAGCTGTAAATTATGGTGATGTGACGTTAGCAATCCATCAAATACTGTAAGACCAATGGTGGGAATAAATAAATGCTCCTTTAGCTTCGGTTAAAAGACCAGTGCCACTATCGGTGAACTCGAATTCGAAGAAACGAATGACGTTTTCGAAGGATTGGAATTTTTAAATTTGTAAACTTACATACATACATTAAAATCAACGAATTCGTATAACGATGAAACGCAAAAAAAAATTCCTTATTTAGCAATTCATTTTTAACCCAATTTTGCCTTTATCACTTTTGGTTGAAGTTGAAGAATTTAAACTTCAACCTATCCTTCATGTTCCAGTTAATTATTTCAGAAAAGCTAATAAAAAAATCAATTTGAATGAACACACAAAATTACAATAAAGAAAAACTGGAATGTCCAAATCAAAAAACGAAACGTCAAAATTCAACAAGAAGTGTTTTTTTTCACACAGGTGTTACCATTAAAATAAATGTTCTCTCTTTATTTTGTGACTATAGCTGACTGCTTATGATTGATTTGAACTATGGTAGAATAATTTTGGAGATATTAATGTGGAAATTTAAATAGGCAGACATTAGAAAGTACATTTTGTTTCTATTAGTGGTCTTATCAACGTAAGCCTATCTTTGCATAAAAAGCCCTGCCTCTTCGAAAATCTATACGATCATGGATTTGGGAGTTCCTGTTGAGGCCTACGCGTTTATTTAGCACTCTATTTAGCAAATATAAATGTAATTCAAGATGAGTAATAATTTCCCAAAACAAGCGGAAACTATTGTCTATTTCATCCATAACCACATACATTTTTTGGTGAAATACATGATTGTTCAAGTAAAATGAGTCTTGAATTACATGTGCTTGGAGTCATTAAAGTTCAGTTGTGATACCTTCTATCTTCCATTTTTGACTTGAAATGTTTTTAAGTTAGCATGAAACAAGATTTAAGTGTATTTTGCAACTTTTGATTTTCTAATTTTACTTTGTGGATCCTCATTAATTTTTTCCAGTGAATTTTTGCCCACGATGCACAGTTTTCGGTGCTCAATTTATCTTTATTTCTAAAACTTTCATATAGCTTCAACCAACATGTCTTGACGTAAAATATGGTTTGATCGTTCGATTATGTTTTCCTATAGTTTGATGAATAAAACTTGATTACATAAAACTTAAGGCCTATCAGAAATTCAAATGCTGGAATTAAGTTTTTCCCAAATTTCATTGTAATAGAACATTCACTTGTTTTATCTTTAAATTATCATATTGTTTCATCTAAGGTAAACCATTTTTAGCACACAACAAGAAGTTTAAACCGTGGTTGACCCGTGGAGCAAAATTTTTTCAAGAAAGTAAGGAAATATTCGAATAACCTCAGATGGCAAAAATTCGTTTAAAGCTTTCGAGTGACTAAAGTTAAGCATCAGTATGGTTAAAGTAAAGTACTATAAAAAAAAGTTTCTAATCGTTGGAACCAATTCTAAGCTCGCATGAAATGTCATATAGATGAGGTATTAGAGAAGAATTCAAAGAAAACCAAATCAAATACAATATGTAGATACCTGTCCTAATGCTCGCTCGAATTAATTTAAATTTTGTTGGCTTCCTCAGTCGCTAATTACTTTAACCATAATTCTGAGCAGGCAAACCGCTATATCCATGGTTCAATTAAAAATTACTGTATATCCTGCTTTCAAGTTAAACAATAAAAATATTGTATGAGACCTAGATTGGGATGTGTCATATTTCCAGACGTATTTAAAGTCGTAATTGTTACAATTTACAAAAATGGGCTTGTTATTAAGTTGATTCTCAAAATGTTTTGTAAAATTCAAAATATGGAGAGTTGACCAAATTAAGTTTTTAAATCGAGAATAGTATTTACAGCTAGCAAATCTACAGAGGAAGCTCTTCTAAGTTTTTCGATTAACATTCGTATACAACGTTAAATAAGTCGCTGATATCCTCTGCTCTATTTGTTGACATTTCAAAGGCTTTCATCAACCATAATGTACTGATTACGAATATTTAATATTTTTGACTAGTTTGAGAGTTATATTAGAAACCGGCGACAAATTGTCAAACTTAACGAATTTCTCCATGTAAATTGCAACGCGGTGTACTTAAGAGCTTTGTATTTGAACCTTATTGCTGTTCATTACGTACATTAGTTGATATTGATCTCATGTAGCTCGTTTGCAGAGATATAGCCCATGGGTTAAACTCTAAAAATTTTGAATATCTTATGCTGGATTTCCCAATTCCAACGGCTTTTTTCTTTGTAACTAAACAGGTTTTCAAACTTGTTGGTATATATAGCCACTTATTATGTATTGACAGCTCTGAATATCTTCAAAAAAGCCAATACATTTTGCTATATTTGATGCTAAGTTCATCTTTTTTATTTTTGACATGCTCTTTCATTTTAACCTAAAGCATCTAGAGGATTAATAGTCATGCCAAGATGTTTAGCTTCATTGACCTTTGAGTCCAATTACTACAAGTTTCGTAGTCCATTACAGTTTTCGCATTGTCTCTTCTACATTAGAATTATTCCGCAAAATTCGCTAGTGTTGTCTTGCTTATGTTATGTTGCCTCGCTGTGTATTGTTCAATGGTAATGTAGTTTTATCGAAATCCAAATTGATGAGGCGGTATAAGATTTTTTTCAAATATTAAAGGCTTCGTTCTTTTGAGCAGTAGTTTCTCAAAGATTTTGAGGAATACTGGAAGCAAAGAAATTAGCCTATATAATTTTTTAACATTACGAGGATTGTTTGGTTTTTGTATCATAATAATATAAGCTACTTTCCATAGTTAAAGTATATTTTTCAGTAGAAATAATGCGTTGATCATATGAAGAAATGTACATGCTCTTTTCTCAGGAAGTGCTTTTATTTTGCAAGGTGACTTTCGAATAAAAACATAAGTAAATTTTATCATTATTTAAAATGATTTATAGCTCTGGAATATTTTGGGTTACTCCAGTTGCATGCATGAATGTTACTCCAACCACTATTTCTCGACTTTCGTTGCCTGTTTAAAGCTTAAAGCTTAAATGAATTGAATAGTTGACGAGGCTAATGGGAAAAAAGTGGTATATCTAGATGATATGGGAAAACTAGAGTGATTGTTAGCTGTAATAAAAGTGCCATGGTTTGTTTTTTAACCTAGAAAATAGTTGCGTTCCTTCAAACGCAAGGTAGATACTAATGTAAATTTTCCACAGCCGAAGAACAGAACTAAGACACGACTTCAGTTTATAAGATTGGCGGGATTCTTTCAAAAGTTCATGAAATCTTTAATATTGTTGCAAAATTTTGGAAGTGGTACCGCATTTACATTCTTAATTAGGGAATCGCAAACCGTTAGCAATATAAAACTCTAATTTAGGACATGCAGATTACAATTATGTCATGGAATCTCGACCAGGAGTACAAATAAAGCATGTGGTGGTACTGAGTCGGAATACAAACGGTGCGGAAGAACTGATGCATCCGGCCAGTTTACTTATGTTTGTAAGACTGATGCAGGACGCATAAATGAGTCATTCCTAGAATGATTAAGTGGTGATTCGTCTAACTAAATCACGACTTTATAGGGTATGTGGAGTTTAGAACGTATTAAAGATGACCCAGAGAAAATGTATGACAGCTTGCATCAAATGGGAATATACAAAAGCAATATCAGGACAAAAAAAAGGGGAATTAAATCCGATTAACAAGATACCAATACCATTCAATAACCGTGCATATCGACTATATATGTCTTTATTGCCTGCTATAGATAGAATAATTATTTGGCAGCTTTATCAAGATATTTCATTAGTGAAAATTTGCCAAAATCTTTTTGTCGCTAGCAGTGTTTGAAATAAAAATTTAACTATCCTCCTCTGGCATTTTTCAAAGTTGGCAGCCTAGGTGTAATAGTGTTTCCCTGATTTGCATTGTTGGTAATAGCAACTGGCAGTTTATTATATGATAGAACTTGCCGTCTTTTTTTTTTTGTAATTCTTTTGCAACGGTACAGTCTCTATAAATTGCAGAATGACGTGTTTTAAAGCCACATCTGAGCAGAGTACCTTTTAGGGTATTTTATACATCTATATATTTCTGTAGTAATTTATAGAAGATGAACGAACGGTTATTTCTTCACTTGATGAAACAATGAATTGATGTAAGCACAACTATAACCCATGCTACACCAATGCATCTCATTTTAAGATAAAAATAGCAATACGCTACACGATTACTATCGTTTAATGCAAATTATACAGTTAAACCAGTAAAGTACATTTCTATCAGACCATATAAATTACGGGCAAAAACATACATTTTAGCCATTGGATCTCTTTAGTTTCAACTTTACATAAATATAGAAAATGTCTTTTTTTTTTTAAACAAAACTAAACAAACGAAACGTTTTTGGCACAGCCAAAAGTTTCCTTAAATTGACTTTCGATTCAGTTCAGCGGCCGTGAAAAGGATCATCATGATTATTGTGGTTGATTTTTTGTCTTCTTTGGCTATAATTTTACTGTATATCTTCCTAACATTTTCGAGTTTTTTTTTTGTCTTGCCTGTTCAGTTCCTATATACTTATACAGGCATTTACTGTGAACAACAAATGGAAATATATACAAAATAATAAAAAAATGTAAATTTTCTTTTCTTATATATTTGTGTGCTTTTTAACACAACAACAACAAAATGAACAGCAAAAAAAAAAAGGCTTTAGAATTTTATTTATTTTGAATATCATCATAATCATCGCATCATCATAGAGAGCACAGAAACAGACATTTTTGTAAATGTCTTCATGTTCCTCATTTCTGAAAACGAAAATTATTAAATTTTCGTAACTCTTTGGAAATTCAACCCTGAAAAAGTTTAAAGTATCCTTAAAAAAAATATCATTCCTTTTTTTTTTTGTATATATTATTATACTTTTATGTGTGTGTGTGTATATGTGTGTTTGTTCCTTTTGTGTTTTTTAGCACAGAAAAGAAAATTTTCTTTTTTTTTATTTTCCTCAAATCATTTGTTTTATTAAAATTCATTTTTACTTTTTCACTTTTTTTTTTTTTTTGTTTTTATATATCATAGAAAAGAAAATTTATACAAATTTTCCTTCTCTGTAGATATTTGTATATTTATATATAGATATATAATCTCACAAATTTTCTTCTAAGAAAACAGGAAAATTTCATGAATCTGTGTGAAAACAAAAAAAAAAACACACACACAAAATTCGTTTGATGATGGTGGGTGGGGTGCAATGAGGATAAATAAAAGAAAAGTGTGAACAATTTTTTTTGTTTTTGTTATTTTTATTTGCTTGGTTCTGCTTTGCAATAACAACAGAAAGCCATCATCAAATTTGTACTCGAAATTTGTGTGTTCAAATGCGAGTGAGTGTGTGTGTGTATATCACCTCATATGTAGACACAATTCGAATATCACACTTCCAATTTCTGAGCGTCAGATACAACTTGTATGGTGTACATATATGTATATGAATGTGGAAAGATGAAAAATGATAATAATTTTAAAGCTCGCTGTTTAATTTGCATATACGATATCGTTCATGTAGACACATGAGCAAATCTACAACAACAAAATAGAAAAATTTATTGTTTGTTTTCCACCGTTTCCGTTTTTTTTTTTTTTTTTTTTTTTGTTGTATTTCACTTTCGGAAAAATTTGTAAAAATTGTGGTTTTAGTGGTGACACGTGATTTTTATTATATTTTGTATTTATCGTTCGTTTAAACGTTTCATAGGTAAATTAATTTTATTTTTTTGGTGTTTTGCCAATGATATGACGTTTGTTAGTTTATCGGTCGTTTTTTTCGGTTTAGGAGGCAAAAACATTTATGTGCGGTACAGTTTAAAATTAGCCAAATATTGAAGAACTGCAAATCAAATTGATCACGTCATGAAATCAAAGGGACATTCCAGATTCCAGAAGCGTTTGATCTTATAGTGGGGTCGAGATGAACAGCTATCACATGCTTGTCATTTTCAAATACATATAAGTGCAAAATTTTGCCATCAACCGTTAATAGACAAGAAAGAAAGATCATGCTTCTACCAGCTGGCCGTTACAGAATAATTATGCAGAATACCTGTAGAAGCCGAATGGAATACTTTGACGCTAGAAAAAAACCAACATACTTCTTCGAAAAAAAAACTCGAGTTAATGAAATTGTCAGGAATTGTCCGAAGATTACTTTGCTAATGCCTACCCCCAAAATCTTTCCAAATATTTAATTTTAGATCCACTACCACCAGAGATGGGGTGAACGGAGAAAAAGAAACCTAATATTCTCCCGATATAGCAGTCTTATTTGTAAAGCTTATTAAATAGAAAGGACGATATTACTCCAATCCAAGCCATCACTCAATCAAGTGTTATAAATTTAGGCCCACACCCCATACTAGAAGAGAGAGAGGCAGACATTGATAAATTAAAGAATTAAAGAAGCCCTGAGTCTCGATGGGATCCCACAGAATTTGTTAAAAACTAAAGAGCAATACTTGCAAATCAGCCCTGCTAACTAATTCTCACAGAAAGCTCCCTTAAGATTGTTAAACGTAATGAGATATCGTTTGTCCACTACAAAAAATGAAATGCGATTGACCGATTTTGCGACAAAACCTCCTCATGAGAGTAAAGTCAGAGAGAGAGAGAGAGAGAGAGAGAGAGAGAGAGAAAGTGCGAGAGAGATTTCATCTGATTCATAACAGAAATTTCCAATAAAAAATCGATTGGGCTATATATCATAAATTTGTAATTTCAACCGGTTTGACGGAAAACCCCCAAGCAATTTGAATTCCCCGATCTAGATCTTAACAAATCTTTATACAGTCTGTCATATAAGTCTTATACATTTAAATAATACATTCTGTGTATGATGGAATTCCGAAATTGCATGGTTGAATTAAAAAAAAACTGTCATATATTATAAACGGAAAAAATTTCATTGGTCCAGTTACCTAGACTTATCTTTTCAAATTTCGACTCTGCCATCTCAAGTAAAAAATAGACGAGCAACGGAAAACAAGACTGAAAACAATTCTATTTCGGAATGTTTAAGTCTGTTCGTCTGAAGTCTTTAGCAATAGGAATTTTGGTTGCGGTGCCCTCAAATTAAAAAATTATATACTAGGAGTGTGGTATGTTGGTGGAATAGTATATCACAAAAATTACATTCACCCGAACCTTTATCAAGGTTTGTGTCAGATGTCATAAACTCTCAAACCAATCGAAACACTTCTTAGCATATACAACTCCAATTAATGTTTCCAAATGACATTATGCAAATATTAAAAAGTGTACGAGCACTAAACAAAAAGTGGTCGCTGTAGGACATATTTTATTCGACCAAAACAATGAATCAATTCGTTTGTTTAAAACTATCTTTGAGCAAAAGCCAGGTGATGACCAATCAGTTGTTGTTAGAGCAGACTAAATTCCTGTTTTGTCAACCAATAATTGATTGCAACGACAATCAGGAACTCATCGCTCATATATGATGGATTGCAATATCTGACCTTATTTCGGCAAGAAGAAGATGAATATAACCGAACAATTGGCGCAGTGGTTAAAGCTACGGTGTTTGGGATGGGGGAGGTACCGGGTTCGAATCCCAACGAGAGAGGGTTGCAAAAAGGATTTTTCATCACCTGATTGCGATCGGTGATGACGATGAACACAACTATGACCCCCTGTTGGAGTGCAGAACCCATGGGCCGAACCATCGTCCATGTCAGTACGGGGCTGGCGTTCTTGATTTAGCTGGTGACGGCGTAAGAGGACATTAAAAATTAACCGCGAAAGAGTTAGAACAGCTTCGCGGCCCCAGAAAAGATTTCAGGGTTCAAACATAAAAAAAGATGGATATAATTTCAACTTAAAATTGAGAAATCCAAGAACGGATCATAAAACGAATAAGAAATTCCGCGAAAAGTCAGTGACAAGAAAAATATTTCGATGAAGATGGGATTCGACGCGTGCAAAGCAATTGGTTTAGCAGTCCAACGCCCTTAACCATACTCGGCCACTTTGTCTGTTGGATTAAATGTTGTAATATACCCTTCAACTCTGTTGTGAGTGTCAAGTGATTTGAGAATCAAAATGTCTGTTAGGTTTGTTTTTAACATTAGTAAAACCCATGGTAGCTGAACAAGATTAGATATTTAGGTTTGGGATCATTGATGTTAAAATCAACAGTAACTTAAAATTGTAAGGGTATAGATCAGTAGCCATTGAAATCCACCACATTATCAAGGAAGATTACCGGCTTACCATTTCATTGTTACTGTAGCATTGCTAATTCATCACATACCTCAAGCTTTCTTGGTTGTAATGAAGTATCATACTACGTTTTGCAATTCTTCATCAATTGAACTCGAAGGTTATGTGGGCAGATTATCGTGACGAGTTTCCAATACAAATCTTTGATCAGTGATATTAGTTTTGCTTTAGATTTTCTGCGGTTCACTATTAAAGATTAAATACCTTCAAAATTTCGTCCACATAGTTTAAATTGAGCAAATCATCATTGTTTAGGCACGCAAAGTTGGTCGAATTTTATCTATTATATATATTTTGGAAGTCCCAGACTGTTCTTTTTAGGTTAAAATTGTCAGTAAAAAAATGTTCTAGACAATCCGGAGAAGCCAAGTCGAGCTCTGTCCCGAGCTCTACCATCATCATTTTTTTCAAAAGTTGATTTCGAATGTTCCAGTGACTTCTTTAAATAAATTACAATTGTTTTAAAACTTTACCTTAAACTTTATTTCACAGTCAATTTGACTTTGAAACGTCTTAAGCGAATGTGATCGTATTTCAAAGTGTTTTTAATTTGCTTCCAAGTAGAATTAGTTCTTATATTTTAAATGGCTAACATTCATGGAAACATACACACAGACAGACTGAAGGTGACACATGATTATTGGTTTTTTAAAAATTTGAAACTGCCTTTTTTGCCTGAGGCCTTGAAAAAACCCAACTATATGATTAATGTAGTAATCTTCACTTTAAAGCAACGTATAGCTCGTCAAACGCGCTAATGTTTAATAAAAGAGTGCAAGTGTATTCCACTTTCGAATCTAAAACTGTATATTCGTGTACATAAGTAAAGGACTGTTAATATTTTGCTACTTTATGAAATAAGCAAAAATTTTAACAAAATCTTTAAGCAATTGAGACAACTATCAACAGTTATCAACATTTGTATAGAAACGGTTATATTATTTTTATGCGCATGAACAAAAAATTTAACAACATCAAACATATCCCTAAATATGTCAAAATCTCTGAAGTTTTCAAAATCTGCTTAAAAATTATAATATAAAAAATCGTAATTCTGCCTTCCATGATGAGGAGGAAACCATATTTGGACTTTCTATTTTATCTTACTCAATTAGTATCGCCATACCGTTATATCCTTTTCCCAAAATTATGACAAATTCGCATATTAATGCTATTAAATAATTATTCCCTAATAGTTTTATTGGCAGTTTTAGTGTTGTCACTATTTTGACGCCATTACTAAAGTGAAATAAAATATTTAAATCACTAAATGTTAGATCATAACTTTGACATTTCGATTACTGACGGGAACGTTGCTAGTTTAGCTTTTTAAATTTAAACGGTTTTGACGTTTTAACAAAAGATGGTCTTCAAAAACCAAAAACCAACTCGATAAACAACCAAACTAAAATCGGACGCGTTAAACAGCGCATGCTTATGACTTATATAAATATTTTATTCATTTTTGGGGATACGCTTGAATCACCCTCGAATAGTGGTTTATGAAACCATAAAAATGTATTCTAAGGGCGGGACAAATTCCAAGTCCAATTTTTAGTAGGTTCGAATTTTAAAGGATTTCGTTAGGAAAATGGTGTGTACAAATTTTGAATATGATTGGTTAGCTTTCAAATAAATTTTGAGATGTATCCTTTTTTTACTAAAGAATGTTGTTTCAATATAAGAAATTGAATGATCTTCTAAAGTTAATTTAAGAGCAGGTAAAAAGAAAATCTTCGAGGTGGAATTCTAATTTGTACCAAATACTGTGCAGATCTGATCATAACCTTAATAAACTGAAGATTTAAGTCAAACCATAAGCTTAAACAAATAAAATTAAGTTTCAATTTTAGTTCAAGCTCATAAAAAAATCCAAACACTTGACAAAAATAAGATTTTTTTAGGATTGAATCCACCACAAATTATCTTTCCCCTCACTTCTTTCGTGTTATTAAGATGTCTATTTCAACACTATCGATGCTTTCGTATTGATTGTCAATCTGTCGCGAAACTCATTTGATGACCAGTTTGAAATCATGCTGCATTCTGTAGCTAAGATTTGACAACGCTTTGACAATGATTTGGTAGCCAAAGAACTATAAAGAATAAGAGACACCAAAAAAATAAAACAAGTAAGAGTTTTCAACCTAGGATGCAATCCTACCTAACACAAGTCCTTCTAAATAGCGCCAAGAGAAGGCAAAGCAAAACGAAAAAAATTAAGAAAGTAGCGAGTTAAAAAAAAACAAGTTCTACAACAAGTACGATCTAAGATAAAAAAATTACGGAAACAACAAAAATCTAGAGAAGTCATTGGCTACCTTAATTCTAGTCCATAGTTAATTATAATCCAAAATTCTATAGTCTTATAATTCTATGAACCCAAAAAAAAATGTTCGCACACAATTTCGCTCACCGTTACGCAGCTTGACGTGAAAAATATAATGGAAAATATAGTTGGTCGGATTGTATAATAGATGGCACTACTATAATGTATCCAATATTTTCGCGTCAATTTATCTGCAATATGTCAATACGTGTATACAAATACCAATGTATATACATATACATATACATATACCAATATGTGTATACAAATATTTACCTGTTGCCTACATTGCTTCTGATATTTGCTTCCACGAACTTGAAATGGCATGATGGTTTTTATGAAGCATATCAGTTAAATCCCACATTGCTTTATTAACTTTTACTAGCTCACACAATTTTATTTTTTGTTGGGAAGTAAATCCGTCATTTTTTTAAAAATTTTTTGCGTTTTGCCGGGCTTGGTTGATCATGATCTTTCTCACTTTGATTAGCTTCTTGATGTGGTAAGCTATAATCTTGTATAGTGTTAAAACCATCAATTTCGATAGGATCCATTTTAATTTTATTTTATTATAGTAACAAAAATATCAAACAACGTACACGTACAAAAACAAAATGAAATGTCAAAATTTCGCATTCATTTAATGTGCCATGCAGATAAATCGGCGTGAATATATTGGAGACTTCATAGGAGTGCCATCTATTACACACTCCGAAAAACTATATATTCCATTACTTTTTCACGTCGAGCTGCGTACCAGTGAGCGAAATTGTTCTGCGAAAATTGTCTGCGAAATTGTCTGCGAAAATTACAAAAAAGTAAAAACTATTCAGTGGAAGTGAGAGAGTTGGTTAATGGAAAAACAAGAGTTCGTAAGTCTTGGTAGATAACTAGAGTTCCCGCGAAAGACAAAACTATCCCAAACTAAAGCTAGGTACGGAGTTCGAGCTACGCTAAATTTACAGATAAATATCGCGATAAAAAAAATGTGTAGGGATACATTTTGACAAGTCTAATTTTTTTTATTTCGTGTCAGTTAGTTTAAATTTTTTTAGATTTTATTTTAGTTTTTGGTGCTTTTTAAGACTTTTGGCTTTGGTTATGGTCATTATCTTCTTCACTTTTATGTAGTAGGCCGAAATCATGTACATTACCGAAATCATCAATTTCGACTCATTCCGTTTTAACTCAAATATACTATTGAATTTTAAAAAAATATAGCAAACCATGATCGCGCAAAATAAAAATCTAATGAAATGTCAAAATTATGCATTTAAGGCTTTATAGTAGTGCCATCTATTATACAATCCGACAAACTATATTTTCGGTGAACAAAATTGTGTGCGAAAATTTTTTATTTCGCTCTTAGCTAGAGCTAAATTTTATGACAAATTAGTATGGAAAATGTATCTTAGCTCGAGCTGCGTATCGACATTAAAGTTTAGAAAAAAACCTAAAATGCAAGTGAACACTTGAAAAGACCTTCAAACTAAAAACTGGACAAGCGGCTAATGAATATTTAACACGTATAAGCTAAATAGTCGTGGTTTCTGTTCTACCAAATACTCTGAACAAAATCAAAAAAGAAGTGTAAACCTCAAAAATTAAAATCCACTGGATGCAATTTGATAACGTAGCAAATAATCAAAGTCCTGACAGAAAAACACTAAGAAAACTACAGCACTTAACCAATACTATATTTAGACTAAGTTATGTTCTGAGACAGTACACATAGAAGCTAGAATAGGAACGTGTGCTTGTGACACATCTGTTATGATTACTGATGCTAGATTAGACTGAATTTGAAACAAATTCCGTATTCTGATAGGCGTTATTCTGATAATGCTAAGTACTTTGGTATGACGCTAGACACTAAGCTGAGGTAGAAAGCGCATTTAAAAACGATAAGGCAAGAACTGAATTTAAAATTCATAAAAATGCACTGGCTTTTTGGGTGAAACTCCTAACCAACAACGCACAAATGACCCTTCAATAATACAGGAGCAGTTTAAGTATCATCAAAAGGTAATCTAGGCTAAAATATTCTTGGCATTAGCTACCTGATTATTCGAATTTACTGCACTTTCTTTTTACATTTTTGGTAGAGGTATCTTTGGCATAAAAATAAAACAACATTCGAAGGCAATTCAAAATTTATGAAATATTTAACCCTATAGTGAACAATTTTCTCACACAATCGCTCTGTCTTGTTGATGCCATCTTCTCGGTATCAACTTTGGTGATGTCCTTGGTAGCATCGACAATGCGGTCAACCTTGATCTCCATTGTCTTAGACAAAAATTACCTTGATGTAAGAAAGTTCAAACAGAATAGAAAGCTCTGTCAGCGGCAGTTGTTCAAAGTAATACACCGGATGCGGATTAAATGGTTGCTGCGTATCGTGTTTAGTGATATTCGTGCAAAAAACCGGCTGCATCATCATTCACAAAGCGGAAAACTTTGAAGCGCTATTCACGCTGGGTTAATGAAGACACATCGATGAAAAGATTGCTTCAATGTGTTCAATTTGTGAGGTATTGCTGCCGTTGATTGCATCCTTTGCAATCAACGGAGACTCACAATATGAGTCCAACACGCCTCGGTTGTCGAGCACATTGTAGCAGAAATTGAATTCTTGGTCCATCGGACAGCTTACATGTAATGACTCTGGCGATTCTGGCAATCCTTTCCAATTAATCAAAATTTGGAGTACCTTGGACCCAAAACAGCATTTCCGATTCGAAAATTCGTTGCGCCACTGAAATGATCCACCAACGTTCCTCCGATAAACGAATCTTTCGATTTTAGCAAAGCGATCATTGCGTTGACTCCCAAATACTCCATATAACGAGTTGGTATCCTTGTTGGCATCTCTGTTGGTAATTTGAAAACATTGGCAAATCCACCGTCGTTGTCGATTTGTGGCTTTGCATAAGCGTCTTGCAAGTCGATGTTGCCGTTGACAGTGTTTTCAAAATAATCGAGATTTAATGCGATATTTTTTTAAGACCGTGGGGTTCTTCCACATGAGTGATAATTGGCCGCTCGGATAGCAGTGATCACATTATTGCGTAAGCTTGCAAAGTTGTTTTTTTGAAGAAAACATTGTCAATCAGTCAATGGAGGAGGCCTCGTCAATAGTGCAAACAATAACTATTCAATGCGCATTAGAGGATTAAAAGAGCTCGAGATTTATGTGTTTCGCTTATGTTAGACTTATATTCCCTAAAGCAATAGAAAATATCATAATTTTAAAAACTAGCCAATATTTGAACTGGCAATTGTAAGCCAGTAACATCGTTCAAGGCTCAAACATCTCAAAATATTTAAGGATTTCAAACTTTTTAAACCAAACTTTAGATTCCAATATTATTGTTGGTGACCATGGGTCTTCAACGTAGAAAATTGCATGGATTTTTATTCTGAAGGCTCAACACCAACAAAGCCTTAAATATAGCAAATATAGCAATATAGCAATAGCAAATTTTAGAATAATTTAGAATAATTTAAACAGAGCTAGAAGCCATTTATTTGAGCATGAAACATTTTGACCACTAAGACAACCTATAATTTTGACTAAACATCCCTTAAATCAAAACCTAAACAACACAACAATAACTTACCATCAAAAATTTGTTCTTCATATACTCTTATAGGTCTATATCCACCACTCCCCATAGCACAACCATGTATCAAAGCAATATCGCCTAGCGAAGGTTGGACAACTGGTGGGGCACAAGTCATAATTGTTGGTGATAATTTTTTCGATGGGCTACAAGTCGTTTTTGGCACGATGCTAGTGTGGAGCGAATTAATAACATCGCATGCGATTCGGGTACAAACACCGCCACGTCATATACCCGGTGTCGTTGAAGTTACATTGTCGTATAAAAGTAAACAATTTTGTAAAGGTTCACCCGGACGATTTGTGTATGTTTGTAAGTTTTTAATTTGAAAATGTTCGTTTAAAATGTAAACGATATCTAACCGATTTTTGTTGTTATTATATATGATATTATAGCGTTAACTGAGCCAACAATAGATTATGGATTCCAAAGGTTACAAAAGTTAATACCTCGACATCCAGGCGATCCAGAAAAGCTACCCAAAGAGATTATATTAAAGCGTGCAGCCGATTTAGCCGAAGCTCTTTATTCAATGCCACGATCGCCAGGTGGGTCAACAGGATTTAATTCGTATAGTGGACAGTTGGCGGTCAGTGTGCAAGATGGTGGTGGACAATGGGGTGAAGGTAATTTAAATTTACTTACCACTTTTTATGTAGTTCTTAAGTCTGATTTAATTTTTTTTACAGATGATTATCAACGAGCACAAAGTAGTAGTGTAAGTCCACGTGGTGGATATTGTAGTAGTGCATCGACACCTCATTCGTCCGGTGGTGGATCTTATGGTGGCGGTGGTAATGGATATGGGCCAGCCCCGAATATGGGCGCCTTATCTTCGTCGCCGGCTAGTGTTTTCAATTCGACTTCAAGTGAGTATAATTTTTATTATTATTAATTTTGTTCGAATTATAATTTAATTATTAAAAAAAAAAATTAATTTAATTTGCTATTTATACAATTAAATTATTTTAATTTTATAATTTCTTCTTTTCGCCTATAATTTTATGATTTATTTTATTTCGTTTTTATTTTTATTTTTTTTTATATGTTTTATGTTAATTTTAACATAGCCAGTGCCTTTTCACCATTGGTCACATCTCAATCATCATCAACTTTATCAACATCATCAACATCACCATCATCATCCTGGCACCAACCACTTATAAATTCACATTCCACAACAAATAATAATAATAATAACAATAATAATATTGATAATAACGATAATCATAATCTTCACAATCATCATCATCACCTGCATCATCATCATCATCATGCGAATATTCAAAATTGGCCGTCTGCTGCTGTAACAACGGCAACGGCTGTATGATGATGTGATAACAACAATTATTTTTAATTTTTTTTTTTTTTTTAATTTTTAAAATTAATTTTTTTTTTCCTTCACTTCTGTCTTATTATATATAATTTTATAATTTCGTTATTAAATCGTATATAATTTGCTTTTTATTATAAAAAAAATTTAAAAATTAATAAAACCAACAAAAAAATTTTTTTATTTTATTTATTTTTAATTTAGTTTTTTAAAATATATATACATTATATTATTTATATTTTGTTTTATTAAAATAATAATTAATTATTGAAAAAAACAAAAAAAAAATGAAATCGTCAAAATACAAAAATTCGTAATTAAAAAAAAAAAATTTTGTAATTTAGTTTACTAAATTTCAGGAGGACTTGTAAATGGTTTTAATCCATTTACGTTGCCAACATGCAGTACTCAAGGATATACATCAAGTCCTCTAGTCACATCATCAAAATAATGTTTAATTTAAAAAAAAAAAAAAAGTTCTCTCAAAAATAATAATTAATTATTTATTTTAATAAAATAAAAAATAAATCATAAACTATATCACACACGTAATTTAAATTAAAAAAAAAAAACAAAATAATTGTGCAATAATTTATATTAATAATAATTTTACTTTATTTACCACAAAAAAAAAACAAAATAAATAATTTGTATATTTACATATCTTTCATAATTAAAATGTTAAAAATCATATCATAAAAATTTAAAAAAAAAAAAAACATTTAGGGCACAAACAAAATTTTTAATTAAATTATTTCTTAATTTTGTTGTTAATTTTTTTTTTTTTACAAAATTAAAATATACAAAATTTTTGTATACGAAATATATAAATAAATTAAATTAATAATATAATCACACACGAGTTCACAGAGTAAAAAAAAAATTAAATTAATAAAGACATCATTTTAAAATAACATATCACCGAAACATATTTTAATCAGACAAAATTAAATAAAATAATCAAAATAAAAAATAATTAATTATTGTAAATATTTTTAATATATATTTTTTATTTTATTTTTAATTCGCTTATATATATATATATATATATATATATATATATATATATATATATATATATATATTAAATGTAATATATAACATCTAATTATAATAAATAATTGTAAATTTATTTATAATTTAATTTCGAAAAAAGAAAACAAAAATTTATCAATAATTAATAAAATTGCATACATATTTTATTGTGTAGTTTGTAAATTAAAATTTAAATACTTTAAAATATATCAATCAAATTAAATAAAAAAAAATTAAAATAAAAAAATTATATCAATTTTAAAATAGTTAATTAATTTTATTATTATATACATATTGTTTATATTATATATTTTCGCAATAACAAAACATTAAAGTTATATATATATTATAATAATTATAATTAAATTAAATTTGTATAAATAAAAATAATACATATACGTTTATATATATATATATATATATATATATATATATATATATATATATATATATATATATATATATATATATATATATATAATACTAATTAAAAAATATTAAACGTAACAATAAAAAAAATTATCGGTGTAAACAAAAACATTTCACAAAAATGTTAATTATTAAATTAATTACTAAAATTAATATATTTAAATTTAAAAAATAAATTAAAATTAAAATAAATTAAAAAACTCAAAAAAAAATCTACAAAAGGAAATTTATCAATAAAAATTATAAAATTATTAAAAATTGTTTTAAATTTTTACTTGCAATGGTTGGTTTAATGTTAAGTATTATAATTCAACTATTTCAAGATAGGCATACGTTTCCAGATTGCAGGCTGCAGTGTTTCTAAATGTTACTGGGAGAAAAAACTTCTTGGAGAAATTATACAACAATGTTGCATTTTATTGCCTCTTTGAAGTTGAAGACAAAAATAAAAACATGAAGGGTACCACGAAGAGGCTAATAAAGGAATCAAGTGTTTCACTTGCTCGTTGAATAAAAATGTGGGAAGGACTAGTGAATTTCAAAACATGATATTTTCATCATACTTCCGTTACAAGGGCAATTACAAAACTTTAGGTATGTGGATGATCCATAATATGAAAATTAAAGGCACTTAGTCCTAGTATTAAGGTAACAAAGTTGTTAATACAAAATCTTAAAGCAAGCACCCATCACTGAAAAAAATGCTAAGCACATAAAGAATTTTGACGTCTTAGTTTCAAGAATATTAAAAATGTCACATATAAAATCTTTTCATAACTTAATACATAACGGAAAAAAGTTATTTAAAATCATATGAAACCCAAGAATTTTACCTATTTTTCAGTTTTTAGACGGTCTTACCCAGGTTTTACACCAAATAAATACATAATAAATATGTTTGATAAATTTTAGGTATTTTGTGATTTGCGTGCCACCTAGATATTATAGGAAAAGTAGAGTTGCTAGTAGCAACGAAGTTTAAAGAAAAAAATTGACATAATAAATGTTACAAAATGTCACAATTGAAAGAAAAAATTATGGTTACTGTGTGAATTATAAAATATTGTCACGGTACCACCTAGTATGCGATAGCATAAGTGTAAATATATGAAGATTTCTCTAAGCTTAACCTTAGAGACATCTATTGGATATCGATAGTACTGGTAGTATTAAAAATTGAGCAAATTAAATGTAGTAGTGACATCTCGATAGAAGTAGAAAGTTCGAGATATTTTAATTTGTGTATATAAGCGAATCGATGTTGTATGCGAAAAATAGTTGTACTTGAACTACGAAAGCGATAACAAGCGGTTAAAATAAAAAGTGATAGAAAGTGATAGTAAGTGATAGTAAGTGATAGTAAGTGATTTTTATTGTTAAATAAAGTGAACAGTGATTTTTGTGAAATAAAGGAACTAAGTTGTGAATAATTGTGTTTTATTGAGGCAATTATTGTCTGTGAAAGTGAACAGTGTTAAAGTGGAACTTGTGTAGTGCTACGTTCTTGCCTTGTCACTTAAGGTTCGTATCTCTGGATTGTGAATAACTACCCGAACACCACTGTTCACTAACAAATTTCACAAAACTACACAAGTTCCACTTTAACACTGTTCACTTTCACAGACAATAATTGCCTCAATAAAACACAATTGTTCACAACTTAGTTCCTTTACCAATTCTTTATTTCACAAAAATCACTGTTCACTTTATTTAACAATTAAAAATCACTTACTATCACTTACTATCACTTACTATCACTTTCTATCACTTTTTATTTTAACCGCTTGTTATCGCTTTCGTAGTTCAAGTACAACTATCTTTCGCATACAACATCGATTCGCTTATATACACAAATTAAAATATCTCGAACTTTCTACTTCTATCGAGATGTCACTACTACATTTAATTTGCTCAATTTTTAGTACTACCAGTACTATCGATATCTAATAGATGTCTCTAAGGTTAAGCTTAGAGAAATCTTCATATATTTACACTTATGCTATCGCATACTAGGTGGTACCGTGACACTACCCCCCACCTAAACCTGTTCGTCCCGAACAGGATCCAAAATCTCTCCTCTATAAATAGCCGTTCGCTCGAGATGCACCACTTTTGGTTTACCTCGTCGCCCTTTCTTGATCCTATAAATCACGTCGTTTATCTTTGTGATGATAGTGTAAGGTCCTTCCCATGCTGACTGTAATTTCGGTGATAAACCTTTTCGTCGTTGCGGGTTATGAAGCCATATCAATTGCCCTTCTTCGAAGCCTTTGCTATTTGCTCGTATATCATATCGAGATTTCACTTTGTCACTTGATATCCGTATTTTGTCTCGTACAAACTGGTGTATGTCATTAATTTCTTCTGTCATCCGGTCTACATAATCTTGTCCGCATAAGGCCGCTGATGGAACAACCCCAAACTTCAAATCTCCAGGCAGGCGAAGATTATTTCCGAAAAGCGTCTTTGCTGGCGTCACCCTAGTAGTGTCATGTACTGCTGATCGATAAGCCATCAAAAACATCGGTATATGTTGATCCCAGTTGCGTTGGTTTTTATCTATCACCTTCTTTAGATATTCTTCCAATGTTCCGTTAAACCTTTCTACCATTCCATTCGATTGTGAATGCAAAGGCGTCGTTCGCGTTTTATTGATACCGAGCATCTGACAGATTTCCTGGAATACAACCGACTCAAAATTTCTTCCTTGATCCGTATGAAGTTCCATTGGTACTCCAAAACGACTAATCCAATTATTAACAACGGCATTCGCTATTGTAGTAGTTTCCTGGTTTGGTAGTGGATACACCTCCGTCCATTTGCTAAAATAATCCATTATAACTAGCACATATTTGTTTCCATTATCGGTAGTGGGAAATGGACCTGCCACATCCATGGCAATTCTCTCAAAAGGTGCTCCAACATTATACTGTTGCATAGCTCCTCGAGTTTTCCGAGCCGGTCCCTTTGCGGCTGCACATAGATCACATTTTTGGCACCATTCAACCACCGACTGTCTACATCCGGACCAATAAAACCGCTGACGTACCTTAGCTAGCGTTTTGTTAATTCCTAAGTGACCTCCACTAGTTCCTTCGTGATATTCCTTCAGAATTTCCTTAATACGACTTTGTGGTACCACGATCAAGGATTGTTTAACGTTGCCGTCCGTGCTTTCCCACACTCGTTTTAAACAGCCGTCTTCTAATTTAAGGCTCTGCCATTGTGCCCAATAAGCCTTTACAGTGGGGGCTTTGTCCGCGATCTCATTCCATGTTGGCCGGTACTTCCTCTTCTTATATTCCAAAATTATCGACAAATTCGGATCTCGTTGTTGTTCCTCTCGGATTGCTTCATTGGTCCATTCATCATGAGGTAACACTTTCATCAGCCTGACATCAATGATATTCTCCTTCCCCTCTACGCAACTACAATGTTTGCTTTCTGCCTGACATGGTTGTCTTGACAATGCGTCTCGATTGGTCACTACTTGACCTCCCTCCGTACCATTGGAGATGGACCTCCCTCCGTCCCTTCGTACCATTGGAGATGGTGATCTTCCACGTTTCCGTTTATTTTTATAGCAGTCTCGTATACCATCAATAAATGCGTCCATTTTAATTCTTTCCATGAAATCGGAAGCAGTATTTGCATGTGCTAGATGTGCTAGCCTCTCGACGGCCGATGCAAATTCTTGTAAAGTTTCTCCAACTTTCTGTGACCGTCCTTTCAATTCCATTCGATAAATTTCCCGCTTATGGTCACTTCCATATTTGCGTTCCAACGCCTTCATTATTTCACCATATTCTTTGCGATCGTTTTCCGGAATTGTTTGTAATATCTCGGCTGCTTCTCCCTTAAGTGCCACTATTAACGCTGCTACTTTATGCGCGTCGTCCCAGTGATTTTGTGTGGACGCCATTTCAAATTGAAGCTTAAAAATTGCGAATGATGTGGTGCCGTCAAACGTTGGTGGCTTCAATTTAAAAGTGTTTACTGGTTGGATTACTTGCGCTGAAGTTTCATTGAGTTTCATTACACTGACCTCCTTTTCGAGACGAAGAAATTTTTGTTCGACATATTCAATTTTGTTGTCCAACTTTTGATCAACATGTTTAACATCAGTTTTAACTTCTAGAATTTTCGTTGTAAATTCGTCTTTCACTTTCTCTACTTCGCCTTGGAAAGTACTAGCTAATTCGAGAAGTTTTTCTTCCATTTTATTTTGTCCTTCTACTACGAGTATTTCTAGTCGTTTAATTTGATCTTCTTGAACTTTCTCTTGTCGTTTGATTTGTTCTTCTTGAATTTTCTTTTGTTCTGTCATCATCTGTTGCATGACTGCCATCAACTGCGCCATATCGAAATTTCCAGACGATGCTTCGATGCGTAACTCCGGCGTTTCTATTTCAAACTCATAACTTTCTAGATCTAAACCATCACGCTCCATTGCTTCACGCAATCGTAACATCAACTCGTCTTTACGACCTTCTGTCTCTAAACCACGCTTCTCCAACTCTTTCTTTAGTTCTGGAACTTTTAACTTGTAGAGTTTCATTTTTATTTTTATTTTTTATTTTTTTTTTATTCACAATCCCACCGCTGTCACCAATTGCTACGTTCTTGCCTTGTCACTTAAGGTTCGTATCTCTGGATTGTGAATAACTACCCGAACACCACTGTTCACAAACAAATTTCACAAAAACTACACAAGTTCCACTTTAACACTGTTCACTTTCACAGACAATAATTGCCTCAATAAAACACAATTATTGACAACTTAGTTCCTTTACCAATTCTTTATTTTACAAAAATCACTGTTCACTTTATTTAACAATAAAAATCACTTACTATCACTTACTATCACTTACTATCACTTTTTATTTTAACCGCTTGTTATCGCTTTCGTAGTTCAAGTACAACTATTCTTCGCATACAACATCGATTCGCTTATATACACAAATTAAAATATCTCGAACTTTCTACTTCTATCGAGATGTCACTACTACATTTAATTTGCTCAATTTTTAGTACTACCAGTACTATCGATATCTAATAGATGTCTCTAAGGTTAAGCTTAGAGAAATCTTCATATATTTACACTTATGCTATCGCATACTAGGTGGTACCGTGACAATATGTTTGATAAATTTTAGGTATTTTGTGATTAGCGTGCCACCTAGATATTATAGGAAAAGTAGAGTTGCTAGTAGCAACGAAGTTTAAAGGAAAAAGTTGTCATAATAAATGTTACAAAATGTCACAATTGAAAGAAAAAATTATGGTTACTGTGTGAATTATAAAATATATTCACGTCAATTTTAGTATTACCCGATGCAGTTAATTTTAGTTTTAGCATACACCACGATCTTTTTTTCGACTAAGCGCTTCTTTAGTAAACATTTATGTTCGGTAACACAATTCCGTATCAATATTTATTAAAGATATTCAATTAAAAAATTGGCTCTCATTGGTGTAAGTTTTAAATTTAATTATTTTATAGTTTAATTAAGTTAAAAATTTTGCAAGAAAATTTTAATGTACAATAAAAAGAGATTAAAATACGAATTTTGGATAAAAAAAATTGCATTCAACAAAAAATGTCTTTGGTCCACAAGATGCGATGGACAGCTCTAATCCCGGCAAAAAACTTTTATAAAATTAACAAATAAGTCAAAATTTAGACAGTCTCGCCGTGCATTTTGTTGAAATATGTGTTTTCAAATATCTTCTGATTTTATATGGCCTTAAAACCACTTCTATTGAAATGAAGGTCAATTTTATGGCTTTATAGAGAAACTAAGACGATTCTAGATCGCTCTAATCCCAGAAATAAATTAAAAAAAATTTCGAAAAAAATCCAAATTTAGACAGTCTATAGCCTTGCATTTTTACGAAAATTTGTGGTAAAATTTTCAAATTGCATCTGATTTTATATGGCCTTAAAACCACTTCTATTGAGTTGAGGGTCAATTTTATGGCTTTATAGAGGAACATAGACGACTCTAGATCGCTCTAATCCCAGAAATAAATTTTAAAAAATTTCGAAAAAAAATCCAAATTTAGACAGTCTATAGCCTTGCATTTTTACGAAAATTTGTGGTAAAACTTTCAAATTGCATCTGATTTTATATGGCCTTAAAACCACTTCTATTGAGTTGAGGGTCAATTTTATGGCTTTATAGACGAACATAGACGACTATAGATCGCTCTAATCCCAGAAATAAATTTTAAAAAATTTCGAAAAAAAATCCAAATTTAGACAGTCTATAGCCTTGCATTTTTACGAAAATTTGTGGTAAAATTTTCAAATTGCATCTGATTTTATATGGCCTTAAAACCACTTCTATTGAGTTGAGGGTCAATTTTATGGCTTTATAGACGAACATAGACGACTATAGATCGCTCTAATCCCAGAAATAAATTTAAAAAAATTTCGAAAAAAAATCCAAATTTAGACAGTCTATAATAGCCTTGCATTTTTACGAAAATTTGTGGTAAAATTTTCAAATTGCATCTGATTTTATATGGCCTTAAAACCACTTCTATTGAGTTGAGGGTCAATTTTATGGCTTTATAGAGGAACATAGACGACTATAGATAGCTCTAATCCCAGAAATAAATTTAAAAAAATTTCGAAAAAAAATCCAAATTTAGACAGTCTATGAATTTATATGGCCTTAAAACCACTTCTATTGAGTTGAGGGTCAATTTTATGGCTTTATAGACGAACATAGACGACTATAGATCGCTCTAATCCCAGAAATAAATTTAAAAAAATTTCGAAAAAAAATCCAAATTTAGACAGTCTATAGCCTTGCATTTTTACGAAAATTTGTGGTAAAATTTTCAAATTGCATCTGATTTTATATGGCCTTAAAACCACTTCTATTGAGTTGAGGGTCAATTTTATGGCTTTATAGAGGAACATAGACGACTATAGATCGCTCTAATCCCAGAAATAAATTTAAAAAAATTTCGAAAAAAAATCCAAATATAGACAGTCTATAGCCTTGCATTTTTACGAAAATTTGTGGTAAAATTTTTAAATTGCATCTGATTTTATATGGCCTTAAAACCACTTCTATTGAGTTGAGGGTCAATTTTATGGCTTTATAGAGGAACATAGACGACTCTAGATCGCTCTAATCCCAGAAATAAATTTAAAAAAATTTCGAAAAAAAATCCAAATTTAGACAGTCTATAGCCTTGCATTTTTACGAAAATTTGTGGTAAAATTTTCAAATTGCATCTGATTTTATATGGTCTTAAAACCACTTCTATTGAGTTGAGGGTCAATTTTATGGCTTTATAGAGGAACATAGACGACTCTAGATCGCTCTAATCCCAGAAATAAATCTAAAAAAATTTCGAAAAAAAATCCAAATTTAGACAGTCTATAGCCTTGCATTTTTACGAAAATTTGTGGTAAAACTTTCAAATTGCATCTGATTTTATATGGCCTTAAAACCACTTCTATTGAGTTGAGGGTCAATTTTATGGCTTTATAGAGGAACATAGACGACTCTAGATCGCTCTAATCCCAGAAATAAATTTAAAAAAATTTCGAAAAAAAATCCAAATATAGACAGTCTATAGCCTTGCATTTTTACGAAAATTTGTGGTAAAATTTTTAAATTGCATCTGATTTTATATGGCCTTAAAACCACTTCTATTGAGTTGAGGGTCAATTTTATGGCTTTATAGAGGAACATAGACGACTATAGATCGCTCTAATCCCAGAAATAAATTTAAAAAAATTTCGAAAAAAAATCCAAATTTAGACAGTCTATAGCCTTGCATTTTTACGAAAATTTGTGGTAAAATTTTCAAATTGCATCTGATTTTATATGGCCTTAAAACCACTTCTATTGAGTTGAGGGTCAATTTTATGGCTTTATAGACGAACATAGACGACTATAGATCGCTCTAATCCCAGAAATAAATTTAAAAAAATTTCGAAAAAAAATCCAAATTTAGACAGTCTATAGCCTTGCATTTTTACGAAAATTTGTGGTAAAATTTTTAAATTGCATCTGATTTTATATGGCCTTAAAACCACTTCTATTGAGTTGAGGGTCAATTTTATGGCTTTATAGAGGAACATAGACGACTCTAGATCGCTCTAATCCCAGAAATAAATTTAAAAAAATTTCGAAAAAAAATCCAAATTTAGACAGTCTATAGCCTTGCATTTTTACGAAAATTTGTGGTAAAATTTTCAAATTGCATCTGATTTTATATGGCCTTAAAACCACTTCTATTGAGTTGAGGGTCAATTTTATGGCTTTATAGAGGAACATAGACGACTATAGATCGCTCTAATCCCAGAAATAAATTTAAAAAAATTTCGAAAAAAAATCCAAATTTAGACAGTCTATAGCCTTGCATTTTTACGAAAATTTGTGGTAAAACTTTCAAATTGCATCTGATTTTATATGGCCTTAAAACCACTTCTATTGAGTTGAGGGTCAATTTTATGGCTTTATAGACGAACATAGACGACTATAGATCGCTCTAATCCCAGAAATAAATTTAAAAAAATTTCGAAAAAAAATCCAAATTTAGACAGTCTATAGCCTTGCATTTTTACGAAAATTTGTGGTAAAATTTTTAAATTGCATCTGATTTTATATGGCCTTAAAACCACTTCTATTGAGTTGAGGGTCAATTTTATGGCTTTATAGAGGAACATAGACGACTATAGATCGCTCTAATCCCAGAAATAAATTTAAAAAAATTTCGAAAAAAAATCCAAATTTAGACAGTCTATAGCCTTGCATTTTTACGAAAATTTGTGGTAAAACTTTCAAATTGCATCTGATTTTATATGGCCTTAAAACCACTTCTATTGAGTTGAGGGTCAATTTTATGGCTTTATAGACGAACATAGACGACTATAGATCGCTCTAATCCCAGAAATAAATTTAAAAAAATTTCGAAAAAAAATCCAAATTTAGACAGTCTATAGCCTTGCATTTTTACGAAAATTTGTGGTAAAATTTTTAAATTGCATCTGATTTTATATGGCCTTAAAACCACTTCTATTGAGTTGAGGGTCAATTTTATGGCTTTATAGAGGAACATAGACGACTATAGATCGCTCTAATCCCAGAAATAAATTTAAAAAAATTTCGAAAAAAAATCCAAATTTAGACAGTCTATAGCCTTGCATTTTTACGAAAATTTGTGGTAAAATTTTTAAATTGC